>VZRR01002187.1:27682-42431 GCA_013398015.1 Oreocharis arfaki
ACCCCATCCTTGTCCCCATCCCCTCCCGCGTCCCCATCTTCACTCTCGTTCACGTCCCAATCCCCTTTCATGTCCCCATCCCCGTTCCCATCCCCATCCCCATCCTAATACATATCTTCATCCCATACTTGTCCCCGTCCCCGTCTCTGTCCCCATTTCAATTCCCTTCCCTGGGCCTTCCCTCCTCCTGCACCTCGGTCTCTCACTTTCAAACAGTTTCACCCATGGCAAAGGTTGCTCTTTCCTCAGGAACAGAACAAACCACTGAAAACAAACAAACAAGAAATGCCAAAACAGATAAAAAGCATTTTTATTTTCTTTCCATGACGCGTCTGCCTGCCTGCTTGGGAGTGACACTATTTCAGGCATGTCTATTATTTACATTTCGCTATATTTATATTAATTGGAGACGTGATCCATGTACGTAGTTCTCCAACTTCAAAAAAAGCAGGAGAAGGGGACTGACAGCTGGGACTGAACTTTCTTGAGAGAAACAGGAGCATGTTCCACAGCCGTAGCTGTACGCTGCGTGCCAGTCCCAGATGATGTTCCTGCTCTACATGGGGGATCTCTCCAGTCCCAGCCCCACTTTCCCTCCCTCCCTTCTGGCTGGGACCCCAGAGAGACGGGCTGGGGCTCCTGGCTGGGATGCTGAGAATGACAGAGTCCCCAGAGCCATACCAGTTTTAGGGGAGATGGAATCATAGAATCATTTAGGTGGGAAAAGACCCCTAAGACTGAGTCCAACCATTAACTTTTGACAGTGGTACTTGTCATCTGTGCCTGGGAAGGAGGAATGTCTCTTCAGAGAACTAACAGGTCTCTGATGATGGGCTGTGCCGAAGCACAGAGGAGTCTCACGTTCCAGAGCAGTGGGAAGAGAACCCTGAGCACCCTGCTCCCATCCATGCCAACCATCTCCCTCAGAAGCTGCAACCTGTGTCAACACTGAGCCAAAGCAGGTGACATCTCCTCTCCCCTGAGTGTCCCAGCCCTGTCCTCATCCTGTCTGGCTTACTTCTCCATCTCAGGGATGGGGATTGGGTTGGGGACCAGCATGAGGATGGGGATGTGGGGCTGGTGGGATGTGGGGGGCCACTGTGGGGGAGGCAGGGTGGAAAATTCATAATAAATGAGTTTTATCATTTATTATCAACTATTGCAGGGAGGCAACAGTTTGTCCAACACATGGGTGAGAGGAGGAGGAGCAGGAGGAGGATGAAGAAGTCTCCTGGCCTGTTGCTGTCAGCATCCATGCTCTCTGGGCTGGGCAGGAGGAGACCTGGCCAGGGCTGATGAAGTTCCTCCTCCAAGGGCTCAGCTGATAGACACAGAGCCCTTTTCCCCAAAGAAAGCTCACACCAGATGACCTTGCCCAGCTCAGGGCTGATCCCAGGAAACCCTGGATACATTATTACCTCCTGCAATAATTTCCAGCCAGCAGCAGTCTCCCAGGGCTTTCCAGATGGCCAGGAGCTCTCACAGGTTTTCTAGCCATTGGAATGGCCCTGCAGGAGTGGGGCATGAATATTTTTTCCAGGCAGAGTGGCCAGCTCAATCATGAGAAGCTGCTGTCCCAGTGAGACGGTGGACTCCTCCGCTCTGCCTCGGCTTTGCTAATGCTCTGCCAGGGCTATTGGTGAAATTCTCAGCACTCCCAGATGAGAGAGTTCAATTCTATCCCTGCATCCAAGTAAGTATTCCTTCCAGGGATTAATTAGTAAATTAAAAGGGTAGAAAGACCAAATTATTATGATTAGGCCCAAGCCCCAGAGATGATGTCCCTCTCTTGCAGATCTGTGTGCTGTGTCCTGACACACTCCCAGTCCCTGAAAGAGCTGAAGCAGCAGATTCATCCCCCCGACTGAATCACTCAGTGGGACACGGGTCAGCTTTGGGAGGATGAGAGCTTCTTAACACCAATATCTGAGCCTAGAAGGCCTGACCATGTAACCCACGGTGCTCCACACCTGAAGGAGGAGGAGGAGGAGGATCCCTTTGCTGGGGTGGCAGTGACTACGGGCCACGGATGCTGGCAGGAACTGTGAAGCCTCTGAGTGCTGCCTCTGCAGGTGCAGGAGGAAAAGCCCAGTTTTGAGAAGCAGGAAGGACAAGGGGATGCTACCCTGGGGATTTGTAATGCCTTCCTGGTCCCTGACAGTTTCCCACCACTCTCCCTGCTGTGCCAATGGCTCCCTGGGATGACCCAGCACCCACCAACACCCCACAGCTGTGTCTGCAGGTGCCCCTTGGCACAGCACCTCTGCTAAGCCCTCTGCCTCAAGGCCAGGTCTGTCCAAGCCTCGCTGTCAAGATTAAGGCAAGTGATGGGTTAATGAGAGCTGCAGCCCCATTTTCTATCCCTGTCCAAAAGCCATTACATTTTGCCTGGCAAAAATTGCTCTCCTTCAACCTGAGTCACTTATGATTCCTCGTTCTGACGCTCAGTGATTTCTTCATTTTCACTGGTTTCCCCTGGCAGAGCATAAACCCAGCAGGGATCAGCAGAGAAGGGGCTGAAACCCCTTCCCTGAGCACCCTGGACACACAGGTTCCCACAGAGGGGATTGCTCTGCAAAGGATGGGCACTGATCCAGTCTTATTTTGGGGGCACTCAAAGGGAAGAAGACACGTTTTTAGTGTGACGAGGAAAGGAGAGGTTAAAAACGTCTTTTCATCACCTGGGCAGATTTGGGAGATTTTTATCAGCTTCTCTTCTTGCTTTAACTCTGGTTAATTTTCTCTTGAAATGTTGGCCCAAGGCAACGCCAAGGCTGGCTGCTGACTCAGTCGTAGCACTGCTTCTTCTCCTGGGCTCTGTGACATAGGAGAGAAGGAATCCCAAGCAATTATAACTTGATTATTTTACTGAACGTGTGATTACAAATGGGAGCTGCAGAGCGGTGAGCACTACAGTCAAGATAAAATTAACATGAGCCCAGGCTCCCCCAGTCCCAGCTCTTGCTCCAAAGACAAACAGCTGCTTGGAAAGCCCTTCACAGCCCAGTTATTTTGCAGTGATCACAGGAAAGGTGATAAAAACCCCATAAAACCCCAAGAAATTTCCAGGGTGATATTTTTGTACAGTTCTGCTTAGTACAGTTCTGCTCCCTGGGAGAAGGATGAGCTCATGGGTGGTTGCCAGTGTTATATTAAGTCTCGGTGAGCCTGGAGAGAGGTAGATTAGGTTGAAAATTAGAAAACGCTGCAGGGATGGGATGTCCCCTGAGAGCGACTCGACTGAACAGCCAGGAGATGCCAACGTGGCCGAACTGGCCCCTTCCCAGCTGCCAGTCATGGTGATATGGGTGTCCCTGGGCATTGTGCTGGGGCTCCTGCAGGCAGTGAGAGGAGCTGGTGGCAGGGCACAGCCACTTGCTCTTTCACTACCGTGGGTTTTCCCAAAGAACTCAGTGTCACCTCAGCAGGCTTTTCCCAAGCCTTGGGGTGCTGAGCATCACAGAGGAAACAACAACTCGGCTGCTGGCTGCCAGCTGGCTCCATCCCTGCCTCTGCACCTGGAGAGCAGCCTGCATAGTGATCCTGCAGAG
This sequence comes from Oreocharis arfaki, assembly GCA_013398015.1. NCBI lineage: Eukaryota > Metazoa > Chordata > Aves > Passeriformes > Paramythiidae > Oreocharis > Oreocharis arfaki. The sequence goes on from VZRR01002187.1 coordinate 31,234, forward strand.
CACCTTTCTGGAGGGTGAAATAATTCTGATTTGGGAAACTGTGGGGCTCACAGGAAGCGAGTGAGAGTTGCAGCAACGCAGTCAGAGGGAAGGAACATAGGTAGCAGTGCCAGCAGCAGTTCTCCAGGGTTGTGTGGCTCTTGCCCAAGCCTGGCTCCAATCGCAGAGCCAGCCTGCTGTCAGGGAAAGATGCTGTGAGTCAGGGATGTAGGTGAAGCGGCGTCTTCCCGAGGCTGGAGGAGGACTCGAGCACGAAACCTTGGGAGCCACAGCTACCTCTGAGCCCAGGAGCTCAGTACAGGCTGGGGAAACCCAGGAGAGAGGGTGCCAGGGAGACTGAGAGTGGTGTTACGGGTTGAGTCAGAGCACCCATGGGTACTTTACATTTTGTCCCTGCCCTGTTTCCCCTGGAGTAACCTTGAGCCAGTAGAAGGTAATCATAGAATTGTAGAATCGCTGAATGGTTTGGGTTTGAAGAGACCTTAAACATCATCCAGTTCCAACACCTTGTCCCCACGGGCAGGGACACCTTCCACTAGACTAGGGTGCTCCAAGCTCCACCCAAACAGGCCTGAAACACTTCCAGGGAGGGGACATCCATATCTTCTCTTGGCAACCTGTGCCAGGGCCTCACTACCATCACAGGGAAGAATTTCTTCCCCAAATCCAGTCTAACCCTTCTCTCCGTCAGTGTAAAGCCATTCTGCCTTGCCCTATCACCTAGCCCTGCCCTCATCCAAAATCCCTTTCCAGCTCTCTTGGAGATCCTTTAGGTACTGGAAAGCCCCAATAAGGTCTCCCTGGAGCCTTCTCTTCCTCAGACAGAAAAATCCTCAGCATTTCCTCCTAGGAGAGGGATTCCATCCCTCCAACCACCTTTGTGGCCTCTTCTAGACTTGAGATGACCATGGTGACAATGCAACAGCTCAGAACATGATGGTGTCACAGCATGACGACATCAGAACCCATTGGCAGAGAGCACCAGGTTCTTTTAGCCAAGTGAAGAAAAATCCCAAATTAAACAAAATACATGGAAAACCCCGTCTTGTCCAGAGATATTGATGTATCGTCTGCAACTTCAAGCATCCAACACTGGGGGTGACACCTTGCTGCACACCCATGGGTGCAGCTGGGTGCCTCTATCATGAAGAAGGGAGGTGGGAGGAGGAGGGCAAGGGAAGAGCATGGAGCAAATTTGCACTGCACGAGTCCACGCAAAGGCAGAGCCCCAGCTCTGTGCCCTCGGGGCAGGCATTGGAACAGTGGGATCCTGCCTCCTGTCTCCATCTCTGGCTGCTGCCTCGCTCGCAGAGTGTGTGGAGAAGAGCAGGGAAGGGAGCACAGGAGCTGTCAGATGTTAGTGGTGTGACACCTCTTAATAAGACCCATCTGTCTGGAAGGCAGCAGATCCGGCAGGATTTCTGCAGCCCTGACTGTGAATGCTACTGCCAAGGGTTTGCAATCAGCACTAATAAACACGCAGAGGCAGCATTTGGCACCACGGGCTCAAACATCCGAGGATGAGAGCGAGAAAATCAGGATTGCAACAAAAATCCTCACTGCAGCACAGAGCTTCTGGGAAACTCGTTGCATCTCTTGGGATGTGTTGGCCCAGCTGTGGGTCACTTCTGGTGGTGTACCTGGTTCCCATGGACACTCAACTTACCTGGGAATGTGCATGTGGATCCTGCATCCTTATTTAAAAGATTGGACAGGTTTTCCACCAGCCTTTCAACCATGAAGGGCCACCAGACCTTTATCTGAATCTTTATCCTTCTTGTCCTGCATTGCTGTACCCCAAGGGACACAGGCAGCTGTGTGGGACAAGAACTGTGAGAAGGAAATCCCTGTCAGTGGGAAAAAGGGTTGTGGGGACACTGTAGGGATAAAATCTGCTGTGCCAAACCCATGTGCCGTCTCAGGGCAGCACGTGTCACCGGGCAGCGGGCACTCCTGGCGCAGGATGGCAGCACACAGAGCGCGTCTGAGAGGGAGCAGCTGGGCCCGTAGGTGTGGAATAGCAGCAGAAAGAGCCCATGTGATCTGGGAAATGCCACATTCGGGCATGATGAAAGGGTAGAGCTGAGTCAAGTGGCTATCGATGAGTCACAGGGCTGCAGGGAACACACTGGTGGGTGTTTAAAACGCTCTGTAAAGCTTGGCTCAGCTGCGGCAGACATTTGGGCATGCAGGAACGTGCTCTGCCGCCTCTTCCGAGGATCTTCCCACCAGAGCTCGGGATACTTTGTGGGGTCAAGGGGAACCAAACACCACGGTGTCCATGGGGGTCCCCTGCACACTGCCACCCCCGAAGCAGGGGAAGGGACCTGCAGATGGGTGCCTTGGGGTGGAGCATGTGTCCCCGTGGGGTCCCAGCATATCCCCTTGGGGTCCTAGCACAGCATGTTGGTGTGAACCGAACTTTGCTGTGACAGCCCTGCCCAGGGAATGTTTGGTGCCAGGATCCCTGCCACCCCCAGCTCCTGGGATTTGCAGAGCTCTGAGCGCTCCCTCAGATGATTTGGCCTCTCTTGAGTGAGCAAAATGAAACCAACTTCATTAGAAACCCTATTATGTTGAGCAGCCTGGAACATCAGGCTGCAGGGGACAGTGAGTCTCCCCTCTGCCGGGGATTGGGGGTCCCCAAATCAAAGGTGCTGATCCTGTGCATCCCCACAGACCTTTGCCCTTCGTGTTATTCCCACAGGTGGCCCAGCCTGTGTCCCCACAGAGGCTCCTTTTCCCCAGAGTCGTGGTGCTGGGTTGCAGGTCTGTCCCCAGCCCTGCCCCACTGCCCGTGAGCGCTAGCTGAAGAGCTCCTCACTGTGAGCGATAAGAATCGCTCTAAGTATAAACTTCCTTAAATCCCTTGAACTCCTGAATTAAAATACGGATGTGGGATTTAACTTGGAAGGTTTTTGAAGGAGATATTTTTGTTATACATCATCATGTGTGTCACGAGCCTCAAATATTTGGAAGGGCTGTATAAATAACCGTGTGATCACCTTTTCTCATCTGGCTCCTGCCTCTCTCCATCCCACAGCTGCCACAGAGTGGGGAAATGTGCGTGGCACCCAGGAATCTGCAAGTTTACTCTTGGTTACTCTCATGAGAAGTTTCTCAAGTTTTCATGAGAGGTGCTGTCACAAGACTTGTTTCAGCTGAAAGAGGGGAGGTGACCAGGGTTCATGAGGATGCTGCTTCCCTGAACATCCATCAGACACCTCTGCAAACTGTCAGGACAAAATTGTTGATACTGAAATACCGTCTGGGTCAAAACACATACTGGGAACTACACCATGCGCTGGGCAACAGTTGTGTGAATCCCAGAGCTCCTGGCATGCAAAATCTTAGAATAAAGGATGGGAATTTTCACGACATTTTCAGTGGAGAGAAAGGCAAAATAAGCCAGAAGCTGTTTCCCACCTTGACAGCAGAACCAGCCAGGGAGACCTGGGGACATGACTTGGCATGTCCCACATCTTCATCCCCATCATCCCATACCAGCAGCCAGCAGAGATGCCCCAAAGTCTGCACCTCAAAAATGCCCTCCCGGCCCTAGGGCAGGGGCCACCCTGAGTGATTTTTTTTCCAAAGCTACACCAAGAAGATGTTGCTATTAAAAGACTTTCTGGGTCTACGATGCAAATCCTCAGGCGCAGACAGACAGCCTATCTCGGGTTCAGCTGAAAGCCCTCCATGCCAGGCTGCTGCTGCTGCAGTCACCCGGAGAAGAGAAACGTTTGCCATATGCTGAGGGATTACTGTATAAAACTGAGATGCTTGGCTGCATGCCAAGGCACAGGGTTTCCAAATAGAGTCTGAATCCTGGACAGAAAAGTTCCAACTAAATATAGACATGACAGTCTCGGAGTTGACTTTTTTTTTTTGGAGGGTTTTTTTTGTTTGTTTTTTGGTGTTTGTTTTTTGTTTTTTGTTTGAGTTCACTTAAAATAGCATGTTGAGGGATTTTTTGTGCCCCGCTGAGGGGGCAGGTAGAGCCATGTTTACAAACACAGTTACAAACCCAAGGATATGGTGGGATGGGAATCTCACCCCTCCTCCTGCCCACCCTTGAATGGTCCTGAGGGTGGAGCGGATGCAGGTGCAGAGCACCCAGGCCATCTCCAGCCCTTGGGGAGGAACCAGGAGAGGTGTCCTCTTCCTCACTCCCTGCCCAGAAAGGTCTATCAGCCTAAAAATCATTGCAGGGAGCCAAAAAATTCAGGGCCCGTGATGACACGGGACAAGACGAGTGGATGGCACCTGTGGAAACTCACTCGCATGTGGCTCAGCAAGGAGAAGCTTTGCTGGGTGGTTTCAGAAGAGCCAGTCCTGCTGCTGGAAGTCAGGAGTGATGGAAAGCTGAGGAAAACTCGGCAAGGAGATGGTGCTTTCACTTGGAAAAGGCAGTGTGGATTTTCTGAGCTGCCAGCCTGCTCACACCTTTTGGAGATGTGGGCTGGATTACTCAGCCACAGAATTACTGGCAAGTGCAGCAACAAAATCAAAGCCCAGCACCAGGATGGAGGAAGGGATCTCAGTGGCTTTGGGATGCAGCTGCTCGGGGTGCAGTGAGCAAAATGCTTTTGCAAAAGCCCATGGAAAAAGCAACAAAGCCTAAATATCTGGGATGGGAAAGTGGGTGTTGGATGTGCTCCTCACACCCGGCATGGAGCGCTGGGAAGAGGCATTGGAGGGGAGGTGGAGAGAGCTCATCCTCATGAGCCAGCCACATGTGCTTGAGGGAGTGGGATGCTTGAAGCTCTTTAAAGGATTGGGGAAGAAAACTCCCAGAAAGCTGTAAGTCATTGGCTGTCTAACATCACATATATATATATATATATAATATGAGAAAATAATGGTAATAGACTTGATGACAGAAAGGAGGTGAGACAAGCCCCTACATGCATGTTGGCTTGCACAGTATCCATAAAGGGCTGCTCAATACCTTCGCATTCCCAGCAGGAATTTATTTAAGGGTCCACAGCTCCTAGGACAGCTGATAGGGATAAAAATTAAGCAGATGGCTGAGACAGGCCTTAAATGAGGGTAGCCCTACAAAACACAGGATGTCTTAGTATCAAATAATCAGTTGCCCAAAAGGGAAAAAAAAAAGGTTTAAACTCACATAAAAAGGCAGGAAAGTGGCTGAGGTGGGATCCCACTCCAGCAGAGGAGCTGCCAGGAGGAAGAAGTCTGGCTCTGTGAAATTCCTGTTCCTAAACAATGGAGCTGGGAAGGTCGGTGACACAGGGGAGGTAGGGCTAATAATAACAACAAATACTGTTAGAGTTATACCTTACATAGAGAAAACTGCACTGGAACTGGCTTTCCAAGAGCCTGGCAAAAAGCTTTTGTTTAATTTATGGGGCTCAGGCTATTTTTAGCTGGCAGATCCTTGGGGTTTTATCTGGGATCGCTGCTCTGAGTCAGCAGCTGGAACATTTTAATTGTTTGCTCTGGATTTAGGGTGGGTTTTTTTCTAAAGGGAGAAAGAGGAAAGCAGGTGCTGGGGTCTGACCTTGCCGGTCTCCTGATAACCTTGGCAGCACCTTCTGGAGTGGGGAGAGCAAATGGGTCTTGGAGCATCTCTCTGCCTCTTGGCAGACTTTTTGGGCTGGTGCTGGGGCGTCATCAGATGAACCTCTATCCTCCAGTCCAGCCAGGACCTCTCACTCATCCGCAGCCCCTGCCAAAGGCCGGCAGCCAGCAGGTGAGAGTGGCAGGGGGACACCGTGTCTCCCCATCCTCCGGTTGCTATGTAGGTCTAAAAATAGCCTGGGCGGTCCAACAAGGAGAGAGCATCCCCTTCTTCCAGGAAAGCCAGAAGCACTCCAGGCCTGCGTGCGGCAGTGCTTTATTTGTCAGGAAAGCCCTTTGGTATCTGCCTGGAGCACAGATGTGAGAGGAGCCATCTGCTCGGGGCCGGGAGGTGTTTACGCCAGCCAGGGCAGACACAGGCTCTGCGGAGCCTCGTCCCAGCTCCCATCGCACTGCTGGCACCTCCGACCTGCTCGGAGCTTGGCCCCAGTGATGAAAGCAGACGTCTCTGTTTATGAAAACACCGTCTCCGCCACTCTGGGAGCTCCCAGGGCAGCTCCGAAATCCATCCTGGCTGGTGGCTGGTGAGAGCTGGAACGGTGGGGTGACAGCGGGACTGCCACGTGCTGAGAGGCCGGTGGGTGTCCCTGCCATGCCGAGCACTGGGAGTGCCGGCAGCCTCTCCGGAGCTGTGCCCTGGTGCTGAGCACACTGCAGCCAGAGGACCCTGGGTGGGCCAGGGGCTGCAGGGGCTGGAGAGCCACTGGCCTCGTAGGCACTCCCAGTGCAGGGACACCACAGCGCAAGAGGGTATTTTCGGGTTTCCTGTTCCGCTGCCTGCGCTCAGGGCTGCAGGCAGACACCTCTCCCTGTGGTCATGTGAAGGTGTTGGTGAGTTGATGAGGCAGAAAGGAGGCAATTAAAAGCAAAGCAAAACACCTCGGCCTTGGACATGTTCCCAGGAGAGGGTGAGGTACTCCAAGACCCCCATGTGCCTGCACTGACCCAAGAGGATGCGGGATTGGGATTAAAGGGAAAACTTCGAAGAAGGGCAAAAAAGCACAAGTTTTCAACCTTACTTCCCCACTCCCCCCCGCTTTTTGTTTTTCATCTTTGTCTCCCTACAGAGTAAATCTTTTTCATTTGGATCCCGCTGACACAAATAACCCCAGGTTTTGGGCTGAAACACCAGCAATCCCCTCTTTCCATTGCCAGCTGCCATGGCAAGCTAATTTTAACCTCCCAAACTCCCTCCCATCTCCTGGAGGTTGTCCTGTTGCAGCCAGGGAGTGCTAGAAAATAGTGCATCGCCCACTCATCCAGCCTCCTTCAAGGGAAATATTTACATGATGCCAAAGAGAGGGTTTCCATGGCAGTGATGACTCTAGCACTGTCGCCTTGGAAACCACTTGAGGCCATCTTGAAGGGTTTGAAAATCCCCTTCAGAGACAAATAAGGAGAGGGAGAGGAAAGGCCACCGGGATCAGAGTGGCGGTCCGGGCTCCCCTGGCTTTCCTGTCAGCTCCTTGCCTGCTCCCGCTGCCTGGGTCCCTGCCCATGACACTGGGATGATTGGTAGTCCAGGTGCTGCTTAATGGATAGACCCAGGACAAAGGAATGAGGTGCTTTGCAAACAGAAATGGTTCTGTTGATACATCCGTCAGTGACTCTGGTGCCAGGGCACTGCTCAGCCCCATGGAGGGCTTCAGGGACTCTCCGCTGTGCCAGCGAATGCCAGAGTGATTATTAGTGCCTGCCCAACTTCAAGCACCAGCTGCTTTCGGAGCAGCAAACGCACAGGTTCCACGCCTTTGGAAGCCCAAGTCCCCATCACACGTGAAGAGCCCCGTGTTTCTCCTGAGGAGCTGCCAAAATCTGAACCACAGGCAAGAGACGGCTGCTGGCATCAGAGTGCTCGCCTGTGGCGGTGGAAGGAACGGACCTCTGTGTCACACACATCGCAGGCTCAGCCCCCGCGTGCCGTGGTTCAGCTCCCACATCCTGTAGTTCAGCCGACCGAGCGCCTTTGGCCACTTATGCTCCCAGCCTGCAGGAGTTCTCTCACCAGCAGCCAGTCCATCTGGCTCTCAAGGACACCAAGAACATGACAGGGAGAGCAAGGCTTTCTGAGCAGATGGATGACGAGCTCCACGATGCAGCTGGCAGCGGCAGAGGTGGCCAGTGTTGCTGCTTGTTCCAGCTATGGGATCTCTTTCTTTGGGGTTTTGCTGAAAAATATTAGTTATCTTCTTCATTTTGTTTAGGGCAATCTAAAATATTTTTTTCTTTCCCCCTGAGCTGTCTCCATGCCGAGGAGTCAGTGATTCTCCAAGCCAGATCTCTTCCCCTTGCACCCACGCTTTGCTCTGCAGAGCTGCCTCCCAGCCCCACCTCTGGGTACCTTCACGCCACCCCCCACCCCACAGCTGCCCTCCGAAACCCAGCCAGCTTTCCCACTGAGAAACACCCATGCAGAGCTTTGTCCCTGCTTCGAAACCAAGGGAGGGTCTGGCCACGGTGCCAGTACCGGGTTAACTCACATTTCTCCATCCCCCTGATGGTGCCTGGCAGCCTGCTCCTGCCTGCCCCTCGAGGGTAGTTCACTCTTGACCTACAGGATGTGAAAATCCTTGTTTATGCAGTTTCTCATGTCTTGAATGTTGAAGCACGTGGGTGTGAGGCCCGGGGTGTTTGGTTTTGCCCAGGAGGGAGCTCCTAGCACGTTGTGTGTCACAAAATTCATGCCTGGCCCGTGCTGACCCAGGTGCCAGGTTAGGATGTGAAGCATGGAATTACAAGAGTAAATATTTATTCATGGGAATGAGATGTCCCAGATAAATCGGGGCACCCAGATATGGTTTTTTATGAGGTTCTTACATCCATCCAGCACTCAGGTACAGCACAACTCGACTGAGCACTGACACCCACACTAACAGATCTCCAATCACAGTGAAACTTGGCAGCACCACTCTGTTTCCGCTTGTCTATCGATCCAGGTGTCCTTGAGTCCCTCTGGCTGCAGTGACTGACCTGTGACACCAGACGAGGCTGCGAGGGTCTCAGGGCCTGGGATGCTGTGGTACCTTGGTCCTCCTAGGGATGAAGCTGTTTTTCATCCCTCAGGGACTGTTCTAACCCTCTGAAAAGCAAAGACCTTCTCTCCAGGGCCGGGCTGTTTTTTTTACTTCAGCACGAACAATACCAAAGTCTGCAATAAAACTCCACTACCCTCATCACGTCGCGGTGTGTCATGAGAACTAATATGTATTTTACCTTTAACGTGCTTCCGTGCTATAAAGATTGATGAACCGGTGCGGGGACCCTTTGGGGTCCGTTTGCGCAGGGGCAGGCGGTGGGTCTCCGGGGAAGATGAACCCGGGGAGGTTGTGGAAAGGCCGGTTCTCTCCTCCTGCTCCCGCGGGAGTCTGGCCCCCTCCTGCGGGCGGGCGCGGGGCTGCGCGGGGGCGGCGGAGTCCCCCCGCCCGGTGCGCTCCGGCAGCCCGGGGGGGTCTCTCGGCCCGGGGCAGCTCCTCCACCCACCGTCCCCCAAACCCCTGCCCCGCCGGCGCATCGGAACTGCATCGGGTCGGGAGGGCAGTCCCACTGCCCCTTCGAGGGGCCGCCCCCGGCCCGCCCTACATAGCGGCGGTGCCGCCCCCGCCCTGTCCTGGCTCGCTCCGCCATGGCCCCGGCACTCCGGCTCTGCGCCCTGGCCCTGCTGGCTCTGCTGCCCGCCGCCTTCGCCGCACAGGACGTGGCCGGAGGTAAGCGGTGACCGCGGCCCCACCATGGGGCTGAAGGGTCCGGGCTGCCGGCGCTCCTCGCACAGCACCCCAAAGTCACGGCTTTGGACCCCATTTTTGTGGGATGTCCGGTGCGCGAAGCAGGCGGGCACCCCGTGGTCTGCGTGCTGGCACCCACTGGGTGCGGGTGGCCACTGGCCAGGGCGCGGTGGCCACTCAGAATGGGCAGTGAGAGATGGGAGGGAAAGCCCTGTCCCTCGCTGGGAGTTGAGCAGAGTGGGATCCGGCGCAGCGTGGTGTGTCCTTTCGAGTTCGGGAAGGTTGAGTGGGTGCTGAAAGTGGAGCTTTGCTGGCCGCTTTCCCAGCTTACAGAGCAGTGGAATACCCGTGCCCAGAGCAGCTGTGGCTGCCCCATCCCTGGAAGTGTCCAAGGCCAGGTTGTACGGGGCTTGGAGCAGCCTGGGCTAGTGGAAGGTGTCCCTGCCCATGGCGGGGAGAGTGGAACAAGATGGGCTTAAAGCCCTTCCTACCCAAACCATTCTACGGTTCCATGATTTAGTGATGATAATGGCTCAGGTGAGAGAGCTGGTTACCTGCCCTGAGCAGGGGGTACTCACTGGGCAGCCAGGCTCCTGCTAATGGCCCTTTGGAGGAGATTTTTCTTCAGGACAGGGGAGACTGGCTGGGGCAGCTTCAGACCGGGAAGAAGGCGGGTGTTGTCAGGTGTGGATGGGTGGGGAGCAGTGGGTGTCCAGCTGCTCCTCCTTAGTAGGCGGGGGATGGAGCATAGCCGCCTCAGGTGCTGCACCAGGTGGAGAAGCTGTAGCAAACGGTGGAGATGACTGCCTTCAGAGTCTCCTAAGTCTGCTTGCTGTTCCAAGCCAGGAACTGTTCTCCATGTGATGACACCTGCATGGTGTCTCTGGCAGGGAGGAGATTGAGGACCAGCATGTTTACTCTTCCTTCCACCCCAAGCCATTCACTTCACTCCTCTTGTATCCAACTGTCAAAAGCATTATCCAGGTGGCTTCTAGCACAGCAAGAGCTGCTGTCCCATCTCTGTTGCTGAGGAATGCAGTGCTTCCTGTGCCATCCCATGTGAGTTGTCTGGTCACCTGAGATGGGGTATTTGGACAAACCAAATCCTGAGTGGCTGTGGTGTCCTGGAAGCAGCCCATTCCCAAACAGCTGTAAGTGGGTGGCTTTGAGTTAATGACTTGGAGGATGATCCCCAGCTGGGGGTGCCAGGAGAGGGGATACCCCAGGGGAAAACAGAGCCCAGTTAAAACTACAGGTTCTACTTTTGCCCACCACTGGCCTCCTGTGGTGTGGGAGGGTGTTTTGTGACTCCTGGTAAGGAAACAGTCCTGGGGCAGCACAGGCGCCGTTGTGCTTTTCCGGCCTCAGTTGAAGAAATGGGGAAGATGCAGCTTCACAGAGTGTTTAAAATCTGCAATCTCAGCCTCTCGGGTGTGTAAACACCCTTATCTGAGCTATGTTAATCAATTGCCCAGTTGTTTGGAGGGCTGCGCAGAGCATGTGACTGCTGACAGTGGGTCATAGCTGAGGGCTCCTGCCAGCTGGAGGGAAAATTGCATCTTTGCTGATTGTGAGGGTGGAAAACAAGCACCTCTGGGATTGATTTTTTTCCTGATTACGATACTGCAAAGCAGTGATCCTTCATCCAGCAGCTAGTGGTCAGGCAAATTGGTTTGAGTTTTCCTTGTTTTTTTAAACCACTGTCAAACAAGCAGGGGTCAGTTTTAAATGGCTCATTCTTGAGGGCTTGGCAAACTCCCCTTCCTGTGGATCTGGGGAAGCACACCAAGGAATTGCAGGGGAATATCCTGTTGGAAGACTTTCTCCAAGAGCACTGCTGTGAGCTGTAGCTGAGCCCAGAAGGGGGGGGGG
>VZRR01002187.1:42448-52898 GCA_013398015.1 Oreocharis arfaki
GGGGGGGGGGGGGCTCGACTGGGCCAGCTTGTCCTGTGTGTTCAGGTTCAGACCTCATCCATTCCCATAGGGATGCATCCCATGGGGGTGCCATCATCCATGGTGGCACTGGTCCCGAGAGCCACCTGTGTGTACAGAACTGGGGTCTTCCACTGCCAGATGGGAGTGGAAACAAGTTCTGAACACAAGCACAGATTTTGGCTGCAGTGCTGCTCCCATCGCCTGGATTGTGTTCTGCTGAAGGAAGATTTGGATAAACTGGCTGAGGTAGGGTACGGCCCTCATGGTGCAGCAGGAGGCCTCCTGCAGGATCTGTAGCTCTGTGTGTCCCCATGTGCTGTTCTGCTTCTCCTGGTAGTAACTTCTGTGTCTGGGCCTTGTTTGCTTGAGCTGCTCTATCATCTGGTGCTACAGGACTGTACCACCTACCCAGTGCTTGCCCTCGTCCTCACAGGGTTCCCTCCAGGCTGACCCCAGCTGTGTCCCCTGGCTGCCCTACTGCCACAACAGATGCTCAGGCTTTTAGGGAAATAAAACCCAAGAGAGGAACTCGCAGCTCAGGGCTTTGTCAGCAGAGCAAGGCAGATGAACTGCCATTTGCATTTGGGCCTCCCACCGTGACACAGAGTGCGTGCTGAAGCTGGAGGCTCTTGCAGCAGTAGCAGGCGTTACTGCTGGTCCTGTGGTGGGTGGTAGCAGGCTTGGAGGAGCCCAGAGTTTTAAACCACTGAGCTCTTCAAAGTCCTGTGGTGTCTTTTGTTCTTCCTGCAGATTGTCACCAGTACACGAACAGGAGCTGTGAAGAGTGCCTGAAAAATGTCACCGTGAGTAGCAGCAGTAAGACTCCCAGCCTCTCACGAGGCCTGAAAACATAGTGCTGTTACGGAGCAGTTTCCCTCCTGGAAGGGGTCTTGGTTCCCTGCCCTTGTCCCAGACACGCTGCAAATTCCAGCCACCTATGAGGGCGAGAGGGCAATCCCTCTCTGGTGCTCTGGAAGGAGGTTGCTAGAAACTGGGTGGGTTTTGTTGTGTGCTTTTTGATTAGAGTGATGGGATTGCTGAGCTGCTTCCTCATGGATGGGCGATGTACTTGGAGAAGGGACTGAGTGGGCTGGACTGGCTGGTCAAGATGCCCCTCCACCCATCTGTCTGTGCCATGGCACTGGGTGGATGCAGGATGTGCACTGGTGTCCTGCCAGTCTCTGCTGCCTTATCTTGGATATCAGCAAACTTGAACTTGAGTCAGATCTTGCAGCTGATGTAGCCAGAACCAGTTTGACCAAACCCTCCTGAATGCCGGGGCTGGGGTTTGGAGCCACCAGGAGAGGAGTGTGCAAAGCCCTGCAGATAGTCTGGTAGTGGCTCTACACATGCACACCTCTCCTGCTCATCAGCTGTGTGTGTGTAGAGTGCTTTGCCTCAAAGGCTTTCTTCTTATCCCACAAATAAACATAAAGGATTTGGTTGCTAATTGTGCAAGCCATGGTGGGATTCTTAAGGCTGTTCTGGGCAGGGCCGGTAGTTGCCTCAATGATCCTTGTGAGTCCCTTCCAGCTCAGGATAGTCTATGATTCTAAGGCAGGAGAAGGAGTCTCAGCATCTTTACTTGCTCTAGAGCTCTGCATGCCTCTCGCCTGCCTCTCCTGGTGTGGGCTGTGCTGACCCAGCTCTTGCTCCTGAGCATCCTGTTGCTGCTGGGTGGTATCTGGTTCTCGTGAGCTGGCAGCAGTGGCCCCGTGCTGCAGCTCCCAAAGCAAAGTGTGGCTCGCTGGCAGCACGGCCGTGCTCCAGTGACGCTGTGCCGCCTGGCTTCTGTGTTCCAGTGCCTCTGGTGTGCCAGCAGCAGGAGGTGCATAGAATACCCCGTCCGAAGAATCCTTCCCCCGGCCGACATGTGCGAGCTCCGTTCTGCGCGCTGGGGCGTCTGCTGGGGTAAGTGCCAGCCTGGGGGGGTGGCTGTGAGTGCTTGCTGCTGGTGGGAGGTTCCCCTGCCTCCCCATCTCTCTGCCAGTGCAGCAATGACAGGCTGAAGTCAGTCAAGGTTCTGCAAACTTCCTGACGCATGGGTGGGGAAGCGGAGTATGAGCAGTTCCCTGCCTTCTGGCAAGTAGGACCCGTGAGGATTTAGCTACTCCAAAATACGTCCCTTATGCTTTGGTGTGATGGAGGCTCCAGACGTGGCTAGCTCCTGGGAACAGGAGTGGAAGGTGCCCTGTGGGCCTGTGCAGCCCTTCCTGGTGCCTGAATCCCAGAAGCTCTCTCTGCAGCTGGTGCGTTGCTCTGCGCACCGCTTGTGGCTCCTCATGTGGCTGCTGTCCCAGGTGGGCTCCTGGAACCAGAAGTGTGGTGACTTCTGTGGGGGCCTGTGTGTGCTTCTAGTGCTGAGTGTACTGTAGTCCTGCTCAGCTCTTACCCACCTGAGAAAAAAGCCTCTTCCAAAACTACCCCTGCACGTGCAGGTCTCCTCTGGGAGCTTTTTCTGGTGGACAGCTGGCTCTTGGCTGCCTCTCCTCCCTGCTGCTCTGTTTTCTGAAGGATTTCTGGAGAGATTGGTGCCTTGTTTAGGCCAAGCTTAGTGAATGTTCATGCTCAGACAAGACCCAGTTTTTGGAGGATGGAGCAGGAAGGAAGCAAGCTGGGGCTTGGTTGCTCTCAGCCACCCCCTTGATGAGGAGCCTGGAGCTGAATTGTCATTGCCTGTCATCTCTTGTGCTTGGGGCTGGGCTCTCTTTTCTGCCCACAAGAGTTCAAACTGCTCCTATGCTTGTGGAGAAAGAATCTCCTCTTTGTGAGCCCTGTGGTATGCTTTTCTGAAACTTCTGTAAGACCTTGAAATACTAGTTTTGATGTAAGTAGCTTCACAAAAGGTTTCATTATAGAAGAACACATTCCTTAGCTTGCAAAACTTGCTTTAGAGAAGATTAGTCATGTGGGAGATTAGCTCTTATGTGAGTCTGCATTTTTGGTGTGTGTGACTTAGCCGCTGTGATCAGCTGGAGAAGTGCCTGGTGCTCTGCCACAGACCTCTCTGTGTGGGAAGGGGGGAGCTGAACCCCAGGCTCACCTTGAACCCCTGAAAGGGCTTCAGAAGCACTGATGCTGCTGCAGGCTTTGAAAACAAGTTCAGTGGTGGAGTCAGCTCGGCCTGGAGTACCTAAAAGAGAATTTATTTAGAACAGATAAAAGGAAGAAGTTTTTTTACAATGAGGGTGATGAGGCACTGGCACAGGTTGCCCAGAGTGATGGTGAATGCCCCATCCCTGGATAGGACTGTGAGCAAACTGGTCTAGTGAAAGATGTCCCTGCCCATGGCAGGGAGTTGGACTAAATGACCTTCAGAAGTGCTCTGAGCAGGTTCAGGTGCACTGGGATTTCTGTAACCTGGCTGTTGTGTGCAAAGTGGTTCCTGAACAAGTATTTCCACAGGCTCAAGTCCCTGAACAGCCTGAATCATACTTGGAAGAAACTCCTCTTTGTTGGAGTCAACCTGAAATCCTTGGCATCTACATGTGTCAGTTTTGGCTAGTGTCTCTCCTGCCATTACTGCAGGAGCTGAGTAGGATGAGCAGGGCACAGGGCTCATGGCTGCTGCTTCACCACCATGTTCCAGCAGGTTTTGTTCTAGGTGTGGGTGAGCAGATCCCCCCAGCCCTGGGGAGATGTGGCAGTGAAGTGCAGGAAGCAGCACTTGGCCTTCAGCTGCTGCAGCAGCACTGCTGGCCCCAGGCCAATAAATCCCAACAGATCTTGTTTCTGTTGATCTCTCACCCGAGGACTTCAGACACCTCTAAGTGCTCACCCCATCAGAGATGACTTCTGAGGCTGACTCCTATGGGCAGTAATTCTTCCCTGTCAGAGGTTCTTCCTTAGCTCTGAAGCCTTCAGTTGTTGGCTTCTTTTCCCTTGATGGTTACTTTTTACCTGGATTAGTGATTAAGACAGCTTTGCTTCTGTTTCTGCCAGAGGAATTTGACCTGAGTGCGTTTGTCCTTGCCTTTCTTCATAGCCAGTAACTGAGCACTCCTGTTAGCAGCTACACACACTCAGCTGCTGTGCATTTGTGGGTACCAACACTTGGTATATCTACAGCTAACAATGCCAGTTTGCTTTCCCAGGTGCTTACACGTCTCCAGCCCAGTGAGTGAAGCTGCTGGTGACAGTAGTTGTATGTTCGTAAATAGGAGAAGAGGAAATTGCTGTAGGACAAGAGGAAACGGCCTCAAGTTGCACCAGGGGAGGTTTAGGTTGGATATTAAGAAAAAAATTCTTCACTCAGAGGTTTACTGGAGGACCTGGCAGTGCTGGGGGAACAGCTGGACTTTATAATCTTAGTGCTTTCCCAGCCTTAATGACTCTGTGATCCTATGATGCTGTATTGTAACTCCAGGCAGCTGTGTCTGTGTGTGCTAAACATGTTTCATCAAATCCTTTAGTGAACTTTGAAGCCCTGATCATTGCAATGTCCGTGGTGGGAGGAACGCTCCTGATCATGTTGGGGGTCTGCTGTTGCTGCTGCTGTTGTAAGAAAAAGAGCAAAAAGCAAGTATCGGGTGGGTCCCCTGATTGTATGGAGCAGCTCAGATGCAGCCACATGCTGCTGCAGAACTGAGTGCTGAGTGCTCTAAGGGGCTTTTCTGTCTGCCAGACCAGACAAGGATGACGAGAGAGCAGCCAGGGAGCAGGAGAAGAGGCGTATGCGGCAGGAGGAGAGGTGAGTTTGTACCACAGGCCCTCAGGCTGCAGAATGATTTGGCTCCTGTCTGTGCCATCAAACATGATGCCAGGAGGCACGTGGGGCTCAACACATGCAGTCAGTGGCTGCTTCAGCCCTAGCTCATACATAAGCCTCATGAGGAATGTCATGCTGGGGCGACTCGTGGGTGTAGCATCACAAGTGTTGTGTATGCAACTCCCCGAGGGCTGCTGACGTGTGGGCTCTGGTGGTCCCCAGTGCCTCCAGGAGGTGGGAGGCTGAGCAAACCTGCCAGCCTGGAGCTCCCTTGGGTGGGAATAAGCAAGGAGCTGTGGTGCTTCTTGTTTGGTTTTGTATCACCAGCTACTGACTCAAGGCTCTTCTGTTTGCTTCTTGCAGGAGAGCAGAGATGAAATCACGGCATGATGAAATCCGAAGAAAATATGGTACGTGCTGACACGAGTGACTCAAACTAAGCTTTAGATGAAGCAGCCTCAGTAACTGTGCTCCTTGCTGTGGTTACAGCTGTAGATGAGACTTGGCCAGCAGGGAAAACATGGTCCCTGCTTCTCTTGGCTCAGTGAATTGCTCTCTGAGAGCAAGTGTATAGATGCTGGGGTCATGGTGTATGAGCCCACACAAGGGCTGTTCTTCCTGGGCAGGGAAGAGGAAGTGTATAATGTTCCTCAGAACCTGTGTCTTCCAAGTTTGCCATGTGGAAGAAGCTGATGGAGCTTGACTGGAAGGGAGAAGCAGAGGTGGCAGACCGAGAACCACCATAATGCTGTTACCCTTCAGGCACAGCCCTCCAGTAGCCCTGTGGTGATCAAGTGGCTGGGGAGCCAGCAGCCTGGGGTGTGGGGCCAGGTAGGAATCAGAATGGCCACAGCTGCAGGAGCACAGAGCAGGCACCAGTCTCGCCCCACTCCCAATCCCCCTGGTTCTCTGTGCTGGCAGCAGTTCCCCAGGAGGTGTCTCAGTCCCCTGGGGATGGGAGTGCACAGGCTCCCTCCTGGGGCTGGAGTGTCCCTCACGTGAGTCCCATGGACCTGGGCCAGGTCTGGACATACCTGAGGGGATCATCAGCTTGGAAGGAAGCAAGGAGCAGCCAGTTGCTCTGTGCAGGGGGGGGGGGTCTCTCCAGCCTGCCTGTTGGGGCCGCTGGGGGCTCTGCCAGTGTCTGGCTGTGGAGCAGTTGGGCTCATGCATGCTGCACTTGGTGGTCCCTGGCTTTGGGGGGGCTGTAGGGAAAGCTGGAG
Organism: Oreocharis arfaki; assembly: GCA_013398015.1. NCBI lineage: Eukaryota > Metazoa > Chordata > Aves > Passeriformes > Paramythiidae > Oreocharis > Oreocharis arfaki. The sequence continues at coordinate 48,401 of VZRR01002187.1, forward strand.
ACCTTTCCTCTGTCTGCAGCTGCTGCCTGCTGCAGGTCCACGTTAGGCAGGAGATCCCAGGCCTCTGGATGGGCTGGCTCCTCTGGGGAAGAAAGAGCAGGCAAAGCTGTGCCTGAAGGAGCTCTTGGTAGGGGAAGCACCTGCCTGTGGAAGAGTTGTGCTCTGGGACTGTCATGTCAGGGCTCTGTCTTGCTGCAGCCTGACCCAGAGTTTGCAATCCTTGTTCTTTCTGGCTGTTCTTTTTCAGAAGTGTTGGGCTGGGAAAGCAGCAAACAGCATGGCACATGGCTCGTTGCTAGCCCAGAAGTCAGCCCCATACCCTGCCTTGTTCCCAGTTTCAATGCAGGAACAGGGAAGCTAGTCTAAGAACTATTTTAATTTAATTTGGGTCTGGGCTCTCTGCTTTTAGGCCCAGGCTGACAGAAGGGGTGTGCAGAGGGAGTGCTCTGGAAGATTAGCCAGGCTGCTTTACCTGCACTGTACGTGGACTGCCTGGCAGAGGAGTTTGCAATCAGGTCGAGCTTCTCAATAGGTGTCTCCTCTTGTGCAGAAGGGGAGAGGGAAACAGTGCTGAGCATGGGCACAGCTCAGGTAAGAGCAGGTGTTTTGGGAGGACTGCAGCCAGGAGGCTGGAGGATGCTCAAATGACCAAGAGTTGTTTCCAAGGACTGGTTTTCTTGCTGGCTGTGACCAGTGTGGCAGCTGCTGTCTGAACAAATCTCTCCTCTCTTCTAGGCCTCTTCAAGGAAGAGAACCCTTATGCAAAATTTGAGAATTAGCATCCCCAGACCCACCCACCCCCCCACCCTGGTGAACGGTGCCTTCTGCAGAGCCAAAAGTCTCCAGGCTTCCCACCACCACCATGGTGCTACTTCAGCTGCCACAGAGGATGAGCCAAATGCTTGGTGACACCATTGTCCCCACTCCAGTTGCTTGGTTTGGCCAGAGCTTTGCTCTTGCCCTGCTGGTGCAAGAAACCATGGTGGCACTACTGGAGGATGGCACATTTCTCCTCACTCAGCCCTGGGGTGGTTGCGGTGTCCAGAGCAATGCACGGAAGAGTCCTTGTCCCAGCCAAGGGCAAAAGCAACGTCACACATCTCCCTCACTACTTCCTCACCAAGAATGCTTCATGCACACACAGCTGGGCTCTTCTGCCCCATGTCCGCCTCCTTTTTCTTTCTTTTCGTATATGCAAAAGCCAGCCAGAGTTTCCTGACATGTGGGCCAGCAGGACGCTTTGGTTGTCACTCCAGGTGCCTGCACTTATCCCAGCACATCACCAGTCCTCTCAAAGAGCACAAGTTTCTGGTGATCTGGTGCTTCCAGGAGGAAGGTCTTGTGTGCACCTTCTCACTTGCAACTAATCTGGGGGAAATGCCCCAACTCTCCTACCTCTCTGTGCCTTTCTAGAAAGGTGGTCTTGGGCTCAGTGGCCACGTCTTTTAACAATGCTGTAAGTTTCAAGTGCATTTACAATATGCTGACTGTATATTAAACTGATTGAATTCCTGCTCTGGTCTGAAAGAGTTTAATTCTGCTGCCACAGCAGGCACAGGTTGGCAGTGGTGGCTGATGGAGTTGTCACTGTTACACAGCTCTGACTGCTCAGCGGGTAGCTGGTGGAGGCAGAAGCCAAGGCTGTTTTGGCCTCTTGCTGGGCTTGGAAGGAGGAGTCTGTTCCCCGAGGTGTTCAGGTGTTAGGAAGAGCTTGGGATGGAATTAAGGCTGCCCTCTAAGGAAGGAGCTGGGTGTTCTGGCAAGAGCTTGGCCTGTTGTGCCCTTGCATCTCTAAGAGAGAGCCCATGTGTGCGCGGGGTGGCCTGGGGGCTCAGACTGAGCTGTGTGAGGGAGCTGGCGTGGGGAAGGATGGTGCTGCCTGCTCCGCTGGGCTCCGGTGCCTGCCCAGGCCTGGCCGTGCAGCCCCTGCAGCCGCCTGTGTGGGGACTGGGAGACTCTGGGCTGAGGAAAGCCGCCTGTGGCTCCTGCCAGGCGGGGAGGCTCCCGGGGCTGCCGTGGGCTCGGACCAAACGCTCCCTCTCCACGGCCGGGCCTGTGGAACTCCGCACAAGCTGCTCCGGCTGAACCTGAGGAGCTGCGGCGGCCGGGAGCTGCTCGCCGCTGCCGCTGCCCGGGCTGCGCCGGTGCCAGGCCCTGGCTGCTGCCAGGACGCTCCGAGGGCAGGACTTGCAGGTGGCTTTTAATCCAGACTGTCCCTGGCTGCTGCCGGAAGAGACTTGGGTGGGAGGCACAAAGGGACGGACTGTGCCAAGTACTCTGAGAGGTGGAACTGCTGGCACAGACTGAGCTGTGAGCGCAGGCCTCCCAGCTGCACGGGGGTAACTGTGCTGGGATGGCCTGTTGTCAGCACAGCCTCTTCCATTCCAGTCCCAGCAGGGCTGTGCTGGCAGGGATGGTGGCAGCAGCAGCAGGGCTCTGGAGGTGCCTGGTGCTGCAGAGTCTCTGCTGAACAACCTCAGTGTCTTCCAGTGGTTTCAGTGCGTAGTGCTGCAATGGTATTTTCAGGAAAAGGGGAGCAAGAGGCAAACAATTCAACAGATTCTATGTTGTGTTCCAAAGCTGCTGTATTTGAAGGGGAAAATGCTCACTGGGGCTGATAAATGATCACCCAGACATTTCTCATGAGTTTGGAGAAAGCAGGAGGCTTGGGGGAGGCGGAACTTTGCACATGGGCTCTGCCCTGTGAGGAAGTGATTTTAACTGTTGATACTCCGGGCTTTTAAGTAGAGGGAGTTTATCAGCAGCAGGAAGATGAGGCGGAGGCTGATCAGCAGCAGTGTTGTTACGATCCGGTTTAAACCCAGAAGGCAAAGAAAAATTACGTCTCTGTGTATAAACCAGAAAGAACTTGAAAGGTTCAAAATATACCCAAAAATGAGATGAAAACCAAACGAGGTTACATGTTGGTGCCAAAAAACTGATGTATTTTATTGACTGGTAAAAGAGGCAAAGAGAAAGAAAAAAGAAAGAAAGCAATAGAAGAAGCGTGCGTGGGAGGTGGGGGAACAGGGAGAGAGGTGGCAGGGGTTAGGTGGAAGCAAATCACCCTTCCGAGGGTCCCAACGACATCTCGTTACTGCCTTCCATCTGGTCTGCTTGGTCGTGAGGGTCCCCTGGCGCCGCACCATGCCGGAGAGTACAGAATCCCATGGATTAATACTCGCTTTGGGCCAGGTGGGAATGCCCACGTACCTCCCTTGCAGGGGCCAGTTTGACACTGTCCCTTGCAGCACTGTGGATTTGTTGCACCATCTCTGGTGTAGGGTCTGGGGAGCCCTTTGGGGGGGCCTTTGATGGGCCATGTCACCCCCTCTGCTGTCCTTCACACGGACACAGCTTTTCCCTGGGTGAAGGGCCCCTCAGCTGAGCTGGGCTGCACAGGGGAGGATGGGCGGTCACTGCGCCTCTGACCAGAGGCTGTTCCAACACATACCTAAAGCCTCTCTTCCCCCACCCTTTGGTGCGAGGGTCTGTGTCAGCTGGGCAGCTGACAGCCCTGAGGCCATGCTCTCTACTCCTAAAGTGTTAAGCTTGTGCTTTGTGAATGTCCCCAGCCCTTAACTGTTGCTTTATCTTCTCTTCATCAAGGAGCAGTGATGGGCCTCTCAGAGCCCCAGTCACAGTGTGGTAGTCTTCTCTGCACCTTTTGTAACACAGTATTAAAAGTGCTTCATGAAAATGTGTAAGCCACCAACTGTAATATTTCAGTCTGTGACAAGTGTAGCCCAGGCATCAGTACTGGGACTGGTCCTCTTCCTTCTTGATAGTGGCCTGAATAATGGGGCCCAGGGCACTCTCAGCAAGTTTGCTGCATTTGCTACAGTGGGAGGAGCTGCTGAGACACCAGAGAATGACTCTGCACCCACAAGGGCCTCAACAAGCTGGAGAAGTGGGCCGATGGAACCTCCTGAAGTGCAACCAAGGACTATGCAGGGTCCTGCCCCTGGGAAGGTGCAGCCCCTGGTACCAGGACACCCCATCGAAAGCAGCTCTGCAGAGCAGGCCCTGGTGAGTGTGACTGGCACAGCCCCAGCCCAGCAGAGACCGCCTGGAAGGGAGCTGGGCAAACCCTGAGGTTTGCAGCCCACTGCCAGGTCGGCTTTGTGCCACAGGGTCTGTCCCTGTGCATGGCGGAGCTCCTAGGTGTGCACCGTAGAGCCCTGTGATGTCACCAGTCATGATCACTATGACATCACTTGCAGTGGGTATGTGACCATAGACACCAGTGTTGGGCAGTGCCAGAGCACTGGGACTGTGACACACTCACAGCCGAGGAGCTTCCGAGTGCTGCCGGTGTCTGAGCAGCCTGAGCGCTGCCAGTGCCTGAGGAGCTTCTGAGCTGTCAGTGCCTGAGGAACCTGAGTGCTGTCAGCGACTGAGGAGCCTCCGAGTCCTGCCAGTGACCAAGGAGCCACCCAGTCCTACCAGTGACCGAAGAACATCTGAGTGACTCCTGTTAGTGAAGAGGAACCTCCAA
>VZRR01002188.1:0-75837 GCA_013398015.1 Oreocharis arfaki
TCTCTGCAAAAATTAATACGGAGAAAACGTAGGTAAGTATGAGAGTAGCACTCGCTCAGTTCACAGTGCTGAGAATTGTACGGTCTGCAGAAGGGAAATAACTGTCTTGCCTCTTAATGCTAGTAAAATGTACTTGCAGACGGTTAAGAGGTACTTACTCTGGTCAGGGTGTCCAAGCACTGAGTGTCCTGGACAAGAACGGGAACATTCTTAACAGGCCACTACTGAGCAGTGTGCTATAGGCTATTCTATATGGTCTATTCCTGCTGTATAGGCTGCTAGCAAGTCTTTCTCTGAAGCAGTGCAACTTGTCTTAACGTGTGAAAAAAGTCAGTGGGGTGCTGGTTATTTTTATCAAGCTTTGAGGATGTGTGGCCTTGTCCAAGCCAGGAAATACATGACCTGATTAAAAAATGACCAGTGTTAAAAACATCCTTTCTGCACTCTTCCCTCAGTTGCTTCCTGGAGCTGCCTTTGGGGTACATCTGCTGCTTCCTTCTGCAGTCTTAAGCTTTCAAGTGCAAATCAGGCATATCATAACTTGTAGACTCAAAGAACAGTCCTGGCTTGAAGAGACCTTGAAAGATCATCTGGTCCAGCCTGTTCGTGCCTCTGAAAGGTGGCTCTCCCTGCCGACATGTCCACCTCAACACCCAGTTTAGTGAGCAGCAAATGTCATGAGGGTGCTTTTGGTCCCATCATCCAGAACATTCATGGAGATGTGCCAACGTGGAGCCCAGTACTGATCCCTGAGGAACCCCACTTGTGACAGGCTGCCAGCCTCAGTAAAACGCCTTGATCATCTGTTAGATGATTCCTGCCCATCTCCCAGACTGCCCACCCAGTCTGTATTTGACATTTGTCCAGGAGGAGGCTGTGGGAGACAGCATCTGCTTTGCCAAGGTCCAGCTAAACAATACTCTCTCTTGACATGCTGTTTTGCTGTAGCAGTAACCAATTTAGCCTGGCATGATTTGCCTTTGATAAATTCATACTGAGTTTTCCCAGTCACCTGCTTTCACCTTGGCTTTAGGTCATGGATGACTCAAATGCCCAACTTCAAAGAGGCTAATGAAGTAAGAGCACGTTTTCTCTGCCCCTGTGCACTTCCTGCTTTACTGCAGTAGGAACTGCAATAAAACCAGAAGGACAGCAGCTGTAGAAGTCCCTTAACACCTTAACAGCAGTTTAAAGCCTGTGATACTAGACACAACGCCAAGTGCTATCTGGGAACAGCAGCTTTTCCTTGAATGTTTCAGCAGTTTCAGCAGGATTTCTTCTCTTTCAGGGCAGTTTTTCTGCAAGCCTGAAGCTTGGCTACAAACTCAGAGACACCTTAAGCTTCAGGGCAAGTAACAGACCCTGGTCAGAACCTGACAGGCTGCATTTCATCTCTTTGCAGCCAAAGGAAACAGAATACACATGACATAATCACTTTTAACTGGCAAGGTCTGAATTCAGACAGTGCGGCACAGAAAACAAATGAGGAAAAAGTGCCAAAGGAAAGCATCTTGAGGAAACCTAAACAAAAACATCCGAACATCCTTCTGAACTACTCTCATAGCTAGGTAAAGTGAGCCTCTGTTCCTCCCAGCAGTTTCTGTCTGCCACCCATCTCCATGGAACCACTGAGACTTCTCCAGTCAACTCTGGAAAACTCTAATGCAAACACCTGCTGAAGCAGGGCAGTGACTGGTCAAGTCTGAGCATTTTTTAAAGGACAGAGATTTCACAAACACCCCGGCAACATGTTCCACTGTTTCAACAACCTCACAGTTGAACTACAGCAAAATCCACTTCAGTGTTTTAAGTTCTTGCCGACTGCCTCTTTTGGCACTACTGAGCTAAGTCTGTCTTCTCTACTTCTCGCCTACACCATCAGGTATAGAGACAAATGCCCCTAAGCTTTCTCCAGCCCGAACTGTGCCAGCTTTGTTAGCCTTCCACTTGTGTGACACGTGTCCAAGCCTTTCATCACCTTTGTAGGCCCTTAGCTGAAGTCATTCAAGGATGTCCAAGTGTCTCTTGTCCTAGTCAGCTGAGACTTGGACATGGGACCCAGACACGTCTCATCAGCGCGCAGGGGAAAGATCACCATCCATGTGTTTGCAATGCTCAGCCTAGCTCACCTCCAGGTACTGTTGGCATGCACTGCTGTGAGTGCACTCTGCTGTCTCAAGGTCAGCTTGCTGCCCACCAGGAACATGAGGTCTTTCCTGCTTGGCTGCTCTTCAGCCTGCACTGGCACTTGTGATTATTCCTACACCAAGGCAGGACCTTTCGGATTAGTTGTGGATTCCATCAGTTCTCCCGCTTGGCAAGTTATTTGGGATCTTCCTTTACTTTTCTTTGTAGACAGTAAAAGTCTCTACAGCGATGGGGGTAACTACCACTCAAGGTAGCTCTGAACACATGAAGGATCAGAGCTCCCTTAAGCAAGCACCTTCTGCTATGTTCCTTACCATCACATTCCCTCAAATTTCCCACAAGATTCTGGTACAGGAAGTGGCAGTTCCCTCCTCTCTGCAGCTTCAAACCCAAACCCTGTGCTCATGCTTCTTTGGGGATTCCCCAAAGGGAAGCTTTTGTTACTGCGCAGCATTCTCCCTCTTTCTGTCTCCTCCTCACCAGGCTGCATGAAGGGTAGGAAATGTGAAGACAGGACAACATTCTTAGCAAGCAGCATTATTGAAAAGACAGCAGTGACAAAAGCAGTCAGAGGAAAACAAGGAAAGTCAGTGTGATGCTTATTCAAGTCCAAAAGACTAACTGTTCCTCAGCTCCCTATCTAAAAATAGGTCTGGAAATAATAGGTTTGAGTTTTCTCCACGAGACACCAATCTGTGCTATGCACATCATTCTCATCAGTGAGGAAAGTCTTTAGGGTCTGATATTATTGTTACTGTCAGATTAATGAACTGACTGCCGCACATGAGGGGGTTTGAAAGATACTCAAAGGTTGTGAAGGTGAAGGCCTGAGGCACTGGCAATTTCTACTGCTTAAATTTCATCCAACTCTCACTCCTATTCCTGCCCCTGCCCATTTAAAAAAAAACCAAAAAACCAAAACCAAAACCAACAACTCAAAAAACCTCCAGAAACTACATGTAAACCTGCAAGTATGTTATGAGACAAGAGGTCCACCAGTATTTTTGCAAGCAAGGATGCACCAAGTGAAAGCATCACTCCGGGCCCCCATTATGAAGCCTTTGAGGAACTAGGACTCCTGGGAAGTGTTCTCCCAAGTAAAGCCACAAATATGCTGCAGAGAGCACCACCTGTCCTCAGGAAGCCTCGAGCCATGCCTTTCCTACAAACAAGAGCTTCACAGATTCTGTCCCAGTCAGCCTGTTTTTCAGCCATTCTTACCTCTGCTGATGCCCAGGCTTGCTGAAGGTGCCACAGAGCCATCCTCTCTAGAAGCCACATCTCCACAAGCGAATCCCATCTTTTACTTCCCTCTCCCCCTGCCTCTCCTCTTTCCCACCATTCAGAAGTCACTGAGGTACTATGAAAAAATCACCCAAAAAGGGAGTGAAAAGTCTTTTGCCCAGCTATAGGCTGAATTTGCATTTAAGATTAAATTCTGTCAGTCATGTAAATTCCAGTGGTGAAAAAAGCTGAACAATGGACATTTTTACACAGGATGCATATATATTTTATTTTGGGAACAATGTTAAAAATTGTTTCTTAGTCTAGAATATCTATACAGAATTCAGAATATAGAGTGCCCTTTTAAACTCAAATTTCTGTCAAATGTACAAAAATATTACAAAGAAAAAATTGTTAATCAAAGCACAGTAAAGGGATGCCATTTTTCAACAGTTCAAAACAGTCTCTAAACCAGTGCAAATTTTATTGCAATAAGCTCCCCAGCTCATTAATAGATTCATAATTTATTCACACTGCATCATTTCATCCTCATTACAACACAGTTTATTTTAAGCTCCTAACAGGAGTTTAATGTGCTTCTAAACAACAGCAAACAATCCCTTTTTTTTGCACCATTGGTTGATGCAGACTGAAAGAACAAATAAAAACGCCATCCGATTCTCTCACGTATGCATCACAATATACAGCACAGGAGAGTACAGAACTAGAGTCCAAATCAACCATTCAGTTTCAACACTTAAAAGTTACAAGGGTGTTTGTTTTTAAAAAGATCCATAGTGAAAAGCTGATATACAGAATGCATTTTAAGATTTTTATTAGCCGAAAGAAAAAAATAACCCTTTTATTTAAAATGTACAGTTATGTGAATAAAATGACCTGCTTACCATTAATGATATAGAAGTTATCTGCATTAAAATAATTGTTGAATTGAGAGTTTTAAAAAGAGAAAACTACTGAGTGGATTCCTCAGTTCCTTACATTTTAACAATTTGTTTTAAAAATATAATTTCTATGATCTAATTTAATATACATTTTGAAAATATCCCCTATGTTGCAGTTATTCAAGGAAAGCAGTAAACTCAATGAAAGGTATATTCTTTTAGCTGCAGCAATACAAAAAGCCATTAATTCACAGTTAAGACAGAATAATATTACTCATTCACAAGTGCAATGTAGCTTGAGCTTAACCAATGTGAAATTCCACCAGGAACAAACTAAGTTACTTGCAAAATTAATTTAATTTGAAACACATATACTAAATAAAATATTTTCCATTATAACTGTATTGCCTAAACTTGAGTTATATAGAATGTGAAAACAGGATATGATTATAAGTAACATACAGATGCTTCTAGTAACGTGTAAAAGCTGGTACTAATTACTGTGCCAGCACTGCAGCCATATCAGTCTCCTAGGCCTACAGGATTTTCAACGTTGTCAGGTTTTGGTGATGTGCCAGAATACAATTCATAAAGAAAAGCTTTGTAACTTAAGAATCCTGATGTTAAACATTTAAGACTTCATTTGTTGGTTTAATTCCACAAAAAACCCAGCTATTTTCACATGAGCATGCAAGCTGTATAGGTAACTGATTTATAGCTGTGTGAAAGGTGCAAGATAGCATCTTAGCACAATCGGCTGCAGTTCAACATCCTTAGGGAAACAATTCAAGGAAGCTTCTCTTTGATAATTTTTCTTCCAATACAAACTTTCTAAGTTCTAGGGCGTACCTGAAATTCATTGTTTGCATCTACATCTGTTATCAGATGCACTTTGTGCACACATTGCATGTTTTGGAGTTAATGCTGATCTGCAAATGTTTTCTTCAGATTGTACGTGGGAATTACAAAATATACACAGAATAACCATCTCCTTCTGAACACTGTTGGAATACTGGAAAGAGTATGTGTAGGCAAGAGTTTCACAAGTGAGCAAAATGCTACTTCTTCAGTTCATATTGACAGAAAACCAGAACCAAAATCAAGCTTATCCACATCCTTCTTCCACAACACTTTGCCCAGATCAGTAATCTATTACGGATTCAGATAAATTTGGATTCCTAGGAGTTGGGTGTCAAACAAGTTAGAAGCATTTGTAGGTAACTAAGTAATCCCCATGTAGTCCAAGTTCATCCTGTCAATTAAATTGCAGAAGTGTGCCTTTAGTGCCTAATTTTCAGAAGAATGGAAGTGTTTGCGATGTACTCACAACAAATTTTTGAAACCTTTCCCTGCTTATTTTTGGCCAGATTTTTGGCCAGTGAAACTTTCATGTTTTTTCCCCATAAAAAGGATCTTCTGAGATGAAAACAAATTGTTTTCAGAGATCTCCCTTTTCGTCTGAGCTATGGATTACATTCAAGAACCAAACGATTAGTTAGCTACTAAAACCTAAGCATTAAAAACTCCCTATAAAAAGGATTAACTCTTCCTTTTTTTATTCTATATTTAAGAATCAATTCCAATATGCAGATAAAAGATTTCAAGTCGCTTCATGCAGGACTTCTACCACTCTGAAATCCAGGTGCTTACACCAGGAATAGTGGTTAATTTGTAGTGTACAAAAATGCCAATATGCAAGAGCAAATCAAAGCAAGTTCAGTTCCGTAGCTGTCCTTTTCTTTCTCCTCTGGCTTTAGTTTTGTTGGGGTTTTTTTGTTTGTTTAGTGTACATACCTGGGAAAGGCTAAACATTTAACACTAGAATCGTGACACAATCTGCTTTGCTGTCCTTACAACACTACTACCTGATTAATCTATATTTTCAGCAACACATGATAAAGTTGTTTGGAAATGAAGATAATGTGTTTACGGAAACTAGTTTGTAATAATATTATTTACTATGTTTTAATACTGTTTGGATGTCACATACTAAAACAGCACTCACTAGACAGATTTCCCTTGCAATTTAATGAGCTGGGAGAATTTAAGGATAACTAAAACTTGATTCCTTGCAAGTTGCATCACATAATCACATGGTTTATCCATTTAACATTCGAATACGGTCTTTGTGTAGCTGTTTGTTGAAAAGTAATGTATGGAGTTATACAGAAAAATTTGCTGGCTTTGATTTTTAGAAATAATAAGTTGTTTGGATCAATGCTTCAGATAGACTTTAACTTTAGAAGGATAGAATCATGTCAATTATGTAACTGGAGAAGAGGGAAAAAAATGAAGAATCAAGGACTGTTCTTTAATTGTGATGTAGGTCAGCAAGCAACTATGCATAAACTCCAAGAATACAGAATTTAAAAAAAGTTTGTGCTTTCTTGCTTTTAGTTGTTGAGAAAGCACAATAGTTTTATCAGGAGAGAATCTGTCCAGATAATATCCCCATATTAACTTAGGATCAGCACTTTTTGACAAAATACAAGGCATCAGTCTATGATGCAAATACATTTTGTCACAAGTAGTGCAACTCCCTTGTTTTCACCTCATTAAAAAAAAACTGGTTTTATTGTTACATGTAAAAATTGTTCCAGACAGATCTTCATCCCTCATTATTTTCAAGAACGAAAGTTTTTAAAAGCAGTATCAAGTAAATACATTCATACCCAGATGCAATTAATATTATAAGCTATGCTCCTTTTTCATGCTACAAATAGCTTCTTTCTCTACAAATTATTCCATTGTAAAAGCCACACCACTAACTTTCAGCAAAAACCTGGAATAAATCTTATCATATTTTTCAAGTAACAGAAACATTTAAACTGTTGACCAGTATCCAGGCTCTCCTTGCCAAGACTATGACTACTGTAGTCAATTAAATACGTGAGGTGAGGAAGTGTCTTATCTACTAGAAGCAATCCAAAAGATGGATACATCTTTTCCCATCATACACATAAGCACTTCATTTCTGCTAATATACACCTTGAAGACCACATTTATAAATACATTTTAATTGAAATATTGAATCTGGACTATCAGTGCAAAATAATTAACCCACAGGCTAGTATGAAACCAAGGAAGAGGGTGATAAAGAATTCAAGGAAGATACTTCTTAAGCACACATGCAAATAGTATAAAGCATAATTTTTTTTCAGGCAGTATCTGTTGACAATCCTTGTACATATTCTAATACCGCCTGAGCTTCCTACCTAATTTTTAGAAAGCCATCCATTTCTGAGCTGCTTTGTGTAGAAGCCTATCCTTCTTTGGAGGGAGCAGCCAGTATGTTTACAGGATCTCAGCGTTTATCAGATAGAGAAAGCAGGCAAGTTGAGTGTAAGTTTCTCTTTTCTCACAGCTATAGACACACATCATGAAAAGGTCAGCAAAGGTAATTCAGAGTACTAATTGGGACAAGAGTCAGGAGAAGGACAGCAATTTTAGGTACTGCGATCTGATGAAAGCAACTGCGTTACAGCTTCCAATCCAAGGTTTCAAATATTTACATTCATACAACCATACCACACACTAATAAAAGGATCTCTCTCTAGGTAAAGGCCATTTTAAAGAAGCAGTGAAGAATCTGAGTACTGGAAAAGTACTTCATTAAAATACACAAATATTGGTGGCCCTTAAAAAAGTCACCAACTATAGACTGCTGTTTAGTCATCACCTTTTTGAACAACTTGATATTGCAGAGGAAAAAATTGAGGAAATTAAAGAATATATGTGGAGGGAAAGCAGATCAACCACTGAAACAAACTCATAATTTTAAAACATTTTTACATACTTTACAATGTGCCTATGAGATGAAAGAGAAGAATATATGTTGCAGCTCAATGAAACTGGTTTGACAAACTGCTCAATTAACACCTTTTGGGATTCAAAAGTGTATATGTCACCATGCTTCTGGTTTGTTCACCTCTGCTTTTGTCTCTCAAAAGTTTAGTGTGTGTCTTCCTTGTTTTTATATTAAAGGTGCTCCAAAGCACTTCCTGCAACACTCAACCCTGCTGCTTGGAGGAGCATCTATTTTCTGCATCTTTTCAAGAACTTCCTTTGGTAGTTTTTTAAGTGCAAGTCTGTATTCACTATCAAAGACCTCTGAAATAGAAAAAGCACAGTAGAGGTTAGTTTAGAAACACTGTACAATGCACACTACTATTCCTATAAAATGCTTTTGGTGATTTTTATATAGTAACAAAATTCTCTTCACTAACTAGATGCTGATTTTTTTTTTCAAAATGCACCTTCTCAGAGAATCTGAAAAGCATCTCCATAAGATGGTGTGGCACCACAACACATCACAGGGGATGCCCATTGCTTCTTCCACAGTTCCATTTGCCTGTTCCCAATGTATTTCGCTTATCACATTCCCCCACATAAGGGACTCATTTTGACTGCACAGTACCAAACAGAAGACAGGATAGAAGAGATCAGGAGGTGGTGGGAATGGGTTTAGATGACATAGGTCTGATATGTGGGTCAGAGAAAGATGGACAAGACTGGAAACAAACTTTCAGACATGAGGAATTAAAACTTAAAGCTCTTCAATACTCATTGTTTAAAGTAACTCATTACTGGTTAAACAAAGTTTATAAAGTTAAATATAAAGTTTATAAGCAAAGTTAAAATTAATCGTTCCATCTGAGTTACATTTACATAAAACCAACACCTAAAGACTGACAGCTCAGTACTTTTCACTAAAACACAACTGAATCTTAGAAAGTCATGGATGAAAAGTCAGTTTTATACACTACCTTTCATGTAAAATATCCACAGGGACTATATATTTCACAGTATTTTTTACTCACCGATGTCAATGTTTTCTCTTCCAAGAGACACCAGGGACAGGAAAAGAATTTCCCTGTAAAAACTCCTAGGGGAATATTTTGAAGGGTGAGTTAATGAAAGCACCAACTATTCTGTTTACAAAGTCAATATTGAAGACTTCTACTACGTAGTTTCTGCAGCTGTTTTGTTAACCTTGCTTGTGAAGAAAGTGACCAAACTACACGAATACTAGTTTAAGGTTTTCTAACACTTAAGGTTTCCTGAAAACTTACTTAATGCAGAAAGCCATATTATTGCAAGATCCTAGTAGTTACATTTTCTATGAAAAATTCCTCTGCCATAGAAATGCCAAACAAAAAACAAAATATTAAATTAACCACCACTTTTTTATTTATTATTAATTCTTTCCTGCCTGACCATGAAGCACTGTGTGGGTGTGGGTTTCTTTCAGATCACCCATACTTCCTGGTTTTTGTTTCAGAATGTCATGGTCTATCTCAAAAATAGGTACCACTAAATAATCAGATATTATTTTTTCCCCTTGTGGAAGCCATAAAGATGCTTCTCTGGGCAGATCAGTATCTGTTTCTTTTTAGTAACTACAAAACACAGAAACAAAGATGACTTAGCATGACAGACATCAAACACATCTGCTATAATTTGCTTTGGAGCCTGTGCTTTTGTACAAAGCCTTCAATGAATTGCAGTGCAGGTTACAAAATGTACCATACAAGATCTATTTACACATCTCACTCTCTTTGTGGATCATGCTGCATCCACTTTTCATAGCCAGCACTCTAGGTTGCTAGAATTTCAAAATATATAACTAAGGAGAATATTCCACACACTGCAACAGGATGCTGTACACTTGTATTTATCAATTTGCTAGATCTGGAGCAACGTCAAAATCTGTGTAATTAATACCTGCATTTTTCTCACTCACTGTAAAGCGTCCATGTTCATTAAAGAATCACATTCATCCATTTGATCTGGATGAACTATGAATCTGAATACAGAGTGCATCCGTTTGTAAACATGGGCATAACAAAATACACATGGTTTTTGGTGGACACAAATGAGACTAAATCTTCCCCAGAGGTCCTTATGAAATTATCACTATGAAATGTACACAGTCTGATCTTACTTAATTTTTAGTGGGGAGAAACTAAGAAGAGATTATCCCTTTACCTTTGTCGTTTCACATCTGGCTTAACTTTCTGTAGGAGGAGGTTGATCGGCTTAATGACATCATTGTGTTGAATACTTAGTTTGATGTTCTCTAACAAAGAGTTTGTTGCCTGCTGATCTTCTGCCAGTGTGGAGGGCTTCTTTTCAGAAGAATCTGGGAAGTTCAATCATACAGACTATTAATGCAGTAAAGATTTTTTTTTTCACTTTAATAAGCAGAAGCATTTCCAAAAGTGAGATACACATAGAGAACTTCTACTCAATCTACAGAAATTCGTTACAATGGAAGGACTTGGACTGCCCGTAGTCTTCACTCAGAAGTAACTTTACCCAAAAGCGACAGGGTGCATCAAGTATCCATGTGAAAGACGTTCCACATGACAGGGAAATACAAGAGACTGGAGAGTACCTGGCATCAGATTGCCTGTAGTTGGTTAGCTCAGATTTATTGCTGAATTTAAAAGTTGGGTTCACTGCAAGAAGATTATTGTTACACAAGGAAAAAGAAATAAAATAGAAATGTCACTTTTCTTAGCAAAGTAACTTTTCTTATCAAAGCCCTTCTTAAAAGTCACCTACAATTAACTGGTAACTTTGGGATACATATTGAAATAGATAATGTATAGTTGAATCAAACAGGAAAGAAAATGATCAAGACATTTACCATCATGATTTGTTACGTAAAATGCCTCATTCAGAATAACACTGAACTACTATTTTCTAGAAAACAGTGACTCATGAGGAATAGCAAGTCCATGTACTGGCAAAGACATAAGTTTACAGATTAGGCAGCGAGTACATGTTGTGTAAACAAATTGCAGACCAAGCCTAGTAATCCTCATCACACCAACATGATGTTTTCATACAACTGACATATATGATGCTTTACAAATACAATTTTGCATTTTCAAAATATTTTCTGACACTACGGTATGGCGTGTCTACAAAGCCACTATTTCTCTTCCACATCTAAAACAGGCCTTTTGCTCCTTTGTTTACATACAAATATATATTTGTGCATCTTTATCTATGGCTAGATGACTTGGGGATGCTTTTCCTGTATTGTGGTTACATCAATATACTTTGTAGAATCTGAGGGAAATACCACATGTTGTTCTGTGCTCTTGAATGTAATTTTCTGATCAGCGTCTTTATTTTTAGGACATTTTTCAACAAACTCTTTTTAATTCCTTAGAACCAAAAATTAGCACACTACACAATTTTGAGCAGTTTTTAAAAGTTAAAACATGGACTTAGAAGTTTAGGTCAACAAAACCTTTTTTGATAATCAGAAGAAAGGAAATCCTTAAGTTCTTATAACCAGTCTGCCTGTTTTTATGCTAGACAAGGCTTTCTTCCATCTTACTTTTTGACAGTGAAGAGGGGTGCCAAATGTACCTATTAATGGGACTTGTGATGTTTTGTTCATCTACAGAAGTATAAGATACTTCTTTGTAATACAGCCTTCTTGTACATGCCTGTACAGATATTAGCAGATAATGCAGCAAAACATTAAAATCAAGGCTTATTTAGCACCAGATCTAAACCAATCAGCAATTCCTCCCAGCCTGTAAGTGTATGACATATGATGAGAAGATTAAACTTACTTTCACAACTAATTTGACACCCAGATTATATGAAGTACCTAAGGGATTACAGATGCTTCACACACTAAAAAAATATTGCAAATTGATGGGCTGTGTACACTTCAGCCACTATAAAACAATGGTTTCTTTCCACAGTCTCTGCTCCCTCTGTTTTCTGTAGCATTTGTTTTACTTACTGAGATTCCTCCAAGATATATACAGGGGCTCCCCTGGCTCTTGGTGGAGGTTGATATTGTCCCATAGAAGATGGATGTATACTAGCTTGCTATCTTGAGCAAGAGATGTCAAAGGAAGCTAAAACACATGAGGAAAGGGAAAAAGTTTTAAAAACACCAGTACAGTGTTACATTATTTAAAAACCATGTTCTTTTACTAATTTTGCAGACAAAGAAGGTTTACTCTATTTAACTTGAATCTAACAAACAGAATAAATGATATCTTCTAAAATAAACTGCACTCAACCAGAGCAGTCACAAGTACTGCAACTTTTAATTCCCTTTTTTAGTTTATCCTCATGTATGGAGACCATTTAGTTTTCTACAGGCATCTGAAGAAAATATTTATGAGTATATATCTGGAAATATTTTTTGTGCACCAAACACTGTACTTGATCTGTACTACTTATCATACCATAGTGCAGTATTTTCTGACCTGATGAACATTTTGGTATGCATGTCTACATGTTGGCCTTCCCAAAAAGCAAAATAATCTTCACAGGTATACAAATATAAACTATTAATTGCCATATAAAATACACAGCAGTCAAAACAACAGTTACGTAATTATTTTATAAAATTAAGTGCCCCTGAAATCACTAATACAATAAGAATTACCAGGCAAGAAAAAATTTACCACTTAGTGTGTCTATTTAAAAAGTAATTACATGGTATTATGTCCCATCCTGCTGTTTTCCCTCTTAATGCATTGTGGTTTTCCAGGATGCTTTAGATTTCATTTGTATTGTCTTCAAGTACATTTCTTGCAAATTTTTTTTCAGTTCTAGGTGGGTATTCTTTTGAAAATTGAGGGAAAGAATTTTAAAGTTGAAGCATACATAAGCAGACAGGAAAATACTACTTTTTTTGCATACACTAGGTACAAATACATATTTAATTTTGTGTTTGTACCTACACATAAAAATTATACCAGTTTCAATCTACTCCTTTAAATTAGAAAGGCAAAGTACTCAAAAGACAGATCTGTTCTACATTCTTTCGTTCTACTCATGTAGTACTGAAACTCAGTGGAGTTTGAATAGCAAAACCTATTATTGGAAGAGAATAAAAATTACTGTCTATTAACTTTAAAGATTACAAACTCAAGTATGTAACTCATTCTGTGTGTATTGGAGTATATTACAGGTTTTGAGTTCTTCACAGACACAACTTCTCTCCTTCCTTCCTATTCTTCAATGAATCTTACTCTCTGGTTTTTTAAAAGAGACCATCTTGACTAGAATTTGAAGATTGTTTTCATACATCTCCCTTCAAGAATCCTTGTGGAAAACAAGCCTATCTACTTGTGCTATAAAGACCCATGAACTTACATTCAGCTATTCAGGAATTACTTACCCAGGTTTTCGAACCCAGCTCTCCAGCTCAACTCACCGTAATACCTGTCGTTCTAACACGAGGAAGCCTCTTACCTGCACTCCATCGTTGCAGTGCTCAGATGTCAGAATGAGTCCAGGCAAGTTGCTAGGCAGATCCAACCGTCGGAAATACCAGACTAGGTTCCAGAAGATTATGGGGTGTTGATTGATAAATTTGGATGTATGAATTACTTGCTCTCCCTCATTCTCCAACAGTGATTCAAGCTCCTTATGCAGTACCAAAGGGCTCAAATAGGGTACAGATACAGGGGCAGGGTTAGGTCGTTCTATTAAAGGATCCTAAAAACGCACCAAAAAAAAAAAGTTTTGGTTTTTTGGTTTTCTTTGTTTGTTTTGGGTTTGGGGTTTTTTTGTTTGTTTGGTGTGTGGGGTTTTTTTGTTTGTTTTTGTTTTTTACTAAATCAAAGAAGATTTTTCTTCCAGACATACTTTTCGGGATTACTTGCCCTGGAAACCTTCATTGCAGAGTTTCTTTTGACATCTAGAAGAAACCTCTGGAACTACTGAACACACAATACCTTTAACAGCATCATCAGTCTTGACTGTTAGGGATTTCTTAATTTTAAAGATCAATCACCTAGGCTTTCTTTATTATGTGAACAAGAAAAAGATGCTAATTTACTAGAACTTGCTCCTGATTGTGCAGTTTCAAGCTATCCACGCTGGTTGCCAGTACCAAGCCTTCAGCAATGGAAATTGAAGAGAAATGTCAGTAATCATATCAGCTGTGGAACTGAATCATAAGTTCACATGCTAAGGCAGCTTCTGGAAAATAACAAGCACCGAGAGAGAGGAGAATCATTTATTTTCACAAGTAAGGTAAGAGTCTAAATACCGCCTCTTACCTTCTCCTGTCCACTCGACAGGTAAGACTAATAGAATATACAGGAGGAGTGTAAGTAAATGCACAGAAATGGAATGAACTTTTACTCTTGCAATGTGTTGCACTACTGTGTTTAGTCTGCTGTAAGAGTTGCTTTACTATCAAACTTCCAAGTTTAGAAAGACAAAGACTAGCTTCCTTCTGTTAGAGAGAATATTTCAAATGAAGCAGATCTGTTCATACAAAGTATTGGAAAAGCAATTTTAGATAAACTGAACTAAGATTTTTTTCAGTTGGAAGGAGGTGAAAATATGCTTGGCCATTCCCATTCCCCAAATGGACATGAATTCTAGTTGTAGAATATTATTACGTTCATTGTCTTCAATATTTTTCTCTCAACTACACATGCAACTTCTAGACTTACCACAGCTTCCTGCAAACTATTTGGAAGACTAACTGTTGAAATGCCATGAGACGGTCTCTGGGAAAGATCAATGTTTTGCAGTGGACCTCCAACACTGTGGCTCCGAGTCAAGGACACTCCTCTTTTTGGTGGACTATTGGCATGTGTCTTCATAGTTGTGGGATCTGTAGTCTGTTCTTCAGCGAAATCACTGTGTGAATTTTAGAAGAAAATATGCTGATATGAAATTATTCAGCATTTCTATGGCAACAGGAAGGAAGCAGAGAAAGGCTGCCAAGTGAAGATTCCAAACCAATTTTCTCTATTAATAAGAAACTGTATTTTCCCAGTTAGCTCCACTGTTTGGGGAACAGAACAAAATGCCTCTCAGACCAGTAGAAATATCCTTCCAGAAAAGCAGCTGGATATAACTTAAGATATGAATCTGAAAGCACTGCAGTTCTGTACAGATACCACTGCTCTGGTACAGCTTTACCTTCTGTAGAAAAACAGCAATCTACAGTTTTGCCAATCTATGAAGATTATCTTCCTTTGACTATGCTCACCTTC
The DNA here is from genome assembly GCA_013398015.1 of Oreocharis arfaki. Lineage (NCBI taxonomy): Eukaryota > Metazoa > Chordata > Aves > Passeriformes > Paramythiidae > Oreocharis > Oreocharis arfaki. The sequence continues at coordinate 15,278 of VZRR01002188.1, forward strand.
CTCTTCCTTTTATGTTAAAAGGGTCATAAACAGAACAACAGTATAACAGAAAGCAATTTAAAAACTGCATGCCAAAATAGTAATTAAAATACTGTGTCAAACTAATCCAGCAAGCTAATTTAAGTAAACTCAGGCTTGTCAGATTTAACACACACAGACATGCCATTTACAGATCTGGGAATATTCATTTTGTGCTCCTTATAATTGTAATGGATAAAACTACAACTACAATACAGAAGAACAACCTGAAACAGAAAGTGTCTGCTTCCATATAATCTGCAGAGAGAGAAGAGATTATTTACATGTGACTTTCAGTCCTAAATTTTACTGTAGTTAAAAACATATTGTCATCAAAATTAAGATGTTAATAAAGCAATACCACCTTTAATTTTTAGTATATTAAGACTAACTACTATTGCATTTATTTAAGTTTTAGCTGTCTGACACAGGCATCAGCTCATTACTCTCAGGCACTAATACTCCAGAACCTCAAATTGAATAACGATTCAAAAAACCCCAAACAATTACAACAAAATGTAACAAATCCCAGCAAAAGGGTCACAATTCATAGCAGTATTATTTCCGTTCTTCCCTCGTCTAACATGACACCTTCCCCTTAATGCTTTTTTTCCTCGAACTGTTTCAAAAGTGGTATTGTTCTTCTGAGATTTACATAGGTTTCATTTTTCATAGAACACAAGCTCAGCACAAATCTTGAGTGGTCCCAGAACTCTCTCTCAAAAAAAGTGTTCCAGCAAATGGACTTAATTTTCTCCCATAACGCAATGTCCTTCTTGTTAAATCATACATAAAAAGAAAGGAGAAGCAATGCTTGAATTTCTGGGCGAGTTTAAAAGGTGACTGGCGAAAGGGTTAAAATCATAGTACTTGGGCACGCTTGGGTATACCCAGGCTAGAATAAGATACATTGTACCCGATGTAGAAGCTAGCTGGAAAACTTGGCAAGAGACAGGGAACAAAACCTTGCTACATCCAGTGAAGAAAATACTGAAACAGCTATCAAGAGAACGCGCGTGCCTAGGAAAGAAGGGTGAAAAGTGCAAAGCGAGGAGGAAGATGCAGCCTTCATCGAAAGACCGCCAGGCATTCCTCACCTCAGCGCGACCACCAGGGAGCACTGCGCCTGTGCGCCGCGTATGCTAACGATAACGAGAAGTTCTAAGAAACAGTTTGCATAACCACACCTTTTCTAGGGAAAACGACGCATACGCATAAATTGCAGCCGTATATTGTAAACTGCTGTGTGCCTGGTGATGTGTGAGTGTTTGGAGGAGCGATCCCTGCACACCCAGCACGCTGAATAAAGCAAATACCCACTTCTTGGACTTCGTCTCGAAGTGTCTCTTGGCCCGGTTTGGGGCGAATCACTGGGTTTTAAACACACTGAGTACAGGTTTTACTTATTGACCAATAGAGATGGACATGAAGTTTTACTTCTGTAGCTGTATCTCTAGAACCTACTCAATTGGTGTAATGAGTTTACTTCAAACTGATAAAAGCATGCTTAAAACATGCAAAAAGAATGTGAGGAAAGAGATGATCCTCAAGTTAAAACTGTACTTCACCACATTCGGTATAAAAGCCAACCTTACACTTAGAAGTGTGGAAGTACTGATGCATTTCTGACAAAACTAACAATCCTGTTTTACCTACCCCTGCTCAGCTGCAGAGCTGGTTTCTTCAGCTATGGTGTGGCTGGACTGCAGGTGATCTGAAAAACTGATCAAGTCAGCAACAGCTGGACTGGTCAACAGTTTCTGCTCCAGGGGATCCGTGGTTAATGGAAGCATACCACTCTGTAAACTATCTCCTGAGGTACTTTGCTTCAGGAAAAAGCTAAAGTTACATGAACAAGTGGGAGAAAAACGCAAAGGTCAAGATATAAGCATAAAATCATAAAATTATTCGTTTCTAAATTTACTTTTCAAAAGTAGCAAAAAAAGGAAACAACATTAAAAAGCTTGACAACAGGACATAAATTTCATCCTACTCTCACCCCTGCAACTTACAGAGGCAGAGTAAATTAACACATAAAAAGATTTGATCTGCAAAAAGACATCGTACACTGGACATAAATCATTACAAGCAGCCTTAGTTTGTAACGGTTCCAAATCAGCATCAGCGTATTAATAGCTGACACATCACTGAAAATGGTTGCTTTTGCAATGTGACTTTATAGACTACACAATCATACACCACTATAAGCACAGGACAACACAAACGTGTCTTGCTTTGCTAAGTGTCTTAAGTACACACTCTACAATTAATATATATGTTCAATTTCTGCATTAGAGAACACTAATGGAATCTCTGTTTCACAGCAATAGCTACTACAGTGAGAACTGGAACTTAAAATTAAGTTCCATTTTTCACAGTGCAACTAAAAGAAGTTAAAAACAGTACGCAGAGAAGCTTAAACTGGAGAAACAATAAGGTGGAGCATCTGGAACTAAAAGCTGCTAGCAAATTTGATCTCGGAAAAAATCTTTGCTGACATTTAAAAAACTCTTCATATGCTTTTATAAAGTTTAAGGTCCATAGGCTTTATTTTAGCATCGAAATAAAATGAAAACAGACATTTCATACAGTTATGCTTACAAAGAAAATACGAAATAAAAAAGTGATAAAAAGGCAACCAGCTCTTCAGGTTTTGGCTGGTTCACAATGCAACTCAATAGTTCACATGACTTATAATTTCCTCCAGTGCAACCACAACCATCGAATAGGCAGTGACTTTCTTGTGTATATCTAGACGGGGACAGGTATCTGTAGAAGCGTCTGCTCCTGTCAACCTTAACAAGCACCTTTTTTCCATAAGAAAGTGAATACCAAAAGATCATCTGCAGCCATAAATACCTATGTGAGAATGCTTCAATTAAGTGGCCCAGAACACTGGGCTGCAGAGGCTGTGTGGGATGTGTGAGAGTGTCCGAAATAAAAGAGCAAGAAACATCTGCTTTGCCATTGCTTGTGTGATTGATTAGTCTCCTAATCAGTGGCTGCATAGTTTGATCCTAAACCTGTGCACCAAAAAACCACAGAAATACTGGTGTGCGCTTAATAAAGCAATTCTGTCGACTTAGAACACGGTCCAGGTTTTTTCCAATCGCTACAATATCTAAGATCATCTTATGAAATAATATAACCATGCAGAGGTACAAAGGCAGAAACAGAGTACCTATAAAATGCACTGACCTTGCAGAGCCACGAAGGTCTTTAAATTCAACATTAAGCAAAGGTAGGAAGGTACTTTTACAGAAAGGGCAGGTAGTGTTCAAGTTCGAATCGTCTGCTGTCCACCCAGCCATAATTTCTTCATCATAAACCAAAGCATCACAAGCTCTACATTGAGAGCAGCTTGACATCAAGACCTAGAACAGCAGAGAATTAATATTATCAGGGCTCTTTTACAATTGTTTTTTACAGTCTTCGTACCCACAGAAGTTTAACAGGTATCAGAAGGCCAATGGGGAGAAATGAGTTCACCACTCCTTTCTCACCATACTCAGAATTCTCATCTACATTAACTTTTACCTATGAAATGAAGTTATTAGTAATTTATCTTTGACACGGAAGAAGCATTACCCTAAAAGGCTACCAATTTAGTATTTGCAATTGCTTGCTTCTACGAAGACTTCACCATATACAAATTGTTTTGAATTGTGTAAGTAAATGCATGTCTACTTACCCAAAAAGGAAAAAAATCCCACAAAAACCAATCAAACTCAAAAGAAACCTTTATAATTGTATGGTGTGTAGACTCTGGCTGGATGCCAGGTGCTCACCAAAGCCACCCTATCAATCTCCCTCTTCAAGCATATAGGGGAAGAAAAATATGACAAAAGGCTTGTGAGCCACACATGACAGGGATAAGGAGATCACTCAGCAATTACTGTCACAGACAAAACAGCCTCGACTAGGGGAAATTAATTTAATTTACTGACAATTAAAAGTTCAAGTAGGGTAATGAGAAATAACCCTCAAATTTTAAAACACCTTCCCCCTACTCCTCCCTTCTTCCCGGGCTTGACCTTAATTTCTGACTTCTCTGCCTCCTTCCCTTAAATGGCACATGGGAACGTGAAATGGGGATTGTGGTCAACTCATCCCATGTTTTTCTGATGCTCCTTCTGCCTCACACTCTTGTCCTGCTCCAGTGTGGGGTCTCTCCCATAGGACACAGTCCTACACAAACTTCTCCAACACAAGCCCTTTCCATGGGCTTCAGTTCTTCACTAGGTACTCCAGCACGGGTGTCCCTGCAGGGTCACCAGTCCTGCCAGCAAACCTGCCCAGACTCCTCTCCCCAGGAGGTCATAGGTCCTGCCAGGAGCACCGGCTCTCATCTACAGGGCACATTCCCATGGGCCTCCTTCGGGCATCCATCTGATCTAGCACAGGATAGATGGCTGCAGGGGCACAGCTGCTTCACCGTGGTCTTCACCACAGGCTGCAGGGGAGTCTCTGCTCTGGTGCCTGAAGCACCTCCTGTCCCTCCTTCTGCACTGACCTGGGTATCTGCAGAGATGTTTCTGCCATGTGTTTTCACTCCTCTCCTGCAGCTGCTGTTGCACAGCATTCTTTTCCCCTTCCCAAATACACTATCCCAGCATTGCTGCCACTGCCACTGATGGGCCTTGGCCAGTGGTGGGTCCATCCTGGAGCCAGCTGGCATTGGCTCTGTCAGACATGAGGAAAGGGTCTGGCAGCTTCTCAGAGAAGGCACCCCTGTAACCCCTCCGCTACCAAATCATTGCACACAAACCCAGTATAAGTGGAAAACCAGAAAGCTTGGTCTTTACCGAACAGAAGTCTCACCACTAAACTGGATAGAGAACTGGAGAAAAGAGGGTAAAACTAATCCTATACTAACTGAAGAACGGACTATACACCCTGTTCCTCTTACTTCATTGTTTCACTCTCGTGGGAGAAAAAACCAAAAAAACCAGCATCAAACACAGCTTCTAATAAATTTTAGAGCTAATATAATTTAGATATTTGCCTAATGGCATTTTTATTTTATTACGCTATGCCCTTTATATAATGCAGTGCAGAAGCTTGACAAGCCTAGACATCCAGAACATCAAACATAAATGAAAATGACATAGGACCTAGCAAAGTAACACTGCAGCTAGAAGAAAAGCAACCAAGGCAAACACAGTGACCATTGCCTACGTATCCGAAATTTGAAAGCATCTACAGGTAATAACTGAAACTGAGAAGCATACTAAAACATTATTTCACTGGGCTTGGCTGGGACAGAGGTAATTTTCTTTTAGTATTCTTTATAGTCCTGTGTTTCAGACTGGTAACCAGCTCCACATTTATTGATATCAGTCCACTGTCTTAGTTATTACAGCAAAGGGCTTTATACATCATCATGGATTTTCTTTCATTATGTGTCCAACCTAGCCAGGAGGCTGTGAGAGGACACAGCCAGGACAGCTGACCTCAGCTGACCAAAATGATACTGTGTAACATCATGCTCAGAGATAAAACTCTCTGTATTTTTCCAAGGTAGATCTTCCTTGAGGTGTCAGGGCGCTGACTGACCTCTGCATTACTACTTTTTTTCTGGTTGTGTCTCTCTCTTTTTTATTTTTTCCTCCCAACTCACTTATTAAATTGTCTGTATCTCAACCCTCAGCTTTTTTCTTCTCACCTTTCAATTCTCCCCCCCATTTGAGAAGGGAGTAAGCAAATACGTGTGTGAGGGCTTTGCTGGCTGTGGACAACTCATCACTATCACCATCATTATTTCTCAATAATAAATAATTATTCAGTAACAACACAATTTTCATAAGGAAAAAAAAATCTAAAACCCCACAAAAGATTCTATTCCATCTCTAACTTCTCTTTCACTTCAAGTCTTGACTCTTCCCTCAACATTTTTTTCTCTATATGTATGAGGGATGAATAAAAGTATTTAAGACACTCTTTTTTGTTAAAGCTGCTGTCGCACTCAAAGCTCTAAGTATTGAGCATTTCTGAGGTAGAAACAAGAAAAAATTTGTTTTGAAGAAACCAACCACAATGCAACTAAACAGGTAACTAATGCATACAGTAATATTGACCAATTATAGCTTTCATCTGTGAGTTTATTAATCTTACCTCCATTGCATAGTTCTGGAAAATGCTGGATAAACTCGTATTATGTGAAGAGCTGTGCTCTGATTTCTCAGAATCTAGAACTTTCATACTTTTTGGGAATGAAACTTCACCTGTACAAAAAGAGTCATTTGAGTTTTGTATTCAACCAAAGAATAATTAATTAATCTATTCCCAAAGGGTACAAGTGCTGTTCAACCAAGGCAAGAAAATTGAACCAAAAGATCTCCAAAGATAAGTGTATCTGTAATTCATTGACATCATAATTACAATATAGATACATATAATGTTCATGATTAACATTTCAAGGTTATTTTTCTAACACAATAGATCACAGATTAGTAAAAGATAAACACAAACAAAAAATAGACTGGCAAAGAACAGCAAGATTTCTCAATACATATTGACCAACTCTAAAAGGTTAGTCATGATTTCTTGAATAATACATCCATATGCATTATGCAAACATAAGGGCAGCACCAGGTGAGGCATACTATACCAAAAGAGCCATTACTGTGCTTAGGTTTTCCCTGATTAACATTGCACTAAACCAAAGATTCTTTCTTTGGTAATGCTAGATTTATGGTTATGAGCCTCATCCAGGAAAAGGGGAAAAGGAGTTGGAATATATTCACCAGAAGAAAATGGTTGGAATCACTCTCAGAAGGCAAAATTATCAAAATTATTTTTTACAAGCCCAAATTCTTCTATTGAAAAAATCACCACCAGTATCTCCTCATCATAAAGAAATCTCCTCTGTTTTATCAGCTCAAGATTATGTTTGTGAACAAATTCTACATACCTTGTTGGCTGCCCCTCTTCATAGTTAGTTCTTATAACCCTTCTAACTAACTGGAACTAGAAGATATCTAAGATACCTTGCCAAGATTTTCTGAGACAGGGCCATCTTATCTCTAGTATGCAAGGTAATTCTTCCTCTCTTGATGCAGATGGCTTTACAATATCTGCATCACTGAAGTACTGCATTGCAAAGAGACCTAAACCAAACCCACAGCTGGTTCAAAACCACATCTTTTTTTCCGTTTTTTAATGGCAAATCTAACTGAATCAAACCTGAACTGAAAATTACTAGATTTATTAAATCCAGTTTTACATCTGCCAGGCGGGATGGACAATTTGCAATAGGCTTACGGTCATCAAGTATTTACCTACATAAGTCCAAATCAAGTCTGTATCCAACACCTCCTATTCCACGGTAAGGATGAAGAACTTTTAGTGTGTATTGCTTTAGGTTTTTTCTGCACATGGAACTATGGGGTTTTTCTGTTGGTTTGGTTTTGGTTCCTTCACTTCTTACCTCCCTCAAATGATCTGACTCTGTTAGCTATGCAACTATTTGCAGTTCTCAAACTGCTGAGCTTTTCTGTGTTAATATTTCACTATTAATACTTTCAGGGTCTTATGAGACATGAATGAGCAGGAGTTCCTCGCTACAACGCGTTAGTAATCTTCCTACCACATACACAGGAAGTATTTTTATGGTTAAACTCATGCATCTTGTATCAGCTTTTTATACATTCAACCAAGAGAGAAGCATTAGCTACTTGTTGCTGCAAGAGAAGAGTATAGAACGGAAGTAAAAATTTGCTTGTAATTCTCTTAAGGGCTCGAAATAATTTCACATTATCATAGCTTCCACTGTTTTGAGTGATTTCACACACAACAGTTTTCCCTGTTTGTTGTATTACAATCAAGTTATCAGCGGAAAACAAAACCAAATAATCTCACCTGCACTGTAATGCTGTCTTCCTACATCTCCACTGCTGCTGCTACTGCCAAGACTAGTAGTGCTTTGTGCAAGCTCATTTGTAAGTAGGCCTGGGGCTCCAATTCTTGACAGCAGATTATCTCCTAAAATATTATCTTCAAAACCCACAGGGAAGCTACAGTCTGGTTGATGGCTTTCTTCCTTTAACGCAAGAAGAAAAAGTAGCATTTTTGAGTACTTTCACATCCATTATTTGACTTTCATCTTTATCCTAAAGAATAAATAATTAAACTACCAGATTAAGATAAATCCTGATGTAAAAAAATTATTAAATGTAAGATAAATCTATGCAGCCTCAAAAAGTGCAGATACTGGACAAAGAAGGAGGATATTGAAAAACTGACAAACTGAGTGACAAAACAACAGGGATATAAATGTCTTCATTACAGGAGAAACAGGAAAAATTATGCAGAACTGTGATTTGTCAGACATTACACAAAATGAAGTAACTACCAGAAAAAAGGTTCAAGTTAAAGTCTTATTCTCAGAATTGAAGACAGGAAGGAAACATACCAGCTGAAATGATGCAGCAATAAGTCAGTCACCAAAACACAAGATGCAACGAAGTACAACAATTAGGATGTTGAAACAAGGTAAAGTTAATTAAATAAAACACGGGAGAATGAAAGGATGCTTGAAGAAAAGTAAGCTAAGTCACATCTTTGGAATTATGTGCCATTAAACAAAATTCTATGCAACAGATCAGTCTAATAGAAAGGCACAGAAGAAAACACAGATCACAGGAAAAAATCTCAGGAGAGAAAGCAAGGCAGTGAGACTTCATTGTCACAGGCAATACCTGGTTAAAAAAAAAAGAATTTTAAAATTTATTTATTTATTTACTATTAGAGACCCTATTAGTAGGATCAGTTAAATTTGTTTCATGTAGAAATAAAGTCAGAGCTATCTTCCCGGTTTCCACTTTTCATGAAGGCTGGGCAAAGAAAGGAGAGTTTGAGAAAGGCAACAAGAAGCTGTCTTAACAGCCTAAAGAGGAGAGACAAAAGATCCTTAAAACTAAACACCAGACTGACGGATTAACTGGATCAAGCAGAGGCTTTTCTAACTGAGAAACTGTGTTTGAAGGCACAATAAGACGTATAGAAAAGAGGAAGTGACAATATCCATCCCGCTATATCCTCTTTCATTCTTATCATTATAGTCTGGAATGTTTTAGTCTGAAAAAGACTCTGTTAGTCACAGAAGAACCATAACACTTAGATTTCAAATTCCTGACAAGTAAATTTATTAGAGCTCAGGCTGCACCTTGTTGCTTTCCACTTTAATCCTGACCAACCTGACTTCCTGGGTTTTCAGGAAATTTCCTGAAATTCATTTTCACAACTTAATTTTCTAAAGTAAGACAGGGCATTATGGCATCACTTAAGGTGACATAAATTTGTACTTACTAGGGTTTCTTGATTCAGTTTCTTTACACATAAATAAAAAGATAAATAAATAAATGGGGGGAATGTTGAGAACAAAAAGCTAAAACTTATTTCATCAAGACCATCTAATTTGCTTTGTCTGAAAAGTGGCGTTTTTTAATGGCAAGGATAAAACCCCGTAGATAAAGTGTAATTTTTATTAGCTAATAAAAGGCAATACTTAGTAAAAAACACCACCTAGAGAAGCAACCTTCTGGACCTAGAAGCTACCCCTTTAACTTTCTGTCCCCAAATTTTTCATACTGAAAAACACTTACCTCATCATCTGAGTAACTATAAGCCGATGTTACAACTTCCCACATCTTACTGGCCACATTGGCAGCCTGCTTCATGCCTGATTTAAAAACATCCAGTTTTGGTCCAGACAGTATATTGTCTAACTTCAGATTGGATAAAGTTGTTACAACAGTTCCCAATGAGCCATGTGGAGAAGAACGACCCAGTCCTGTCAAAGATAAAGACCTCTCCTTTTGAACTTGTGGATGGATTTGCTGCTTTGATCGTCCAGTGAATGTTTTGGATCTGGAGACAGAAGGACTTCTTCGATTTTCATAACACTTGGGGGATGGCAGGATGGGATCCAAAGGCAGGCTTGACCTCCTTTCTTGGGAGTGACCGAGTATACCAGAAGCTTCTGCTTCCTTACCCGGCTTGTGCAGTTCCATGCTGGGAAACTTACTACCCAATGGGTTCTTCAAATTCATATAGCTCTCTATTTCATCTGCCAAATTACGTGCTGCAACTGGTGATGCCAACTTTTCTTCAGGTTCTGGATAACCTGGTTGCATGCTGTCAGTAGCTAGCAAAGACAAAGGGTCCAAGCCTACTTCAACATCTTCCCTTTCGATAGGCTTAACGACTCCATAAAAGCTATTTCTTTTAGCACCTGCATCTTTGGACTCTGGTTTCAGGTTTTTAGACCCAGCTGACTGTTCAAGATTCATGTCTTCCACTGTGGTCATGTTTCCATCTCTTCCATTCTCAAGATGCTCCTGCGCTTCCCCAGGTTCTTCCAGCACTGGCAAAGACCTATGCTCTAGGTCCCAATCACCCTCAGTCACACAACTCCAAGTGCCACTGATGTCAGAAACCTGCTGGTCCATGATATTTTCAAAGCTGTGGGATTTATTCATATGACAGGGTGAAGTTTTGGCCCCAGATAAAGCTGCTGTTAGGATCTTGGCATCTGCTCCCATCATTATTTCTATTTCCTTAGAATGCAAGTCCAAGCTGCCTTTTTTCAGCAGCATTCCAGCTCTGCTTTCACTGCTGAAACTGCAGCTTCTCTCTGAAAACAGTTTTTGCCTCTTCTGTCTTTTTTCACTCGTTTTCTTAGGAGAAACATTACCAAAGACTACATCTTCGATCGAATCCTGAGTTAGGAACAGTGGGCTAGATAGATTTTCTAAAAGAGAAAATGCATTAAAAATATGGTATCCATTGCCATCAAAAGTGTTTATTTCCTAAAATCATGTGAAATCTCCTTAATCTCTTTACATAGAGAAGACTGGGAGTACCACAGTCCCAAGATACCCATTAATAAGCTACACTAGCATTAACACGTTATTTCACTGGATGCAAAGCCATCCTGCAGATCAAAAGCCACCTACTCTTTGAAGTCAGAGCTGTTTATGGCTTCTACCTCCTCTCCCTGTGCCAACACCCGGAGAGTAGGTATCACATCCATGAACTAAAGGAAACTACAATTCTAAGCAAAAATTGCTCTGAGTGGTTCTGGTTTTTTTTCACCCAAGAGCTATATTCATAGATTTAAACATCAAATTCCATAGTTCATTCTGAAAAAAACTATCACGTGTGTCTGCCCAATACAGATGCATTATTTTGTTTATGAGACAGCTGTATATTGAGAAAATGCTAATTAAGTCTAGCGTGTGAGTTTTATAAACCAATCTTATAAATATTCCTATTTCCTCAGGGTAATTGGGAATATTTACTGCCTATATAACTGTGTTAGCTAGGTAAAAATTCCTGTAAGTATGGCAATTCTACTATATTAGGACCTCAAGAGAAGACCTGTTGTACCATATCCACCTGCTGGAGAACGCTCGAGTCTCACGTCGATACTGCTCCTTGGCTAGCCATCAGTTCTCATAATTGTCAAAAATATTCCAGGCAACTTCTTGCCTGAGAGTCAGTTCTTTGCTATCAAGCTATACTGAAGCTGGACTACCTTGTCTTAGTAAAGGACAGACACAAAGGCAGAAAAAAAATGGATCCCCAAGATTTGGCTTTTATATATCCATAAATCATCTTCATCACAGATCTTGAGATAAGTAAATTAATTTTGTACAGCACAAAGACAACACGCATTGTTCCTGCATTATAGATTGGCAATGTAAGCTGCAGGAATAGACTTGTCCAAGATCAGCAAGGCTTAGATGACAAAATCAAGAGTGGAGACACTATTTCTCTTTATTTTCTAGTATATTACTGAAACACTCTCGATGCAGGGCAGGGAAAATCTTGATTTCAATCTACGGAACAGTGATTCTCAACCTTAAAATGCAGAGGTTCCTTCTATGTCGTCTGCACACGATAATCGTGCAAAGCAAACATTGTGCGAGACATCTGCACCTTGAACAGAAGTTTTGTTTCTTTTCATAACATGAAACAGATTGCAAAACACTACAGCACAAGAAGATCTGGACTTCAGCAAGCTCTGTTTCACCAAGTGACTCACCACCACTGCTCTTCCTTCCACTGCTATCAAAAATGCCCGATGGAACTTTCACAATACTGTTACCCCAAGCAGGTGGGTCAGCTGGACTTGGAGTTTCTGTATTCAGCTGCTGCTTTTCATAAGATTTTTCTGTAGAAACCTCTGCACAAAAGAGAATGCAAACATTAGTAGATTTACCTCAGTAATTTCATTTGCACTAGTATGTAAAATACAAACTCCAACTGTCCCCTTATGGAATAACAAACTAAAGGATCAGCCCTACCAGATACTGAGCACTTCCTGGAAGTAATACCCAGAGAGGTCACAGTTGCCAGAATTATGCAGAGAGTGCTTAGCTGTTCACAGGGTTATAGCATTTGCTAATTTCTCCCCACGGTATTTTTTCAACTAACCAAAGCAGAGTAGGAACAGTAGTTCACAGATTTTCATGCAGGGCTCTTTGTTTAACGAGAGCTTTAGAAGCCCTAACTCACATAAAAGATCTCGTAACCCAGATATGAAACAAATTCAGTAATGAAAACAACAAAATACAGAAAAACTAAGGGCAAAATTTGAACAGAAGACAGGAGGTGACCATAAGGCCATCTATAGCTGGGAAGAGTTTATAAGAAAAAGCAGTGCCTTTCATTAGGTCAACAGGCATAGCTAAAAAAATTGTCAAGACTTCAAACAGATAAATGAGAGAAATGGAACGTAAATAACTGTGTACCCCAGCATTTGTCCAATTTTTCCATCTATATTAAGTTAATCTAATAAAAGGCTGTTTCTACCTATATGCACTCCACTGTTGTAATTTAGGGCACAGAAGTAATATAACTGTATGAAATCTGTTGTATTCTGAGCCTGGCAACATTATTAATTCAATACATTGGGTATTTGTGGTAGTCCAACGCATGAAACACATTTATTACCAAAAGCCTTCACCAACATAAACACGCATACTCAACCTCCTATTAAGTCTTCAGTGTTAGAAGAAACATCTTTCTCTACTTGTGTTTCAGTTGCAGGAAGACTATCCTCACCATCTCTCAGAAGTTCATCCTTGGATCTGTAACCCTGGTCTGAATGACCACCTGCTAGAAGAAGCACAAACACATGCTTCAAGCTCATTTCTCCTTCCTAAATTTGTTTTTCAATAAGAAAATAAAGGATTGGAAATTTATTTGTTTCACATGTTGTTTCTCCAGAAAAATTCATAGTAAGATCTCCAAAATGTCTAATTTGTGGAAAGATCTACTCAATGATGATAACACCAGAGATAATTAGGCTATACCAATCCAAATTTACTTTTCTAATTATATTAAATACCAGTTATTCCCCTAGAAACATTCGGGTGACTAACTATTTTTAATGCACTGTATCTGCTTTCATTCCTTTCCTATCACATTAGCATGAAATATTTAACTGCTGGGTGAGCTAAATTCTCAAATGCATTAACAAGAGAAATTTAGACAAGCACAGCCACAATTGAGCAAACTCCTAACACTGAATACAGCCTTGAAAAAAATAAAACCTGTACTATAAACTGTGCTATATCTTTATGCTGTATGCCAAAGTATAAATTGTAATAGGAAAAAAAAGTAAAACCGTAAACATTTTTAAAAGTTTGTTTCTCTGCTATACTGCTGAAACTTGCCAGCTGTAACACATTCTAAAAAAAAAAAGTTTACAGTAATCCAAAAAGTTTGTCGGATGAAACAATCCACAAAATCTCTTCTCTGTTATTTTTATCTGAAGTGCTGCTGCATGTGCATAAAGACAAAAATACTATACAGACGTATTTCTCAGCAATACGTTAAACAGGATTGTTTATATACTTCAGAGTACCTATTAGCACACATTACTGGACCAAAAAAGAACAAAGTGTAAATTACTGAGTGTGAAAGGTGTCAGGAAACGCCATAAAACTTGGGTGACAGACATAATTCATCTACCATACAGATCAGTGCTATTTATTTTACCAACAAATAACAAATATGTAAAAAAGAATTAAAAATTTGAGCAGCCAGCAATCAATACCTTTGGCTACTATATTGAAAACATTTTATACAGAAAATAAAGTTCTGACGTTCTTTGGTGCTTATTTTCCCTCTACCATAGTTTCAATAATGTTAGTATCCCTGTGTTGAGCAGAAGTGAAAATACCCTATCAATAAATGGGTGAATTACCTGAAGGAGTAACATTCAAGGGTAGAAATAATGCACACGTGCATCCAAGGCTTCACACCATAAGTCTGCACCCCACACCGTGATAGCCAAGGACAAATGCGGCACCCAAGAGACAGCAAAGAGCAAAAAGCAGAGCAACAAAGAGCAGAGAGAAGGGAAGTTCAGTAATCTAGGTAGACGTATCAGATGAAGCACAGGAATCAGACTCAAAGTTCTCTTTACAGAAGGGCTTAAGATATTAAAAACATGAAGAGTGTGCAAGAATCATTTTGTACATTAAGTTTTGAAATACACACAGAAAGGAAGTTTAGTTGAGACTGCACAGGTAGGATGTGATCAGTACTAAAGGAGATATGAAGACCCATGCATTTCGTCTTGCTATCTCAAATTATTAACTTCCTGTGCACTCTTTTTACTTCAGTTTGTCTCGAGGAATGCACACTATGTTCAACGTGGAGTTTTCCTCCAGTTTATCACCTGCCTTTCCACTTCCATGGTGTCTCCTAAAAACTGTATGACAAGGTTCTGATAGTTTCTGTATTTTAAAGTTTAGCAACTACTATTAAGACACTTGAATATGGCCTTTAAAAGCATAGCTGACTATCACCTAACCTAACATACTAATTCCATGAATGCTGATTAGACCTTTCTGGGATTATCATCACGGAGAAACATTTTCAAGCGTTACCTTCTAATCACCTCACCAACTATCACTTCTTTCCTTTCACGGAAAGATTTTACTGACACAGACTATCACTTCTATGAATAAATGACAACATGCAAAAATTACACAGCCTCATATGTCAGAAGCTTCATACCTTTTCTGAAGGTTAATACAAAAAGCAGCGTACATGAGACCACAGCAAAACATTTGTTTCAATGTAAGAGTATTTCTGCTATGGTCTATTCTAAACTAAAGCATGATGTGCAGTAAAGGAGTAATGTTCAACAATAGTGTACTTTTTTTCTACACAAGTTAGCTCCACACTTCTCTACAGCCTCAAAAAGGAAAAGCAGTAGTTGTGGAGGGGAAAACAGCAGGAGACTAGAAAATTTAGCCTTTTGGGGAACTGTTAGTAGCAAACCCAGCAGATTCTAGTACCTGTGCTAGAGTGATTATCAACGGAATCAAGCCTGACTAAGTCACTGACGAAGAGGGTGTGCTCCCCACTGTTAGCATCATTAGAACTATCCACGCTACCATGGCTCACCATGTCCCCATCACTTCCACCCGTGGGACTCCGCAGAGCTAAAGACATGAATGAGAGCTGGTTAGTAAGAGAGGACTTAATTGTCAGGTGTTCAAACAAATCTAACCTCTTCAGACAACAGTAAATATTTCTGCTTGCTCATATAAAATAGGAGTATGAAATTCCTGCAACAGAAATCAGACAACTAATTCTTCAGTATGCAAAAGACATTCTAATCCTGTTACAAGCATCAAGTTGGCAAATACCAATTATTATACATCCAAGGACAGACTTTCCACTTTCAAAAGCCACAATGTTAGCTGCAATCCCTCAGAAAGCATGTCATGCTCCTGTTGACCAGAAATAAACCAGTTTTAACTAACTTATTACCTGATATCACAGGCACTCGTGGGCTCTGCGTTGATTTCTTTAAGCACTGCCTAAACTGCGCTGTGCCATGAACTACATTTCGTACCTTTGTCCACAGGAATATGCCACTGCGGTTACTGCTAGGCCAAGAAGACTCTAAAACAGCCTGCAGAAAGAGACATTTTTGCAATAACAAAAACAGTAAGGAAGTTGCATTAAAAAACACAGTACAGTGAGAAGCTTTTTCTCCCCTAATCAAAAAAAAAAAAAATCATTTACTGTCAACCATGTGAAGTAGGACAAATACTTGAATTTTTATGATCTCTTCCCTTTTATTCCACAGCTCAGTACACAACAGCTGAGTAAAACCAAACAATGGATCAAGACTTCTTTAATTAAACAAGGTGGGTCTTGTTCTTATTTAAATATTTTGATTGCAACAGAAGATCATAGTAGCACCTCTTTTCTTTTTCCTTTGTATTGTTCACTATGAAGTTTCATCAGGATATTACAGAAACTCGGAAGCAAGGAAAAGAGGGAGAGGCTACTTCAACTAGCCTAATTCCAGCCTTCATCCATCTTGGACCTTGCTACCTCAAATAATACACCTTAGAATAGATTTATTTGACATGGAAGCCCTAGATGGTTCCAAAACTTGCAAATGGAAACAGTATAAACCTATACTTCAATACAATTTTTGGTTAGCCAAACAGCATGGGAATGTAAATTTAACAGTGTAAAACCATATAGTGTAGATTCAGTCATAAGCATATCCAAAAGGATTGCTTGACCAAGAGAATCAGCAAATCCAAGTGAAGAGCAGCAAGAAACAACCTTAAAAACATGCTACCGGACATTGGGAGTGAAAACTGCAAAAGACACTGGTCCCTTACCTTATTGTAATAACCATACGTGATGGCATTTGGCTGTATTCCAGCATTCTTCATCTCAAAAAGGACTCTCACAGCCTGAACAGGCTGACCCCACAGTCCACAGAGCTGCATTACTACTCTGTAACAGACCTGACAAGATACAAAAATGTGTAAATGGACTAAGGACAAGAATTTTGAAACATCTTAAGCTCTTTTCTGATTTCCAGCTTTTACACACGTAAAAGGGAAAGCTGCGTGAGAACAGCTACTTAGTCCATAACATGCCACAGCCAGAAGAGGGAGCAAAAATTTAACAGGAAATCACAGAACTTGAAATAACATCAGCAGTCACATTGTTAAGCATGCTAATTTTTTTTCCATTCAGCTCTTCTATTTGAGAAATAAAGGAGGTAAGGCACCCACGTGAAAAGCAGGATAACTTGCTGTTGTGTGCCTGTGGATACTATTGAAAGAATAATATGCTGCACACAAACCCGTTATCCCTTTAGTGCAGTAAGGCTGCAAGACATTAATTAAAAGGGCATTTAAAAACCAGGGATATTCAAGAACTTCCTTCTGGAAGTTATCTGTGAGAAGACTAGCAACACTGAGTTGGAGAACTTGACCCAGCAGACACTATGCTGAGGATGAAAAAGGAAATTAATTTCCAACTGCCGTAGTTAAGCAGACTTGAGATGATTTTATGGCGGCTTTAACACAGGTCAAACCGTAAGTATGCTTAACCTGGTGGTGTCAGCAAAACACACCGTACTTGCACCTTGTCTTCTATTTCACATTCATGGTAGCTTTTTTTTGATTTGCACTTGCCTCATCTAGTGGTTCCACGTCGGTTTTCCTCATTTTAATCAGAACATCATATGCCTGTTGCAGTGCTTTGACCTTGGGATGTGCAACTCTGACATAGGCTGGCAGGCAAATAAACCATAGGCTGTAACTATGACTGAAGAGACACTTAGCCCACTGGGAGGGGCTTACATAGTACTTCTTGGCTAATTTATGGGCTGTTTTTATCTCCTGTAAGGGTGAAACAAAACATAAGAGCAGACAAAAGATATAACATCTCGAATCTAGAAATCTAACTCAGATACCAGCTTAAGAGTAAGCATTCAATAATAGTAGACACACATTCAACTGAAGATCCCTTCTTACCACTCTCTTATTAAGACTTTCTGCAAGCAAAAACTAGCATCAGGATCAATCTCTTTTTCCCACACTAAAGCATTTCTTCTACTTCAATTTTTTGTTACAGTCTAAAGCTTAAAGATGCATTTGACAATAAACTGTAATCTCAGATGCTAATTTTTTAATCTCTCCTCTTTCTTATACTTGTAAGTGTTCATTCTCAATAATTACAGAGACCAAACCTCCTACAACATTAACTTGTACAAACAGGCAGTGGCAGTTTTACCAAGAAAGTTTGTATCTTTCAGTGATCACACAGTGATTACTCATTGAGACTCATCTGACCTGTTTTGTTCTCTTTGCCATGAGAGCTGGACTATTTGAAATGCTGCTTCCAGCTGGGTGTCTGCTGAAGGAGAGCTTGAGCTCCTGTGGCCTGTCAAAGAGCTTGAAATCTAGTCGCGGGAAGTTTTTATAGCTATATAGGTGATTTAAAAAAACAGAAAATAAAAGCTTTTCACATACCTGCTCAAGCAGGAAAGCCTTACAAAGACAACTGGCATGGAAAAAAATGACAAACAGGAGAATAAAGAACCAGGAGAAAAAAAGAGAAGACAGCAAGATCCTTTTACCCCTTTTCACAAAGATACCACAAGAAGATGCCTTGGACATTAAAACTCCAAAGACAATGGAAATATGAACCAGACTGCTAACCATGTCATGAAGGTCAGGGGAGCACAGACGATGATTAACAAGGACAACAGCAAAAAACAGAACCCTCATGATCTCCAAGAGACACAGGAAGAAAAAATCATACCCAGAGTGTCTGAAACTCCACACTTCCTGCACAGGGCTGAAAAAGACTGAATGCAAGAAATCTGAAAAGTGGAGCGCATGTTTTGTTCTTTTGGGTCATCGTCTGCAGATCAGTAGCACTGGGTAGATTCATAACCCACTCTTCATCATTCCCAACATGGAACAAAGTGCACTGCACTTGTTACAGAACACATACAAATGGCTCAAACAGGAAGGACACCGAACACATGCAGAAGAGTATTAATATATAGTTGGCAGGAAGTCATTGAAAAATTAATGCCATAATCCACATGCCCTCACATATACACACCCAAACCACTGACTACTAGAGCTTCAGAAACTTACCAGAATCTGGGCAGTTCCCATCTTTCTAAGAGTTCTTCTGAACACTGTATTAAGGCAGGTCCTGCACCAGCATGGAACATCTGTCCTCCTAAACAGCATAAGCACTCTAGTTTCACTTTATGTGACTGTTTAACTTGTACCTGTATTTTGGCACTCGGTCCTGTCCGTCATCAGCAGGCGGTTCTGGTGGCATTATGAACACTGTGTGTTCACTTTTTTGTGACTCATCAAGCTCAATCAAGCGCGCATCTTCGACGGAATCTACATCAACCTGAAAATAGAGTTTGTACACTAAGTACAGAGTTTGGCTTTGTAACAAAGTGTCCTTTTAAACTTCAATTATATTAGAATATGTAAAAATATATTTAATGTATGCTGTATTTGATTGTGTATATATTATATAAATTATACTTGTTCTAATTACTCAAATATCAAGTCCACAGCCTTGTCTTTCCAGTTTTATTGCATGATCAGATATTCCTTAACATTTTCAAGAGCAAAGTACCTTCTCTCCTTTTTCCATTCCTTTATCTGGAAAGAGCTGGGAAAAAAAAAAGAAAAAAAAAAAAAGAGTTTTATCTTAACTCAAAACCAAAATCCTAAATAATTCTATTAAAGCTGTGTCACTCACTAAAATATTATAGAAGAAACAGCAATTTTCCATATTACTGTAGAAGCAATTAAGCTCTTTTTCAAATACCTCAGTATAGAATTCAGTAATCAGCAGGCTTTCAATCTGCTGACATTATCTACTAAATACAAAATCCTAAATCTGTCAAAGAAAAGGTGCTTTCATTTAGTTTAGTTGAGAGAAACTACTATTTTGCAGGTATTTTCAATATGACAACCTGCACTAATAACAAATTCTTAACAAAGTATTCTCTAGATGCACACCCCACATTTAGCAGAGAAAAGGCAAGGCAAATGAACTTTTGCCCATTTAGAAATGTTAATTTGATTAGAATCAATACCAAATCAAAGATCCAGTCTATAAGAACTTGGTATTAAAATGTTCTGCCCAGAAAGAATCACATATATACCTTAAAAAATAAATACAATTCTCTAGCCCCTAACTTTTATATTGTGAACTTGGAATCTTAAAGATGAAGCTATAAACTCCATAACCTATCTAGACCAGAACCATATGGAGGTGACCTCAATTAAAAAAAAAAAAAAAAAAAAAGGGGGTACAGCAATTTTTCTCCTATAACATGCATGTAATACAAGGGGAACTTATCCACATAAACCAGTTCTGACCCCATCTTAAGCACTAGGCATGTTTTAAGCCGAAATTGTAAGAAAAACAACAACACAGATGACCACTGGTAGCAATACCACATTAGAGGGAGGATATTTAACATTTAATGGGAAAACATGGATGGCATTTTGCTAAAGGGTCAGCTACTAGTAACTATCACATTATCTTATAGATTGAAATCCTACAGGTCTTAAAATTTCCTCCAACAACACAGAAATTATGACCATGCAAGAAGATGAAGAAAAGAAAATGATTCAGCAATAACTACCAAGAATTCCAACCCCTCTGAACACTACCTGCAGAAGTTATGTACCTTCTCAACTAAAAGACAGGACAGTAACACAAAGTGAACAGAAGAATACTATTTAGTAGTACTACCACATTTCTCACCTTTTCTATACAGTCATCAAAAAATGCCAAGCCAGTATCCTTGTCACTCACGAAACTGCACTCTTCAATGAAGCGGCTGAATATCTGTGTTTTGGTGAGATGCGTGTAGAACTTTGTGTAGGCACGGTCTCTGCTTTTTAAAAATCCTAGTTGTAAAAGGGAACACACAACTAAATACCAGTTAAAAGTTCCATAAGAAATTAACACATGAAGTGTCAACACATATTACTTAAGGTGCTAATACATAAATATTGGCTTTATCAGTAACAACAACTACTTACATCTACTTGCATTTGGAAGATCCAAACAACAGCATCTTTAATAGCTTTTTTTTTAACATAGCTAACAATCCTTGGCAACCAATCACACTCATGTAATCCCTTCTCACTGCATTGATTCATTGTGCAAGAAAAAGAAGATGACCTTGTACAAAAGCTACCAACAGCTAAAACAATACTAAAATAAAAATTACATTATTCTACAAGAAGGTGATGGGCCTGACAAAATTGAAAACTCTCCAAATGATTACCTAAAAATCTCTTCTCAAATGTCTCATCCACTAATTTAAAAAAAAAAAAAAATCAAAAATCCCCAAAAAAGAAACAAAACCTGAAACACCATCACATACAAAACTCCTATGACATTTTATGTGGCATTCAACTCACGAACAGATCTGAATAGCTAACAGTGATGAAGAAAGTGATATTTGCTGACTATTGTTTATTGCTTTGCTATGTTTCTGATCTCTGCCCCATTCTCTACTATGCTTCCATTTATATCAAGACCATTACTCCCCTCCTCATTACTGGGCTTTTAGCATTTTTGCTTCATACAAATTGAGAAATATTTTTTCGTTCCCAAGAGATGCCCTTGCAGAATATGCCATGATGAGAGGGCATCATGCTACCATAAAAAAGCTTTTTCTAATACAAAGCTAGTGCAAACCCGCAGTTCTATGTGTATGTATCTGTGTTCCAATCAACTTCCAATAGCTGAACTTTAGACAATTGCCATTTTAAATACTGCCAAGAACTGTACAACAAAGGGAACTTCGACCTTTTAAAGTCAGGCAGCTCTTCAGCTCTAAAGCTGTAACAGTAGCAGTGCTATCAGCAGTTTGTTTGCGTCACCCTCACCTTGATGATCAAACAAGGAATCAGCAGCAGTCGCTTTATTTGAAGGTGCCTGTGTGATTGGCTTGAGGAATGTTCTGTAACCCTTCAAAATAGATGCCATGAAACGGAGAAATGCTTCCTGGATCTCCATCTCAAGTTCTATCATCTTCTTCTGCCAGGAGAAATCTGCCTCTATAGGAGTCATTTCCACTGCAGAGCCTTCTTGAGTTTTCCTGTGGACTATCAATGAGCAACACATACAATCCTTTAATAAAAATTCAGTGCATTCAGAATTTTTTTTCTAGTCGCCCATATTCATAAGTGATAAGCACTAGAAATCCTGTGATTATTTTCCAATTGAATTGGCTGATATAAAAGGCAGGTTACCTCAAAAGTGTATTTTTCTAACTCATGCAGCAGTCTGTGACATAAAACTAGGATGTCAGCTCAGTTACCATTACTTCCTACTCAGCTGAATATAATCTTTCAACAATAAATCAACACAAACACAAAGCATCATGTGTGGTGCTTTTTCCACTTCTTGCCCCAGGGCAGCTCCTTTTGGGCTGCTGTACAATCTCCAGTCTCCTCAAGCATTCTCTTTAGGCCTTGGCCTTGATTAATGGCTTCTGAGCAGTTAAGATCCCCTTGAGCTTATCAGAAACATTGGCTGTTCTCAGGAACTGCTGCTGTCTAAAGAACAGTTCTTGCCTAATGGATAGCCTTGGAACACTATTCGCCTAAATCATAGCTTGAACAGAACAACTATAACTGGACTTCTGAGGAAAATTCCAGTCTACAGGATAAAGACTGACAGATGACTGAAGATAATCACCTTGTGACACTACGAAGATTAGCCCTAAGCCAGCCCCTCTGAGCTCTCCTGGGCAGCTGTGACTACACCAGCACCTCCTTCTCAGTGGGACCTCTTGGAGCCCACCCGCCCTCCAGTCTGCAATACTCTGAGGACCATTGCTGAAACCTGCAGACAGGGTCTGGGCTACCCCCTCAGCACCACCCAATCCTCAAAGCTCGACCCATCACCCATTGAGTGTTGCCAAGTCATCTGATGGGAGTATCTCACTGAACTCAAGGTGAATTTTTTACAGGTATGTACACCTTTGTACACAATTCTTTGGGTCTGTGCACATGCGAATTGATTTAAACACCCAATGGCAAGTATAGTCGGAATATTTCCATCTCAGATCTGTAATGAAGTTACTGTGGTGCTTAAAGTAAATCCTATTAAATCACTTCGTAAATGTTAAATCAGTCAACGATTAAGTGCTGCTAAATCCTTTATACAAACGACCTGAGGCTTAGTGTGGACTTGGCTCCTAGTCTAAGGCTATGTTTGGATTCAGTGGCACCTAGGCTCCATCAGGAATCTAGAAAGCAAGGGAGTCCTCTCTGCAACTCCTTTATCTACAGAAAGGTCTCCCCTATATACCCTTGCTCCTTTATACCCTTACTCCTCTGCATTCCCAGTCTTTGTTACAATCATTCTACCTTGATTCTAATCTGATTTTCCTTTTGTGTTTCATCCATGTAGTCAGTGATAGAGTGAGCCTAGCTACCGAACTTTGTTGTGCGTTCACAGATTCATATGAAACCTGCTTTTGCTGATACCTTAGCTGCTGATTCTTTGAGTGACCTAAACCACCCATTTGTTACACCATGTTTTCCCTGTTTGGAAGAATACATATATACAGCTACTTTTCCAACATAGATCCTAGTATTTTAGTGCACCAGATGGCGGAAACAAGTAAGTGACATTCAGAGTTTACTCTTGCAGTCTTAAAAAACCACCAGCAGGTATTGCTGAAAATGACAGTTCCACACTTATTATTATAACAAAAACATCACTTGTAATAATAAAAATATCTCTGCATAAAAATAAATAAATATTACAGCATAGCTATTATAATATTGCCAAAATAGAAAAATTATTTAAGGGAGACCACTGGCTGTGCTCAAGATAGAATCAGGAAGTAGTTAATAATGAATGATATATCCTGCTGATAAAAGTAAAAGTTGAGATTTTCTAACAGACAAAGTAAAAATTACGGCAAAAAAAATTATAGAAAACTAAGGCAAGAGCACCTACCTCTTAATTAATACCATTTTTTGCTTTTGTAATTTACGAATTTTGTGTATCTTAGGTACACCTCTGAGGAGATTATAGTTTTCTTCCCCATAATGATATAACCTTACATACCCTGAACCATCTCACCTGAAATAACCTAGCGACAGTTAGAAAGAAACAATACCTGAAAACTGCTAGGTCAGTTAGAACTTTGCCCTTACCTGTCTAAGACATTAGGCTGAAGATGGTAAGTCTTTTCTTTTGACACAACACTTTGTCAAAATTCAGCTACTCCATTATTGTGGTAGAAAAGTCATTATCTGAGATATTCACTGGTATTGGGTCCTGAGAACTACCAACTTGTCAGCCTCCCCTCTGTGCCTGGGAAGATCCTGTAACAGATCCTCCTAGAAGCTGTACTAAGGCACAGGGAGTTGACTCGACACCATCACAGCTTCACCAAGGGCAAGTCCTGCCTGACCAACCCAGTGGCCCCCTATGATGGAGTGACTCCATCAGCGGACAAGGGAAAGGCTACAGATCTCCAGAACTGCGTAAAGCCTTTGGCACAGACCCCTCCAGCATCCTTCTCTTTAAATTGGAGAGAGATGGATTTGACGAGTGGACTGTTAGATGGATAAGAAACTGGTTGGATAGTCCCATCCAGAGGGTCGTGATGAATGGTTTAGCGTCACAATGGACGTCAATGGCAAGTGGTGTCCCTCAGGGGTCCATATCACAGCCTGTGTTATTCAATGCCTTCACCAATAACTTGATTCAAGGGACTGAGTGCATCCTCAGCAAGTCTGAAGATGGCACCAAGATGACTGATGCTGATGACATGCCTGAG
The DNA here is from genome assembly GCA_013398015.1 of Oreocharis arfaki. NCBI lineage: Eukaryota > Metazoa > Chordata > Aves > Passeriformes > Paramythiidae > Oreocharis > Oreocharis arfaki. The sequence goes on from VZRR01002188.1 coordinate 39,948, forward strand.
GAATGGGATGCCATCCAGAGGGACTCGAACAAACTCAAGAAGTGGGACCATGGAATGTCATGAGATTTAACAAGACCAAGTGCAAGGTGCTGCATCCTGAGTTGGGGAAACCTCCAGTATCAACACAAGCTGGGGGATGAAGAGGTCTCTGCAAAGAAGGGCTTGGGAGGGTGCTGGTGGATGAGAGGCTGGACATGACCTTGAGTAAAGGCTAAAAAAATAGATTAAATTCTAAGAAGTCACATTAAAAAAGTCTAAAAAATTAATCATACTTCATGTGACAGAACGAAGTAATTACATTTACATACTAATTAAAATTAATTTTATTTTCTTTATTTCACCTGCTGCCAGCTGTGGGTGCAGCTTCTTTAAGGTGCTGAGCAGACTTTTACATGGCTTTTTAGGAAACTGCTTCCAGTTGGTGTTCTTCTTATCATCTGATCTAAAACACAGAAGAGACAAAAGAGGACACATAAAATACAGACAGTAAAAAAGGAATAATGTCAACAGCCTTAAGTTGCTTCATGTACAGAAGACAGTACTTTCAAATTATTTTGAAAATAAATCTTGTCACTGTACCTTTCTGTTAAAAACAAACACACAAAAAAGGGAGTGACATAGCTAGGATTTTAATTTTTTTCAGCTATGGAACAGTATAAATTGAGTAATGAGTATAGTTTTCTCCAGTCTGTGAGGAAGATCTGCCTTCAGATTTGATTTAGACTTTTTAGATTATTTCCCTTCCAGATTTTTTATCAGCCTTTCTATTATGATTTAAGCACACTGTTCTGTGATTGTTATACAAAGTCTATTCTAGCATAAACCTGCCACACCACTACTGATACAAAGAAAGGCAGCTCTGAATACAACATGTTACTGAAAAAGGCCAAATCAGTCTGGGAACTCAACTGTTCTATGGTACTTTGCTATATGTCTATGGCAATGCGGTCCCCTCTTTGATCACGGTCCAACAGGTAACAAAAAGACTGGGAATTCAGTTTACAGTTGGAAAACGATGTGGTTGATTAAGCAGTGGGGTAAATTGCCTAAAGGGATGCTCATCTTCTTCAAGGAGAACAATGGATAAAATACTAGACCTTCTTTAAGCGGTTGGATATAAACAAAGAGTAGGGAATAAATCCTGAGAACTCCTATGCCTCTTTCTGGAAGGCAGAAGGTGGGAGAGAACTGCTCTTACAGAGACTGAACAAACCTTGTTGCCATGAGACCTAACCAGTTATTACTACCCAGGCTGATATTGGCACTGGTTGTTTTTGCATTTTCCATCTCTGAAATATTTGTTCCATTATTACTTGCTTTATTGGCATGAACACAGAAATATCTTAGGAAGGAAGTCAAAGTTTCTGGAGAAAAAAGAAAAATTCCATGCTTATGGATGCCTTTGCCCATTCTTCCCCCACAGCAGAGGCATGCCTATAAACCATGTAAGTGGTGCCATTCCAAAAGTGACAGAAAAAAAATCCTGCTGAAAATAACACAAACTCTCAAATCTTTGCCCTAAAAAGGCTAGTTAGCATTGAAAGCTCATTAAGTATCACATAGAGAGTTTTAAAAAAATTTAAAAAGCAATAAGGAAGATGCTAACGAATAAAAGGTCTTTAGTATTTTTTGGAATAGCTTAAGAAAGATGGCAGCATACTTGCTCTAGAAAGACACTAGACAGACTGATGTACCACAAAATATCTAATTTTTCAGAAGTTATTTTTCTATTCAGTAGTCTTTCCAAACAGCAACATTGCTGTTAAATGCTTTTATACCTAAACAAACAAACAGATAAACAAATAAATCCAGCATTACCATACTGCTATAGAAATATAAAGGGGCAGAAACCAATGTGGAAAGAATTAAACTAAACAATCTTTATTCACCAGTAACACAGTATTTTAATAATTCTGTATCATCTTCAACACAAAGTGCTGTATGGAGATTTCTGTTTAGCTATACATCTCCAAAATTGAAAGATATATTCATTTCCAGGTTAAAAACATTTTATAATGCAGATACCAATACCTCACATTTACCTAAGTCAAATATTATAGATGCCAAACTCCTCTGGAATTCAAATGTGTTGTATAGATGAGATGAATGCAAAATGGGCAGCAAAACCAGAAGAGACCACTTCACTATTGAAAGAGAAATGGGCTTTAAAAAGTAAAAGAATGGGTAGGAAAGCCTTTCCAGTTGACTGCCTCACGAAAGATCAGCCACTAGGAGATCTCTAGTTCAACAACCAATCCAAGTAATGTTGGTACTTGGTCTTTCTAACAGTCTTAAAAGCATCTTGATTTCCTTATCTCCCTGCAAAATCTCCTAGTTTTATCTCTATTTTTCTGCAATGCAATCCTCAACTTCCATTCTACCTCTCTACTTATCTAATTTTATCTCCTGAGCACTTCAGCAATCTCTTTGACTACAGAAAAATGTAAAATCTCCATAGAACTTACATGTAGACCATGTTTGTGTCTAAGTCAATGCACACAATATCCTGGGGTGGATCGTACAAATCAAAGTATCGTGAATCAACTCCAACAATGAATGGAAGAGGTGCACTGAGTACGGTGGCCAGAGACAAAGGACAGAGGGGGATATATGGACATTGCCACTGAAATGGAAATATCATCTGAAGAAAAAATTAAATGAAATAAATGCATTAAAACAAGACAACAGATACTGTAACAAGAAAAGCCAAGAAGTTGCATGCAGCACATTGAAATGAAATTGCTAAAAGCTTTGTTAACACTATCAGAAAAAAGTCCCCAAGCCTGATTACTTTAATACAATACAACTCCCAGTTAGCTTTACAAATATTATGATCTTTCTAAGAGTTACTAGGTAGGGCAATTGAACTAAACGCTGGAAAGAAAATACCATTTAGTACATCAATCATTTTAACTTAAAGCCTTGTTACAACCGTGGTGTTTAAATTGATTTCTCTCATTACTGCATAGAACACTTTGTACTTACAGCTACTACAGCTTCAGCAACTCCCGTCAACACAGCTGGTCTCAGGGAATGGAGGAGGATCTTGCCTTCTAGTAATACAAAAAGTAACAGAGTGGCACAGTTTTCTGGTCCAAGATTCATGAGCAGAGTGCTAAAGTTTGCTCCACTAAGGAGTAGATGGGAAGGAGGAAGAAAAGAAAAATGTTACAAGATTTAAAAAAAAAAATTACTACTATCAGACTTCTGACAACTGTTCGGGATCAACTAGTCAAACGGTGCTAATGAACATCAAATACCTACCTATCTAACTAATAGTTATCTTGTCAGTTTAAGGCTTATACTATGCCAAAGAAACCTAAATTTGCATTCTATTGCTAAAGAAAGGTACAGTAAACCATGCTACTGCTGAATTTGCGTTGTTCACAGCACTCTCTCTCACAGATCCACAGGCGTCTTGTCTTCATAACAGTAGAGCAAATCTAATTGGTTAACAACTAATTCAATAAAAAATAACACCAGCAGTTTCATATGAAGAGTTACCTCATGCACAAATCATGAACTAGAGTATCCATTTGCTTTTAGAATCACAGTATCAAATTCCAGTATGAGTCAAAATTAATCCACCATTCTGATAGCAACATGCCTTTAGTTTCTACAGTTTAGCCTCCATTCAACTTGTTTGGAGAGCACACATTTAGGAATTGTAATGATATCTATGAGTACAAGCGTGTGAAATCTGTCCTTAAAAAAGTTCTTACATGTTGCTTTGCAATTTGGTGGAGAGCTGCAATTTTTCACTTAAGCGCCTGTGTAAAAGCTGTGATTAAAGGTGGGATTCTTCCTCATAAAAAATATTACATGATAATGTTTTGGAGCAGAGAGAATAAAAAGGAAGAAGATTTTAGTTTTTAACTTAAAACAAAGGAACAACAAAAGTGGTGAAACAAAACCACATGTCACAATCATAGGTAGGTGTAACCCAGAAGGTGCAAGCAGTATCCACAGAGACTGCATCAACCTTCAAGGACAAATACCAATTTGTATGTAATACCTTTGAATTTCCAAAATGTTTGCACACTTGTGCATTCACAGATTTCACCTAAATGCTCGATGTTATTGTCTCTCTTGGATCCAAAAAGGGAAAAAAAGCAAGATAGCAGTCTCTGTTCTATTAAATTTTGCTTCCTACAGTGGTTCTGAAAATGCAAGATCTTGAAATACATGTATTTTTTTTCTACTCACAAACGCCTTATTATTCCTTTGGAGTTCCTGTGATAATCTGGCAATTCATCTGTATTTCAGGATAATTAGTGATATTATACTTCCACAAGGGACACATCTGTGTCAAGACAAGACTGTGTAACATCATAAATGCATATTGAGCTTCTTGTTTACAACACCTAATGATATTGCACTAATATTTGACTTCCTTCTCCGACTGACTCCTACTCGCCTCTGATTTTTTTCAAGCAGCATACATTTAAAGCATTAATAATGATACCTTAATGGCAATGGTGTAGAAACTGGCTGTGACAATATTAATGCATCATGGGCAGAAAGCTGAAACACACAAAGTAGTATGTGATTGATATGAACAACCCCAAAGTTAATACAGTATAATATTCCAATATAAATATATATCCATAGTCTCATAAACTGCCGGGCATACAGATACGGTGTCTCTGGGACTTGGGCTCACTAAGTTAAAGGAACACGTATTAATCACTGAAACAATTCTGAGAATTACAGGAAATCGTCTGTGACTCAGTGTTGAGCATGTAGCTGCTGCTAGGTGATTAAACAGAGAAGCACAAGAGACAGTGCCCTAAGGGACTAACCTCTGACCCACAGCAGTGGGTGGACAAGTGAGGGAAAGACAGAAAGCAACCCTACCACTGAGGTAATGCAAACGGTTCTTATAAAATAAAACCATAATATGTGGGAGATATTTCAAAAGTGCAAGTAGGACACTTCTGCCATCCACACCACCTGAAGTCTGAAATTGTTTGTTTTCTTTGCTAAGTTGTCCCAGGTCTATATCAATGAGAGAGAAGACCAGCCCATCCATTTCCTCCCCTCTCCCTTCCAGCAGGTGAGTATCAAAAGCCAAGTAAAAAATGTAAAGGAAGAATCCCAAGAGAGGGATTGCCATAGCTGTAGCTTAAAATAGATGAAAATGTTTTGCTCACCTGCACAAGAATCCTTGGCCTTTGTGGTGAAGGGAAAGGTATATTGTGCATAAAATGGGATATATGCCTGCAAAGAAGACAAAACATTAGAAAAACAGCACCAGGGGGTAAAGAAGGGCTGAAAACGATGTTAACCACACTTTAGAACTAATATGGTAGCATGTTTTAGAAAGACAGTTAAGATTTCTTTACTGTTTTGGTAAGTGTAAGAGCCTATTTATGCAAACTGAAATGAAGAAACTTCATTCATTCACATTTCATGCCTGAAAATTAATACTGGCAGCTTCAGATAAGTAAGCAAAAGATAAGAACACACTGGCATTTAGGCAAGCCACTTAAAATCCCAAGCAGCCTAACCCCATTCTACAGAGTTTCTTAAGAGATTCTGCAAAAGAGAAAGTATCTACTTCACTGCCAGATGTCTTAACAGTTTTGAAGGTAACATAGTTTTTCAGCAAACTTCAGGACCATGACAGGCATCCTCTGCAGAGTTTACACACACATTCATAGACAATCTGAACTAGCTGCAGTGCTTGGAAACAGGCATAGATATTCCCTGCTAATGTACAGCATTCTCGAGCTTATATTCACTAAGCTGAAACGCAGGACTGCAAATGTAGCATGTAGCCCAGCTCAGTCTGTTCTGCGTTTGATTTAGCTAAAAGAATGGTAAACAGGCTTGACATATTCTAAAAAAAGACCCAGAGTAAAATCCAGTTAGCTTTGCTGGCATTGCAAGAGCCAGTTCTATTAAACAGAAGGAGCAATAATTTCTATCAGTACAACATAAGCTAAACAGTGCAAACAAGATGACAGATCAACTATAGCAACTAAGCAGCTGCAACATGCACAAATCACATGATTTCTTGAGCTTGTAACTACATTCCCATATCAGCTTGAAAAATACTTTACATACTTTTCAATGGGAAGAGGATGAGGTCCAGAGACAGAGAGTTTGTAGATGAACATAAGAAATTTTCGAAATGCTTCAAAGAAAGGCCAGTGTGAGAGAAGACAGATGCACTTGTTCGAATTGATGGACTTGGAAGTAATCACTTTTCTCTCTACAGTTGTCAGAAGACCCAGCTGCGATTGCTGTTTTTCTGTTAGCAGCTCTCTGGGGTAAGGCTCATAAAACTGGATAGCAGCACCGTAAACCTAAAAGATGAAGAAAAACAGCTAAGCAGGCCCAGTGTTTAACAGGAAACCGGGCTAGAACTTTTCACGGACCTTTAAGCCTTCAGTGTTCGCCCACACTACAGTGCTTTTGCTGGTACCTTACGAAATGACTTTATTTATATAACATAAACAAAGCAACCCTATAAACAAAATGCTTTGAACTCTCTTCCTCATTTTCACTGCACCTTCCTCAACAAAGTATTCATGCTCAGCAAAATGAAAGGGAAGAAACCAAACCTTCCTTCTGGGACAAAACCTCATCCATTAATCATCTGGGTCAAAACCACCCCCAAAATCTCAAAACCCAAGCCCTAATGAAATGTTTCTGTTCAGTAAATTCCCCTATCATTACCAAACTAAACAATAAAACTATTTCAGCTTTGACTTCCCTCATTTTATCCAGGTAAACAAATACTAACCTTTACTAATCCTTCCCTATTTGCCTGAGTTTCATAATTGAGTTATTCTGGCAAGCTTAGCAAAAGAAGAATAAGGAAAGAAGAACAGCAGCAGCTACTGCATCCCTCCTTGCAAAAGAGGTATTAATATTTTGGACAAATTTTTTTTTCTGTTTGGAAGTGGAGAAGTATGTAAATTTCCCTGCTAGGGGAGTGAGACAGAGTGGAAGTTGAGCTGCTACCACCAACAGAGCAAAACTGCAGCTTATTAGAGAGCTAATCACACATTTATTCAGAGAGCCAATAACACATTACAATCACTTACTCCCTCATACAGTTCACACACACACACAGAGACAGCTGGCAAGCCGAAACAACAGCTGGGAGACCAACCCCAAGCAAAGGCTCCCTTGCTTCATCAGGAGTACCTCTACTACCTCCCCACATGTAAGCCAAGGCACATTTTTGGTGCCTTTGTGTGCTGGTGGCCTTACACAGATTCAGCAGACAGATCCAAATGTCAGAAGACAGAATTCAGATGTTCTGAATCCATCCCTTCATGCAGATTCAACAAGGTCACTAAGTCCCGGACGCTCATTAGAGCCTTGACATCCTACCTCTCAGCACAAACCTTTCCTCTCCCTGCCTTCCTGTTTTCTGGTCACTAGTTATCAATTCACATGCAGAGTTATGTACAGAGCCCTATTACATAGAGTCACATAGAAGTGCCTTTCAAGGCAGCCATGTGAAAACTGTAACAATTTGCTACATAGCTAACACATGTGTTAAGTTCTCTTTAATACGCAGACTACACTTCCATTCCCATTACATGAAAGAACAGGGAAAGCTACGTGCTCTGAGCTTTGGTTTTGCTAAGTTTATGGTTCAGCCTACACAGGAGTAAACAGCACATACTCTTCCACCTGCTTCCTGTTTTGGTTCACTTGCATCTTACATGAAGGCTTAAGAAATATAATTTTATAAGGAAGTATTAGATAATGTATTTCTCAAACACAGAAGAAACGATCCCCATCTCTCTCCATAACAGCCATCTGAAATAAAAGCCAAAACACAGTGTGCAGCCATACCTTTTCTGCAGAAGAGCAGGTCAGCACAAATGTTGAGAACACCGGTAGTGGATATTTGGTTTGAGGGTCCCAGCACTCAATAGTAGCTCCCATAGGAAGGCAGAAGAGAGGTACAGAGTCTGACAGTGGAAATGATTCATAGTCCTCTTGAGGATATCTGAAAATTAAGCCTTAAGAACAGGAAAAAGAAAAGTAAGAACATTTGCTCTCTAGGCCCTAAATAATGCAGGCAATATATTTTCCACAAAATATAGCTACATCTGACAGTTACCTGAACTTCGTAACTGAAGATTATAGCTGCAAAGAGAAAGTCTTTCATTTGACAGTAAGACTAAGCCATCCAAGTAACAATCATTTGAATATAGTGTATGAATGCTGAAGTTATCCTTTGAGCTATTACACTTTTACTAACTGCTGAAAAACAGTACATAGTGAAGATTTTTGCATCAAACCACTTGGGAGTTACTTGTGCTATTTGAATGTGCCACTGGAATAGATTTTGTTAGAAATTTCTATGAAGAAAGTTGTAACTTACTCTAAAAACAGAAATAATACCTTCATTGAAAATTGGATGAACTAGCTGACTGTCCACATTCTCTGCTACTCTGTATGTTCAAATTAAAAGAATTGTTTATTCAGAAATATATCTAACTCCTGCAGGTAGAAAAAAGGCACACAAGCATGGGTTTATTATTGCTGCTCATCTTGCTTGTTTTGTGGTACACCAACTTCATTATCTATTCTTTCAACTTCTATTTGGTAATCTACTCCTTTCAAAGGAATTTGGTACACTTAGCTCTCAGCAGAAATGCTTCTGAAAGGTTTTTTGGGCTTCTTCAGAAACAAAAAATAATCTGTAGCAATGCATTAAAAACCTTTTAAAAGCCAGACTCGTCATTTATTGTTCAGAATATTATTTTCTCTCCTCAAATATGGAACAGTTGTGGAACTGCAGGGAAGAAACACATTTAACTTTCAAACTAAACAGAAGATGTTTAGACATAGAAAGAAATACAAGTAAGGCTGAACAGGATTTTAGTAACTGCTTCTCCATTATCACCATCACAGGAAATATAAAGTCTTCTCTTACATCTGAAATGTTTGCTAAGACAAAAGTTTGTTAAAGCTCCTAAGCCAGCAAGCCTCTCATAAGAAAAAATGGGAAAAGTGAAGAGAGCAAAGGAGGCATTATAGAAGCTGATTTCAGTGGACATCCTCCAGGAACAGTATTCTGACAGACAGTACTCAATTTTTTTAAGTTATTATTTTATTTCAACAAGGCATTTGAATCCTTTTGTTAACATGTTAAGACAGCTTCTAAAATTACTTACCAGCTTTATATGCTAAAGAGTTAGAAGCTGGCACAGACTTCTTGTAACAAAGGTATACACTGGAACCCCACTGCAAGATACAAGTTTCATTTCAGAACCAGCAAAGATGACAATAAGCAACTGAAATCAAGCATCTGAATATACTCCCTTTACAAACAAATCAGACATTTTAACAAAAAGCATTACAGAATAAAATGACCTAGAACTGGCTGGCTACTGAGTGCATATAAATGACAAAAACAAGAATAAATAACCACACATCCACACTACTCTCTGACCTGTTTCAACAAAAGAACAGGCAAAAGTACAGCAGATTAATTTCCACCTTCATGCTTCCTTAATTATTTAAAAGTAGACTCTTATGGGGACCTCATTAGGGGAAGTCAAGTTCTAATCATCGTAACTCATAACTTGAAGCTTTTATTGTAATTCTATAAACTGGTTATTTACATAGTGTTTTTGTAGTTTGTCTAAATAAACCCTACCACTCAAAAAACCTCACTTATTCCACTCCAAGTTAACTAAATGCAAAACAGACCAAATAAAAGAGAATCAATTAAAACAAAGCACACTGAGAAACCGTAAGCAGCAATTACCATCCTTACAATGTCTTAGTAGCACAGGCACTATAAATAACTAAGAAAAAAGCATTTCTGATTCATGCCAAATGTCAGCACCCCCAAAGGCAGGGGAAGAGAAAATTTTAAAGAAAATAATTAAAATTTAATTGCACTACTCCTAAATAGCACCCAGACGAATAGACGAATATGCAAACTCAAGCAGTGAGTAATCGGTATGAAACAGTAATTTCTAACACGAAAGGAAATCAAAGCAACAAAACCTACAAAACTGACATCTTATACATGGTATAAAGAATGAAGGAATTACGGTGTAGTGATAGAACACAATTATAATAGTGCTAAGAAGAGTTCAAGGACCTCTTCCTTTAGATATACCTGTTAGGTTAAAAAAGAAAAAAAAAGGAGCTCAAGCTTATAAATACTCACCATACCACAGTTTAAATTCTTATCCACTTTACAGAACGTGTGCGGAGGGGTCTCCCCTTTGCTGGTAACAATGACGCAGATATCTGTGACGGCCAGTGAGTTCTGAGGTCGCACGGCGGGGGCCCTTCGGTAGGTGATGAAGATGCGTTGCGAAGAAGCCGAGCTGTTGTTAACGTTAGCGCAACGGCCATATGGAGTAGCTTGAATCACCTCACAGCCCGAAATTATGCGTTCCTTCCCCTCATACAGAACTCTGCGCACAGGAAGGAAACAGCATTACGTGCATAAAAAATAGACACGAAGTTACTTGAACCAGCTCGGAGAAACTGTCCATCCATTAGCAACCTATGTCATCATTGCAACGCTTTAACATGCACCTTTTGTATTGTCTTCCATCATGCAGCACTTGAGGTTGAAGAAACTGCTCGGAAAAGTTATACTGAACTCTCTGTGGGAAAAAATCAGAGCTATGGAAAAATAAAATCAAGCTACATTAAAAAGGATTTTAGTTATAGAACTAGTTGGAAAGCTGCACTATCAATGAAAAATAAATACACATTACAGTTTAAATTGCTTGCACACGCACAATTTAAACACTAAAATGCCTGACAAGCCATTTAAAGCTTGTCTTTTTCTGGCTTTTTTAGTTCAATGTCTTTTGGGTTTTGAGTCTTTTCATTGTTGTTGTTTATATTTTTTTTAAGAAATATTTTTGGGAAAGCACAAGAGAGGACAGAGTCTGCTTCCTAGATGAATTTCTACAGAAAAAAAATCCAAACCCAGTAATAATTGACATTTGCAGTCTGAATAACAATGCTTAAGATGATGAGGGAGGAAGACAAACTAAGACTTTGTTCCACAGAAAAGGAAGAAATAATAAGTACAGTTGACTGTACTCCTAGAAAGCAGAATATATCTTACACGGCTGCAGAGAAACATTCACGCGGTGCATGGACTTTTATCTTTTTGCAAGATCACTAACTTGGATCATCATATTCTTAGTAAAAAATGAAAGATCCTTTACAACTTTACAGCAGCTAAACAAGCTGTAACTTTTCTTTCTCTAACGTAAAGCTATTAGAAAGTCACAGTGAGAAAAAACGTGAAAGTCAAAACGTACACCTGAACATTTTTAATATACAGATGCTGTTATGGGGCAAGCTTTATCTCCCATTCCACATCCAGATAAGCAATGGCTCCACTTGCTTGGCTCTCTGCAGTCTGTACAGAGTACTTGTCACCTTCAAATCAGTTTTTATCATAACAAGATTTAAGATAAAGGTAACACATTAAACCTTTGTACTTTGTGATCTCCAGTTTCCCACTTGTAGTCCATCACAACTTTAAAACAAAAACTAACCAGACATTACATATTTACAGTCCTAAAATATCTTTGGTCAAATGTTTGACAGACTGCTACTAAGTATGTATTTGAAAACTTCAAAAAGTCATGTGTCTAAGCTAAAAAGAGTCTTTTTTCATATCCAAAAATTCTCAGAACTTAAAAAAACTATATATGATTAAACTTCCAAAATTATTTAAATACTCTTTCTATCATTAAATTGGAATACACAAATATTGCTGTTTATTCTGATTCAACAGAACAAACGCAGATCTTGTCATAGTACTGATGACACACATTAATTACAGTCCTAGAATACTTGAAAAAAGCAAAGAAATCCCATGAGCTGGGACTATATTGATGTAGCTACCAGGCTGCCAATTTATTCGACTAGTTCATGGAAGACAGTAATATTCAACAATTGTTTCAGTAGTAAAGACTCTGATCATCAGACTCAGTACATTCAAAGCAATGTGTAGTCTCAGGTTAAAAACCAGCCTAACACCAGTATTTCCAAGTTGCAACATCAGTGTTAATATACTACCTACTGGTTCAAGATATGAAAGTACATGTAACTGAACTACTTCTAAACTACGTAATATTCTGGAAGAACACGTATTTTGTCCTTTTACTGGGCTACCTCCTCCATAAAGTTAAAAAACCTCAAACAAAATAGAACTCCAACAACTACAACGGTGGCAGCTCTCAGGCCACATCCATTGTGCATTAGGAGTTTACATGAGCTCTTCACATCACTGTATTACATTAATCAGAAGAAAATACTAACAGAGCAGTCTCCAATAAAAGTTTCAGTTCAGTTTTATTTCAGTTTCATGTATTTTAAATAAAATCAAAAAATATAAAATTATTTCAGAAACATTTGTCTGCTGTCAGCTTATGAGAAGTAACACGGCATTAATCAGACTGTTCCAGCAGTTCAGTTTAATAAGTTTACAAGTATTCTATGAAATGTACTTCAAATGCTCAAGACTCTATGAGTGGGGTCACCTCTCACCGAAAGAAAAAAGAAAATGAAAGCAACATGCACCCCTACACGTACACTAGAGAAGTATTATTAAACCTACACCATTTCCTAACCTCATGCATAGTTCTGAACTTACAGCATGATGCTGTATCTGCAAGCAAACAGAAGAAAGCCACCACCCATGAATCACTCAAATTAAACAATGGTTTTAATGATTCAGAGAAAACATTCAGAAGTGATGCATGAAATACTGAACATGACAGCCTGTATAAACAACGTCCTCCCTGACAGGGTAAGTTTATTTCTACTTGTTTCAACTTCCAAGTGTCTGCCTTTGATTAATTAGTACTGATCATGGTTAGACTTGTTTCCTGCTTCTTTACATTAATAGTTTGGTCTCCATCCTAAGTACACATTATTTGCTACATTATTTAATCAAAGTCAATAAAGTTTCATTTCAAGCAAAATGTAAACCAGTGTCCTCTAGATGTTAGGTCCTTTCTTTGCAAGAAGGGCCAAAAGAATCTTATCTCATTGTAAGACTGTTTGACATGGTATATGGAAGTTCTCTCACACCCAGTTTTACTGGTTTAAAAGTATGCTTCAGTGCATCAGGGAATAGAGTTCAGAAAGAAGAAATACAACCTTGTGGCTGTTAGAAAGAAGAAATACAACCTTGTGGCTGTTGAGCTAAAAACCTTAAACCATAGAAAACTTTGCTTCTGGAAAACAATCTCCAAACAGTCAGATTTTTGTGAATTGCATCTGTCTAGGGCTGCTGTCCAGTTTGACTCCTCCTTCTCTAAGTCCAAACATAATTCTGTCTCTCACAGCTCTTAGGCAAAATAAGCCTTTATAACTCCTCTTCTGCTCTCATTTTGCAAATATCAAATAATAAAGGAACTTATATAAATATTATAAGCACTAGGAAGGTCAGAAAAGTGGTGGGTCGAGCAAAGGGAAAAGACTGATTTATCTTTTATTTCTACTGCCACTTCTAGTATTATTTGTCTAAACAAACAAGATATTACTTTCACCATCATTATCCTAAGTTGTTCCAAACACCCAGCTGCAGTTGTCACAGTGGTGGGATGGAGGAACAACGGAAGATGCTGGCTGTTAAGAACTTCTTCCAGTTTCTATTATCCTTCTTGAAATTTGAGTTCATTTTCTTTTTTGAAATACGTCTCTAGTAAAGAAGATCATTTGTTCAACCAATATGCCTGCAGACATTTTCAGAAATCAGGCATATAGAATCACAAGGGTCCTTAGCACAGAACCCCTAAGCAAACTAAAGCCCCCCCATACCAGTTTAAAAAAAAAATCAGAATTTCTCTACTTACACAATACAAGTTACCTAACTTTTGCATTACTTGGTATGACAAGAACCTCTGCCTCAGACAAGAAGTATGATACTCCTTCTTTTCTATACTAAGTGTTATGAATTGCAAAATCACTTGTACTTGAAAAACCATTTTTCTGTCAGGTTTTCTTCCATGCAAGAAACATGTGCTGGAATTCTCACAGATTCCTAACTCACGTACAAAACAAAGAGAGGTGAGATTTTGTTTGAAAGTCTCACTGCACCTAAACCAAAACAGATCTCAAACCTCAGTTCTCATCTGTTTCTGCAACATCAGCAAAAAAACTGGTGAGGAAAGCAACAGACTGACAGTAATTGAATTATTTCATAGACATACAAGCTTAAGATACTAAATTTTACAGCTACATGAAGGAAAAGGATCTTAGAGATTTTTTACCCTTTATTTTTCCAACTAATATTTTTTCCAACTAATTACTCTGTTTAATTCTAGGAAATGTAACATCCAGAGGCAAGGCACATGACCTAACTACATGCAAGTAAGTAACTGCAGCAGGAATTCACTCTAGCAATTTACAGACACTTTGATCCAGCAAGCAGTGGGCAAATAGAAAGGAACTAGGACGGAGGGCACAGAAATACCGAACACAAGGACAGTGGCAGACAAACAGAAGAGCATGTCTCTATCTCCATCTTTGCCAAACAGCATTTGTTTAACTACTTTCCCTTACAATAAGATTGAAAGAAATACACAGACGGACACAAACATTTACCGAGAGTCACTTGAATGCTCCGACTATGACATAACTCAATTTTATACATGTACTAACAACCCCAACATAAGAGTATGCACTTCATCCTTTCAAGGGATGTACTCTTCCTCTACATATTAAGTTCACTCAGCATGTCAGACAGGCTCAAAGGTAAAATATTCTTTCACACTGGTTCTTGAATAAAATAATAGAAAATAGCATAAATTAGCCTTCAGACTGTACATGCGTCTCTTGCCTGAACTCGACTTTTATTTGAACACACTGGAATCCACAGAAAAAAACAAAGGAAAAAAAAAGACTGTTCTAACCATCTTTTGCACATAGTTGCAAAGCAGGAGGAACAGCAGGGGGAGAATATGCATCATTGCCCAGAGAGAAAAGACTGCCATGACGTGTTAGGGGTGACACCCTAACTAGATCTGTCTAAAACAAAATACAGAATAAATACTGTTTGCCAAATACTTAGCCCACTACTTGCCTGTTTCATTTCCAAAATCTTCCAAGAATTTAAGCTCCTAAGGTTGTGGGAGACACAAAATAAACATATGCTAGCCAAGTTGCTTCCTTTCCTGACTGATTGTTCAGGAATTCCTTTGAGGAAACACTCCTTGTAGAAATTCTTCCTTCTGCTAGAACTTACTGAAGTTTAACAAATCATTCAAAATGGGACTTCACACTGCAGTGTCTCTTCTTGCACTGCCAGTCTCACACATGGGAAAAGATTATGTTAAAAATCACAGTTTCACGAGGACTAAGAAGACTATTAGAATGTCGTTTAGATGATCAAGATGAACAGAAATTAGAATGTACCAGCTTAATTATACAACTTGAACTATAACCCTTAAGAGTGAACTGTCTTGCCATAGAGCTGCTCTCATTACTAAGATTTCACTATCAGTCTTCCCCTGGCTGGACGCTGACTGTCAGCAAGCACTCGAATTGTAGGTCAAAATCAGAGTACGTAGGCTTTATACCCAAGCATGTAAGCTTATAAATGAAAATAACTAAAATTATTATAGTGTATAGATAGATGCATGATATTTATTATTTATTTACTAAGTAGAGAGAAAAATACACATTCTTTATTTTGCCATAATTGTAACAGCACCCCACAACCACGCCCTTTTATCTTTTTCATTTTATCCCCAGTAGTAGTACGATGTCCTCATACATTTTTAAGTTGTATCTTTTACAATAAGAATTAAAGTGAATTCCAAAGTGATAATTTTTTACTTCTGAAGTAATAATTTTCAGATTAAGCATGTTAATGTTTCTGGATTTGGACTAGATATTTTCTATAAACTAATTCTGTGTTATCATCTTTCATAAAACTGAAGCAGAGAACTTAATTTTCATATTTCATCTGCTTCATCTCTCTCTCACATCTTTTAAACTAAAACATTATCATTAATTTTAAAAAGACAAGTTCAGTAGAAGACTGACACTTTGTTTGACCTATTCTATACAGAAACACACAATAAGCAATACAGATTCAAGCAACACTTTTTAAGAAGTTTTCTCCCATCTGTTTTCCCCATCATCTATGAAGAGTAAGATTTTATCACTATTGAAAGAGGAACTGAACAGCAATAGAAATCTCACCCGATGTCAGTAAGAGGTGGTTTGTCCCGGCCTCTCCTGTAGCAAAGAAAAAGTTCAGGACTCTTTAGACTTCCATAGTTTAAGTTGGCTTGGAGGGCTGTAGGGGTGGCTTCAACACAGGTGTATCCCTCTGGGACAGTTTCCCCAGCTGATTTAATTATCACAGCAATGTCAGTAATTGGAGCCTTGGGACCAGTTGACTTGGTTTCATGTCGGCTTATTTCTTGGTCCAGGAGGGTTGCTGTGTCTGTATCTGTGAGCCCGGCCACTACAAAATAGTCAGCCACTCGGGGACCTTTGTCTTCTATCATGGTTATGCCAGTACTTCCTGGGGAAAGGAAAGAGAGAGCAATTGAACACTCTGCTTTCAATTTCAAACCCCTCTCAACAACTATGAAGATTTAGAACTTCTGAAAAAATTTTTGCAAAAAAAAAAATTCTTATATACAGAGTTCAGGAAAATTCTAGGGAAACTGCAAAACATACTCTGACTTTTGCTGCTCAAAAAAGACACTGAAAGATATTGCGGGTAATCAGATTTCAGTTCCAGCACCACAGCAGTCATGTTTTAGCACAAGGAAGTTTAAGTGAGATAAAGGATCTCACTCAAAGCTCTTAACACAACAGTTACACTGAAAATTGCTTTGCATTATCTATTAAACTGTCCAAGCTCTTCACAGGCTATAAGTTAATGCAGGTATCCCAGTCTAAAAGTATCCATATTTTTATGCCATTGCTTGTGAGCAATTTGACCATAGAATCATGTTGTCTGGGGTTTTTTTTGACAGAGAGAGAACAATTGCAAGTACAGGCTCACCACTTTATCTTCTGCACATCGCATCCGTTTTGTTTTATAATCTAGACCTAACAGTGCAGTCTTGAGACATTCAGCTGGCAACTATAACATCTGGAAATCATTTACAAAAATCACACATCCAAACCCACATTTCATCAGCTGATCAGGCAGTACTCATCACTGCTCAGCTGCAGATTCCAGATCTGGAAAGGGTTGTTCTCCCAACACCACTGATATTCACTAAGCATATGTCGTTAAAGCAGTAAAACATAAGCTTCTATTAAGAATAAACCTAGCTGACAGCCTATGTTCAAGTACCTCAAGCACTATTTCAACTACACAAATCTCATAAAATCTTTTACTTGATGAGTAAGACATATTTTAACAGTAGCAGTCAAGCAATGAACCTGAATACTATGATACCTCTTCAGGAAGCTAAGGACCACATTCTTCTAGAGCCCTTTGCTTCCATCACCAGATTTCTGGGACTCCCACATAAAAAGTTAATGAGTAATGGAAGTCTGGTTCCCATCTCTGAACACAAGACTGCTACAACTGCCAAGGTCCCACCTACCAAGGAGCGGTGGTTCATGGGTATTACCACCAAAACTGCCAAGTTTCTTGTATTCAGAATGCTAGTCTGGTACCTGCAGAAACACTGGCCTCTGCTAACAGAAAGGTGGTTTGGTGAAAGCAGTATAATCCTGTTCCCCACAACCTGATTTATGCTCCTGTTCTCATCCTGCTCTTTCTTACTGACATTTTACTGAAAATGTATTTTCCATCTTCACAGCACACAAGATTTCTAACACTTTTGATACTAAGTATACTAAGTACTCATCTGAGGCAAAAATCAGTTATCCATCCTGCACATTTACTAAGAAATTTTAGCATAAGAGTATGCAACTTGGGTGCCAAACACTGTATTGCAAGCTACTGTAGCATGAGATCAAAGTAGGGAGGGGAAGTGAAATAACTTCATGCAAATTTGTTGTATCTCTATATTCCAATTACAGTTCTTATTTTCTTACACTGAAAACCCAACTTTTCAAATCTCTTCAAACCTGAAAGGAGATGTACCTGCACCCTTTAAAATATCTTTCCATAACGCTTTTCACACTGACACTACAACGTTCTCTAAACACTTTGGCTAACAGCTTCTGTAGGGCAATCCATACATAGACACAGAAGAATTTGGCTGCCTTGCAAAGGAGAAAGCCATGGGACAGTTATTTATGTGACTGGATTTATGCTTAAAACATATGGATGCCATATCAACAGGAACAATAAAAGGTTTATTCAATTTGTCAGGTTGTCATTTCCTCATTCTTCAGGTGGCAAGGTCTCCTGAAGAACAAGGAAATTACTCCAGAGCCATAGCTACCTGTGAAGCTCCTATCACCTTTAGGTACAAAAGTTGCATCAGTTTACTGTCATAAAAAGCATGAAATCAGCAATAAAGTGCCTTACAGCTAAGCAAATTGGCAAGAAATGCTGTGGGAGTGGCTTCTTCTCTATAAACTGGTGCTCCAGTTAAAAGGTCCCTTCTCACACTGCCACTGCTCGTTTCCACCTTTGCTTCCGTCCGGAACTAAAGTTTGAGCAGCCACATAATGAACCGGAACAAGAAATTGCTCTGGATGAATGCTAACCTGGCAGAGACTGCTGAGTGTTCAACCAAAGCAGTTCTCCAGCTATTGCCTGTGTCAGCACAAAAGCAGTAGCAATATGACCCTTTCAGCAGCAGCACTGACTTACACTGGATTAATCATAAAACTGCGAAGTCTAAAATGTTTCAGTTTGCCTCTCAGATGCTTGGAATTGTTCAGAGAATTATTAAAATAAAGAAAGAAATAACAAAATAAACCAACCACTCTCTGCTCCTCTTAAAAGAAAGTTCTGAGCTAGAGTATCTTGCAATCTGCAAAATACTGTTTGAAGTGAAATCAAATTACTGGAAAAAGCTGATAAAAATAGCAAAATGGTTGGCATCCATATAGTTTTGGTTTTTTTAACCCAAAACGTTTGTTAAATGTTCCAGCCTTTTATTAACTGGGTCATGTTCACACAGCTCAGTATCATGTTCTCTCAATGCAACATTAAAATCATGGCCTACATTTTCTTTTAGCACACAGAGCAGGAAAAAGAAAACCAGCAACAATAACAGCATACATCAAAACTCTCATAAGAGTTTATACTTTTAATCACAACTCGAGTTCCTGGAATTGCACTAATGTTATCCTCAATTACGTTTTAAAGGGAGAATTTAGTTTTCCTGGGAAAAAAGAGGGAGGAAAATTTAAAAGCACCTGAAAAAGTAAATACAAAGATCTGGAAGATTAGAATGCAAATGAAGAAAATCCATTCCTAGATTTTCATCAGTGGGGATCAATAAAACCATAGCAATTAGTTGCTAAGGAGCGTACACTTGTATCTACGATATTACATTTTTCTCTTAGCCATGGCTATGTTTTACTTCATAGAAACTCTGTGTAATATGTGGCAGGCAAAAGTCAGAGTCACCAGACAATTCAGCTGAGAAACTTGGCACAAAAGTCTTCTATGTCAGCACAGCATTTAGTGAGTTTTTCAAAATGGTCTGAGTCTCAAAACAGTTCCTTTTCCACAAGGATAAGTAAGGTTTCAAAAAAGCACTACAAGTCAGCTCTTCAGGAATTTGTTCTCCAGTTTCAGAAAGATTTAAAGCAACAGGATCACTCAAAAGAGACCTGAAAGTAATAGCTCTTAATTAAGCCATAGTGATCTTCACTAATGCAACAGTTTTAGAAACATAAATAGACAAAGAATTAGCAGATAGCCACCAATACAAATAGAAACAGAAGAAGTCATCAAGTCCAAGAATACTCTGCCTTCTGAACTGCAGGAAAAAAAAAACCCCATAGGATTTGTGGGGAACAAGATAGATCCACCATTATTTTCCATTATTTTTGTGATGGCTTGCACAAGAACAAGTATGAACACCGCTCCTCTTATTAGACAGAGGAAACAAACATTCTTCTAAGAAACCATCTATCCTAAGTTCTATCACAGCAACTTTTCCTGAGAATAACTTCAAAAGCTACTGTCCTCTGCCCATTTTCTATGAGCACATCACAAGAGTAACAGAAAAACTCAACATTTAGAAAATATTGGGATTTCTAGTGCAACACACAAGAGTGTGTTTCCTTGCAGGGAAAAAAAAACCTAAATACAAAAAATTCTAAAACAAAACACTGCTATATTCATGTTGGATGATGACAAAGCAGGGTATCTCGAAAAAAAAGTCAACATACAAGCTCAATGAAAGATCCTGCTTTTGAAGTCTACAAGGTACTTAATTTTGAGCCAAATAAACTGAAAACAAAAATTGCGAATTCCATTTTAAGAGCACGAGCTATACTGTTTCAGGAATTACAAACCTCAGCGTCCATATGGACCCACAAAGGTTATGAAAAACTGTTTAAGTGAAGTTAGTTTTCCAGTTCATTCATAGTCCACAAAAGGAAAGTTTGCCGCCAGCAGTTTAGGACCAAAATTATTCTTTTAAATAAAGGAAGAGAGAAAAAAAGAAAACAGTTTTCAGAATAAAAGATGCACTTTTAAACCCCCCATGTTTTTCTAAAAGGAATTCCCATGGGCAGTAATTAGTTTTGTAGACAAAAAACAAAACCAGCCAGCACAGACCACACTTTAAGGCACTTAGTACAACTAGCTTAAGGCAAGATTTGTTTAGCAAAAATACGCTGGAGTGAAGAAAAAACACGTATTTTCAATGCTAAATGCCAGAAATATGACAAAGTGTTCTCTCACACAGTTCATTTAAGGCTCGCTGCTTTAAGAACACAACAGTCTCTCACAATCAAAATGCAGTTTTATGATTCTTCATAAAGTCCTATCAAAAATACAGTTAAGTTGCTATTCTCTTTACAAAGGTCGCTGCCCTTTGTTTAGGAGAGATTTCACAAGGAAATCACCATGGTGAAAAGGATTCCACTTTTATAAAGATAATTTCTAAAGATTTTGAAAAAAATTACTATTTTAGAAATGGCCTTAATTATTTACTAGTCTCTAAAGCACCAGTTAGATTCTAAAAAGCTGTTAAGCATCAAATTATTCTCTAAAATTGCGCTAGAAAGCCAGCATAAGTCCACAAAAAAATGGTACAGATAAATGCAGTTTTTGACAACTGTCCTAAAGAAAAGGAAGCATAAGCTTTGTGAAACTGCATATAGAAGCAACCAAGAGTTTATTACAAACACCAATCTGACAATTTACATACAAATACTAACACTTTAAACCAACAAGAAGAAGGTATTCTCGGAAACCTGTATGTATGTACTCACTCCAGAGTAAGAATAAGACCCAGATTCAGAAATAGCTGTTTTTAAGGCTCATGTGCAGGCAAATCCTCAAGTAATTGCTTGTTCGTTTCAGGTCCTGGAAGAAATGCTGGTATCTCAATGCACAAAACCAATACAATAAACTTACGCCTAGAGTGTGTGTGGATATCAAGTGCTGCTTTTTCAGTTCATTTCTAACTGGAGAGCTAACCTTACACGTTCTCAAAAAAACCCAGCACAGGCTCAGGAGGCCAACTAGCATACCTTTACTCAGAAAAATCAAGCTGGTCTTAAAAATCTTGTATTTCCACTTCAGTAAACACTCTACTACCTGAAAAGGTAGCAATGTCCATAAGTGATTAACGGCTAATGTGGTGTTGCAATTTATTAAACTTGCATCTTCTTTCACATACTGATTGTTCTTCCACAAAATACAATATGTGGAAACTACTACTTAAAAGTACTTGCTGTGTGGAAGCCTGTAGCATGCATACATAGATGACTAAAGAACTTACAAAGATGGGTTCTTTCCCTCATAACTAGAAATATTTCTTTAACCAGACTGCATAGGAAATGAGTGTTATTTCCAGACTGAAGAATAACTTCAGCACTTTTTATTCACCGTGGTTGAAACATCTATTTTGTAAACAGCCTCCACAGCTAAACTTTTAAGCAAGGTAGATGTTAAAATTAACTCACGGCTTCTCCACAGATCTTTAGCTTTGCAAGTGAATAATACTTGGTTATCGGCAGTAAAGAAGTTTAAAAAATGCACATGCACTCCGCTTTGACATTTACTTTTAAAATGAACTGACCTAGAGATCACTGAAAACACTGAAATCACAAAAAAAGAATTTGCTACAAGGGACACCTCGAGAAAGACATTACTGGATAGACAGAAGACAGTGCATTTGGAGGTCATCTGCAAGACTTGGAAAACTTACTGGCTACAATCTGAGTAAGAGAGAAGCATTATGTTTCTCAACCACCACCCCAAGCAAAACTTCATAGACAACACAGTGACTACCACAGGCATCTCACTCCTCAATACAGAAATATGGCTATTTGACCGAGTCTTTATAGAGGCAACTTCTCTATCATTTCCAGTAAATTAATCAGAAGAGAAAAAGGGTATACAGATTCTGAAAATACAGAAACAAACTTTCCCTGGAGTGCTAAAGAAGGGAGATACAACAGTCTGTGTGATTAAAGGGTGATCTATCTTGTACTCAGATTAAATAGCATTATTGGTGAAGGAAGGGAAGAACAATATGTTTTCCCTTTGTATAAAAGAATCATCATTGATGCCAGCTGAATCTTTATTTTCTAACAAAAGAACCAGTGAAGAATTTCTTTTAATCAGTGAATTTGGAAGTGTCCCTTAAAACACATAAAAAGTATTACGTAGTATGCACATACATCTTGGACAGATACATTAAGTGACAAGCAAGACAGCATACTTCTTGAGATAAACAGTATCAGCTATCTGTTATAGCTGAAAAGAGAAAAATATTAAAACAAGATTTGTAACTGCCTTTAAAGACATGTTTGAAGAAGCTAAATCACTGTCATATCCAGCAAAGAGATACAGCTGGGCTGCATTAAGCCTTCAGCTTCTCCCTCTTTCTTCTGCACACATTCCAAATATCAGAATCACAAAACGGTTTGGGTTGGGAGCAGAGTGACCTTATATATCCAATGGTTCCAACCTCCCTGCTGCAGGCAGGGACACCTCTCATTAGACAAAGCTGCGCACAGCCCCATCCAACATGGCCTTGAACACTTCCAGGGATACCTTGATTCTCTGAGCAACCTGTGCCTCACCACCCTCACTGTGTCTCATGTACAATCTAAATTCATTCTCTTTAAGTTTAAAATTGTTGCCCTTTATCCTGTGACTAGAGGCCTCAGTAAAAAAAAACTCCACCTAGCATTTCACCATGGTGGTAAAGATAACGGCGTGACAAAGCTGGTGGGAAGTAGCAGATGATGACAGATGATTAAAAAAGACCAATATTTGCAGAAACAGGTGATCGTAAATCAGAACAATAAAGTTTAATCACATGGGGCAAGAGAAAGTAGAACCTGAAGGCCTGAACTTAGCAAGTTCATCAGCAGTGATGATTTGGATACTTAAAAGTTTTGTCTCTAGGACTGTTCATAAAAATCAAATCTAGATACAAACGCTAAAGAGCTGAAACTATTACTGGATATAGTAGTTAGTACCAATACTACGAATACGATTTTTTAAAACTTCTCATTAGCGAAATATATCAACAATAGTGCTCCCTTTGGCTTTTTTTTTTTTTTAACTATTTCCTAGCTGTATTCCACAGCGACAGAAAGAACAGAGTGAAGGTGGTTCTCAATGTTAACTGTATTCAATAAATCTTCATGATTGTTCTTGTTCTAGTTGCTTCAATTTTTGCCTCTGTGTAACTAGATTTCAAGAAGCTGATACTTGAAATCACTTTGAAAAGCAGTAAGGAACATGACTGTGGCAACCAAAACTTCATATACTGTTATATACTGTTACTGTGGGGTTTTCTCTAAACACAAAACACAGCGATGATTCTAACACACTCATGCACCCACACAGGCTTAAATGTACCCAGCACGTGCCAACAGTCACCTCTATTAGCATTTAACAGCCAGAACATACTGCAGCTGGCACTCTAGTCACTCTGTGTTTCGGCACACCTTCACTGCTACTGCTCACATCAGTATGCTTGTCCGCGGCACACCCGCTTCTAAGCAAACCCATTTCTACTCAGATAACTGGGCAGCCCCAGCTTATGCATTTCACTTTCACAGTGGAAATCAGACCTTGCATGTGCATTACAGATAGCTTAAAATTACTACAGAATGGAACATTATAAACTAGACTCTCCCACAAAGTTAAGTGAGCTCAGGAGGAGTTAGTGAGTGAGGAGGTTATCAAACACTTAAAATGGCACTTGCAGCACACAGGGAAGTCACATGGGCATGTCTATATATGTATAAGTTCTCTATAATACATTTTACAATGTGTAAGAATATGAAGTGCATCCGTACACACACGCACATATACACCCCACAACAAAAGACAAGGTAAGGCAACATTACTTCCAGCATACCATTAGCACTGAACAGAATTAAAATTTAAAAAAAAAATGTAGTCCATGGATTATTACCCAGTCAGTCAATAGCAAGAGAAAAAAATTATTAGAAGTGTTTTTGAAGACTTCCTTTTTTATACTGTGTATCAGGTTATAATGAAAATTATTAAACAAAGTAATAGTTACAGTCAATTGACTAAGTCATGTGAGTATTAGAAAAACCAGAACTGCAAAAATAACTTCAGAGATGCACTGCCCACCTTCTACCTGTCTTAACACAACCAGCTGTGGAACAGGAATAGCTGGATGTCACCTGCATTTTGGTCTGAACACGCACATATGCAAATACAGGACCATTCCTTCCTAGCAGTTTTCAAGCAAACATTTGAGAATGTTGCCATTGCACAACTGAAATATATCACAATCTACATGGTGATTATCTTATAGAGGCCTCTAACACTGTAAAAATAAACTTAAGGACAAGGTGAAAGATAAAAGCTTTCCAATTACATTTTAATGAAGCATTCCTACAGGATGACCTAGGACTGAGTTAATCGAATTTCATGCAGAAAATAACTTGTATCAAGGTCTGGTACTGAAAATAATCTAAACTGGCTTTTTGCATCAGATAGCTAAATGGTTGCAAATTTGCACATATGCAAAGAAAAAAAAAATGTAGACTCTGCAGTTGCTGTTTGTACCAGACTCTTTTCTGACTGCATATGAACACGAAGATCAGGAATAAAATGCATATAACCAGGCTGTATGGTAAAGTTGTCTATAGCATTCCAAACAGATCAGGGCACTACAGAAGGAATAAGAAGTGTCATAGGAAATGACCTCAGGTGAGTAATTCCCATAAAAGCAAAGGCACCAAGCCTGGAGACAATTCGATGAAACAGCAGAGTTCTTTTCTTCCCTCCACCTGTACAATAAACAGTTCTCAAAGCAGCAGAGCTCTGCAGACTGTGAATGTTTGAGAACAAAATCACTTCTGCTTTTGGTATGCCAAACATAGTTCTACAGTTACTACTGAAAAACAATCTGTATTCTACAAATTTAAATACATAAATTTTAACATCAAATTACCATAGTTAGGACCCAAATAGCAAACAATGGAACATCACCGGTGGGAAATGTGAAGGTCTTTTTCACCCTTTATCTGTAACTCCTACACTGACTAAAGACAACCGCAATTTTAAAGATCTTGACTAGAACAGGTATTTGGTGTCTCTCCTCAGCAATTTGTTACTAACATTTTCATGAGAGCCACTAACAAATACACCATTCATATACGGGGAAACAGGTGTTTGTATTCTTCCATGTACACTTCCTTCCCAATTTCAAACTATGTGCTTGGAGATGATGCAAAAGCGTACATCACAGGAAGAAGAGGTGGTGATGAAATTTTGCAAATCCAGTATCGTAGTAAGTGATAATTACATAGTAACAAATCTATAGTTTTTTCATACACATACAGTTCGCCACTTACACATCAATTTTGTTACTGAGAAGTCTTACAGCTCTTCAGACATGTTTTAGAAAAAACAGAGAACATTTGGCCTTAAACAAAGTGTATTATTGTTACCCACTACCTTGAATTTTCTTTGCATTTGCTATGTTTTCCTGTCCTGTATGCAATGGTTATGAAAGGAAGTGAGGAAACCAGACAAAAATTTTCAGCTTTATACTTAATAAACTAAAATTAGTCAGAAAAGACGAAAAAGCAATCTACTAACAATTTGAGATTCTGTCTTAAGAAGTAGAATTGTGCTTTTAGTCTGATTTTTTTCTGATTGCCAGCAAAACCAGTTACCACTGCTACAAAACAGTGAGGTAACGACGTGACGATATAAACGCCTGTATCAAAAATAACAAAGCTTTCAGAAGCAAAGTTTTGTGATAGCAAGTTGAATAGCTACTCACGAATTTAAAGTTGCTGAATATATTGTTAATTTAATGGACCCTGTAATCCAGGACACCCAGGACTCTGAAAATTTGCCCCTCAGAAAAATTCTAAGTGGAGGAAAAAAAATAAACCAAAAAACCCCCTAAATCTAAGAAATACCCAACCTACTACAGACTATCTGGGCTAATTCTACCATATTAATACTCTAAAGCTTAAGTTTTCCTATTGAACAGCAATTTCAAGTTGTCCAATGGTATAAAAACTGGAGCAGTCATAGATATGTGAGGCCAAAATGAAAATTCTGAACTGACCTACACTGTCCTGAGAAGCAGCTGGAATCAGTGAAGGCAAGTTTGGTACCAGTAAGTTAAGTTCCATTGCCAAGGACAAAAAACAGAAATGGAAAAGATAGGAGACGAGAAGAATGATAATCAGCAAGCAGTCCAGCTACACTCGTTTAATAAACCAGTTTAATCTTGTTTCATCACTGTTGTACCCAAACTGTTCTTTCACATAACAGAAGATGGCAACTACTCCAAAGACTGCAAAGAAAATAGTTCAAAAGAGAAAATTTAACAACAATAATAATAATACCAACAACATAGTTCTCAGGGCAAGAAAAGTACATTATAAAATGCACTTACTGCCCCAGCTGAAAGCTTTAAAGGTTAGCCATGCTCAGCATTATGTAATGAGTGAAACATCTGCTGCCCTGGAAACATTCTTTGTTAGAGGACTCTTTCTGTAATTGGAAACTCCTCTGGAAAAAAGCCAAATATAGTAGACTGAAACAAAAACAAAACAGCAAAGAAAAAGTCGAGACAAAAAGTCCAATGGTTAAATTTCTTCTGGGACCCCAAATCTAGATTGCTTTCTGTAGTTATTTTGGTGCCCTTTTTTGGTTGGAGGGAGTGTGGACTAGGACTTGGTTTTGACAGGTCAAAGGAGAGAAGAAAGAACATTGTTTCAAATTCACCTGAGAGGTTACGCCAAGTAAGGTGTAAGAATCAACGATATTTTTTTTTCTTATTGCTCTCTCTACTAAGCACTGAAATAGTTAAGTATTAACATGGAAATTATTTTGCCAGAATCTCCACAGACAGAGATATGCCAGATCATAGAATCATGGTTTGAATTGATTTCTGCTAGCCATCTACAACACAATCAGCCATATGTCACTTGAAATCATCATCTAAGTGCTCTACAAAACCAGAGTGAAAAAACCCACTCACTGGTTTTGAAGAAGATGATTTTCCTTGTTTTTATCTTTCAGTACAAAACCAACGCTGCAGGAAGACATCTTTCTTCTCTGTAGGTCTCTTCACTGGCAGCTTCACCATACCTAACACAGGCTGCTTCATCGATACGTTCAGAGCCTCACAGCCTATCCCTGCCCCACTGAACACTTTTTGTGCCTGTCAAGAGGGTGATTCCCATTTCTGGTTGGCCTGTGATACCAGCCTCAAACCACTCGGCTTCATGTCAGCATTTTCATTCTTCCTCAGCTGCTTTTCAAGCTTGGTGGGAGCTTATTAACACTTCAGAAGCCTGTCTTTTAATCCTCTTGCCAACTCCTCATTAAGAAAGTCTCGTTTGCCAAGATGTCTTAAAATTAAGTCCAAACCACACACTTGATAGCAGTTAGAATATTCATGCTTTTGGTCTTAAACTGCAGCAGTGTACTACTTATACAGACATATGTATCAATAAATATTTTCTTCAAACATGAAAAAAAGCTATCAAGGGTAGCAAGCTTGAGATTCTCTGTCATGAAGTGCTAGCACGCACCAGACATGATAAATGTGAAGTCTGACATTATACCTATTTTGAGCGTTCTTTTAATATCATCATATGATATTCAAAATACCTATATTATATTACTCAAGACACAGTGGAGTTCTCAGATAAAATAGTTACAGGGAACTTGATTTTCTGGGATAAACTACAGATTTTAGGCAGTAGATGAAGTCAAATCATTGCCGAGGTCATACCATTAATTTCTGTCATCATTTAACACACGCTCTTGTCTTTCTATTTAAAATATTCTTCACACATGGTTTTGTGGGTTTTTTTCTGTTTTGACACACAATATATTTCTTGATTTAGTAACATGTTTAAAATAAAAAAACCTGCTTTCCTAAAGCAGGCTAGGACTATCATGGATACAAGTCACAATTGTGAACATTCCTATTGCCAATTACACCATTTAGGAATTAATTGATTTGATTTACTTAGAGAACTGATCTCAGAGTTTCCCAAATTTTTTTTAAATCCCAAAATCTGATCCCACATGACTTACAAAACAGCACAGTCCCAATGCTCATTTGCTATGGCATGCACAAAACGTTTGAGATGCCCTACATTCATTTCTCTGCACAGGGTGGAGTGGAATTCACAATTTCCTCCTCTGCAAAAAAAAACCCCAAAAAACCAAAAAACCCACACCAACCAAAAAAACCCCAAACTCCAAAACAACAAAACCACCAAAACCAAATCCCTCAAACCCTCGCCTACCAAACCAAAAAACAAACAAAAACCAACCAGCCAACCAAAACCACCAAACAAGCAGACACCTATCCCAGCCCTCACAACATGCTCCCAAGTATATGGCAGTGCAATGTCCTCATTTTCCTCCAGTGATACTGCTCCACTGAACACTTTAACATACTACTGGCTCTTGGAGGAGGGATGGTGGGATGACAGTTGTGGAGTTAGAGGATTTACCTTAGAGGTGGGCTACCATCATTTTAGACCCTGCTCAAAAGAGAGGGCATAACCCTGTCCTCTATGAGAGTTTTAATCCTTCACTTTTTTTTTTAATTCCTTCTTCCTCTGCCAGGTCTAGGGCAGTATCAACGCTCAATATAGACAAGAGGAGTAGGAATACAAATGGAGCGATACTACTTTTACACTTAACAACCTGGACAACTCAAATGCAAAGTATTTCAACTCAGACATTCAATCCAGAAAGCATGTTAATGGTGGGATTTTTAAAAAGGTACAATTAGAGGATCAAAGCAGTTTCCCTCCTTAGATCCGTGAATCATCTGGCACTAATATAACTAGAAAAACAGTTCAGAATTAGAAGAGTGACTGAGTAAATAAGATCTTTTATTCCTAGCAGAATCAGTTGGATCAAAAAGACTAAGAAGAAGAGGTTTTGAGATGTACAGCGCATACACTGTACATCCGAATCTCCAGAAGAAAAAAGAAAAGCTGTAGATGTCTTTGAACAGGATTTGTTCTGTTTTCTTTAAAATAAACTGAAATGTCACATTAGTCATTACATTCACAGTGAATGAGTCATCATAACCCAAAAGAACTTCAGGCTTTCACATACAATTATCTTACGAGTCGATTTCTACAAAGTTCAAAGCAAAAATGCAGCAAAGTACATGCATCAGAGTTTGAAATGACACTGCCTGTTAAGAGAGCAAGGGTTTCTTCTAGGAAAGTTTGTGTACCATGCCTTTTTTCAAAGAGAACTTTCTTCTTGGTCTACCCAATCCTGAACAATATACTCCTCCCTTTATTGTGTGTAAGGTATTTCTGGTTTACTCCTAGAACTGTACTAGAACAGCCAGAAGTCCACGGAAGTATTCTGCTCTTCAGACTCATATAGGTATTCCGATATAAGCCCCTATGAAAGTATACCACCACTAGCAAAAGAAATTTTTGGTTTGCAAAATCTGTTCTACTTATGGCTTGAGATTCTCTTATACCAGTACAACTCCAAGTCTGCCTACATTGTTGATTAGTATCAGAAAAATTTAGTGGTAAGTTTATACTTTATTCACAAAGCCAACAGTCCTGTACAGGGAGAATTACTACTTATTTATTTACTGCTAAGACATAACAAAAAGTGAAAAGAAAAAAAGCTAAGGAAGAAGGTGCCCCCAAGGTTAAGCAAGAATTTAAGGCCAAAAAAAATTCAGGTCTTTCACTGATGATTTTAACTGCAAGAATTCACTTCGAGTCAAATAAACATGGTACAAGAGACATATAGACTTGCTTGTTCTGGTTTCAGCAAAACTTTGAGAAAACAGTAACATATTTCTGCAGTTGCAAAGTTTTATCTTTTATGTCCTGCTGACCTTTGAATATTCAGAACTGAAAACAAACCTGGATGTGACCAGTGAGAAGCAAACTGCAAAGCATTAGCAAACCACATCACAGTGGTTTTATGACTTTGAAACCTTGTAATAAAAGTACTTGTACTCTTCCTCCTCCTGCCAAATCCAAGTCTTAAATGTATGTGGCACCTGTCCAGAAAACTAAACCTCACAAGGTTAGCCTTCCCAGATTCCTTCTACAGGCATTGGAACAGGAGCTTCAGCTGGTAATTGAGGGCATCCCTAAAGTTAAGCTTTCATTGGGAATTACCCCCTAAAAAGCAGGTAGTAGATAACAGGAGAAGAAGAAAGCCTAGAAACTTGAGTCTCCCTACGCTAAAATTGACTTCTGTCAGTATTGCTCTTCAGTCACATCTCTGGCAGTTTCAGCACCTTAACAGGTACAAGACACATACGTTTTACATACATTAAATATTTCTCAGGTCATCCATCTCCTTGCAAGCATTTCCTCTGGCAAAGACACAGCTTATTTTTTAGGATTTGTTCCAAGGAAACCTCCAAAAAGTATTATCTATGCCTCAAAAAATCCACCTTCGCGTACTTAAGCTCATGTTACCTTCAAATACAACAACTTCCTGCCACTCGCACCCAGATACCCAGAATTTTACATTCTCACTAGGATCATTAATTACTTAAAATGTTATAATGAGATTTCATGCTCAGCAGTGAAAGCACAGTACAAATGACTGCAGTGCAGGCAAACTGCTGCTGCTATTTCCAAGGACGGCTGACTGATCAGCTATTGAGAACTGGCCACACCGGTTTCCATGTTTTGAAATAGTCCCTTTTGATGATTAGAGTAACCAAATGAATAATCTATTGCTGTGACTCAGCATTTTACTTTGTTTTTCCATTCTATAATCTTCTCTTCGACCAAGATGGATATCCTGCAGAAGCCACAGGGCTTAACTATACAACTACAGATGCCTTGAGTTCTTGAATTTCCTGAAACATTAATTAAGTCCTTGAACTCCTTTTTCTTCATATGCTGCTCCTAGGTAGCTGCTCTCTAGTTGCGTCCTCTTTCTCCCAACTTCAACCACGCTTTTATCCCTTCCCGAAGCAGAAAAATATACACATTATATAGACACGGCAGGAGAATATTTTAATCACAAGACTTCTATCTATGCCAGGTTTCTTGTCTGGGTGAGAGTATAGCTTCCTTCCAAGAGAACAGCAACAAAGGCTGGAGCCATGTTATGTGAAACCAGGAATAGCAGCACTGGGTTGCTCAACAGGGAAGAAAAAAAATAAAAGTCTCGCTTTCAGTAGTCACACAACTCCTCTACATTGCAAAGACTTGCAAAAGGGAAGAGCGGCACTGAGGAATGCATCAGTAGATAGACTTCAGTTTATTCATTACTGATCAAAGGCTGAAATTAATTATAAAGACAAAAGTTATCACTGAAATGAGCCAGCTCAGAGAGAAAGCAAAAACATTGAGTTTTTGCCTCTTTGGTGAAAAATGATTATATTTTCTGGTATACCTGCCCTTTGTTCACAACTGGAAAACACTTTCCTTTCAAGATGAAGAAAGCTTCTACTCCTCTGGAGACTTGTAATTGTAAACTCAGCTTTTGCTGCTAGAACTGAATAACTTGATTTGCAAGTCAATCCTTGATTTACACTATTTTTAATATCTTTCAGGCAGAGAAACACAGGCTCTTGGGTTTTGCTTGAAAAGCATCAAGTTTCTTTGGAGACTTTTTGAGAATAAAGGAAAGGAACTGAAGTGTCACTAAATGCAAAGATGAAAGCAGGGTAAGGCAGAACTGGCCCACTGCATTTAACTGAAACAAAACAATTGGAATGTTTAATGACATGCAAGCCAACATTCAGCAAGAAACTGTGGGTACATTTTTACTGTTCTCACTACCAACAACCCTGAGATGCTGTTAAAAAAAAAAAAAAGTTACATGATTAAACAGAGATGATCATTATAATCCTAGTAATTCTGAAAACTGTTTTCAAGATTCCTGTCTGCCAAAGCAAACAGTAAACATCAGGACCACATTTATACCCTCAAAACGGCTGTAAGCAGAAAGAAAGGGCTAGAGTGACGTACTAACCAAGACAAAACTTTCTGCTCCAACACAGCTTGGAATGCAGAGCACAGTGTAACACTACTCCTGAAACTTTAGAATAAGTAAGTCTGTATCCTCACATTTGTGACAGATGCACAAGAATTAACTGCACATGAAACAGTAACACCTCACCAGAAACTATGTTGCGGTCCAGAAATTGTCCGAACTAAGTCACTCCTTCTAACAACCATTTGCACCGAGAACTGTGAGCCTTTATCTCCACAAATCTGCAGGATGAAACACTCTCATTATTATTACAGGAGTATAGCATTTCCAACAACACTACTTTTTTATCACATGAGAAAGAAGCAACATCGTGTTTCTGTACAACCATGGGCAACAACTTTAACAGAGGTATTGTTTTTTGTAGCAAACCAGAAATTCCAAAGCAAATAAAAAAACTTTAAAAATTCAGTTTACTGTCGGAAGCACTACAGGAGGAAAACAGGTCTCATGATGCATGTGCAGCAAACTGATTGTCATTTTACAGATCTGAATAAGCAGTAAGGACAACTATCTGGCAAGTCACACGGGAAACAACTTAGTAACTATGACTATGATCCCCAAGAACTATTTTACAGCTCACCTATGCCAAGATCTTCAGTATTTTGAATATCATCCAAGAAAGCAGCATGCGTGGGCAATCCTTTCCTGGGGATGACTAGCAAGCATAGGAAGAAAAAGACAACCTTCTACAGTGCAGGCTACCCTTAGACAAAAAGATGCCTTATTTAGAGGTTACAGGGGCTTTTTGTTGTTATTTCAGTCAGATGGCCATGAAACCAGTAAGAAGACCACCAAACATGCTAGCCTTTATGCATACTGCTCTGCGCCTACAGCTGCCAATGAAATTTATCTGAAAGATTAACAGTAAGACGTAACAGTCAAAAGACTACCTCACCTTCCTCTTAGAACTTTGTCAATATATCTTTCCTACCAAATTCTACTGAGACTTTTCTCCTACTGTATTTTTAAGCAAACCCAGATGGTGTGTCAAGATGAACACTTGAATATATTTGTCCTTAAAGCATTTCGAGATTGAATTCCAAAATCGATTCTCCACGGGTCAAACACAGACCTAAAAAGAACCAAGCTTAAAAAGACACCACTTCTAGAACTGTATTTCAACAATACGTAGCACTGTCACTCCAAATCAGAATTTAATATATGTTGAGTCAGAGGAACGTTATACATACCAACATTTAATATTCCGATTTTGTTGGGTTGTTTTTTTTGTTTTTAATGCAAACCATGTAAAGGTTGACCAGAAAGAAATCACACACACAATCTTCAAATATGAAAACAAATATGTAAGACATGGTCTGAGAAAATGTCATTACTTTGGACTAGGGAAAGACCAATCTTAACCAAAGAATAAACAGCCAAATGTAACATTATACTTCTCCATAAGTATCTAAGAAAATGCCCACCTGAACTTGTAGGATTTCTTTTTTTTTTTTTTAAGATTTAAACATTGAGATTTTAGGTGTAATTGGTATCAAGTTGTGCCAGTAACTGTTTTAAAACAGAAGTCAGAACTCATGTAGGCAAGCTAATATTTACATTTCTGGTTTCTACTAAACTTCCTTGCTCTGCTCAAGACAGAAATGCAGTATTAGCATTTCATATCCACTAGAACAGTAAAAAGCAGCCTGTCAACAAATTCTTAAAAAACAAAAAAAAAAAATCTTAAAAGCCACTTAGAGTCACATTTATAAGAAAAACATTCACAAACTATCTAACGGCTATGGTTTTTTAGTCATGTCCTTTGTGCAAAGGATTCGAAATATATATATGCTAGTATGGCTGGGTAGTAGTCTGGTTCATCATTTAAGTCTGGCCACGACTGCTTCTCAAAAAAAAATACAAATAAAAATCCTTTCATTTTCCAAATAGATATGAAGTAATTTGCATTCCATCATTATTTTTTTCCCCAAGAACAAAACATTCACTGCCTTAACTTCTAACACGCCCCCTTAAAGAGTGATGCAAAAACTTTTACTAACTTTGTGTTCAGTCCACACAAAGAAACAGACAACAAATCTAACAGCAAATAATTCTCTTTTTATTAACATGTCCATGTGCAGGTTCAAATTTACAAAAACTTTGAACCACTATGAAGTTCAAAAACTTCATAGTAAGCCAAGAAAATATTAGAGAAGCTGCACTAACACAACTTGCAGGGAAAAACAAAAGCTAAAGAGTCAAATGAAATGTCCTGTTGGTTGTTTGTCCTGCCCTCATGAACATATAAAAGCTTAGCCACAGGCATTGTTTGACAGCAGCACAACAGTCCATGTCTGCAACCTGTTTGATTTAACAATAGAAGAGGACTTAGTAACATTCAAAAGACCGGTATAGAACTGACATTAAGTTTAGAATCAATATAATGTTGTGCAGCTTTTGCATCCTTTCTGAGACTGCAGAACGCTATGTTAAGTTTTGCTCCAACATTTTGGAAGACTGTGTTTGGCACTAACAGCGCAGTTAATCAGCTTACATTATATTTAAAACTTCTGACAGCTTCTGTGAATATTTTATCACTATTTGACACACAAAAGCCCTAGCATATCACCAGACCTTTCCGCTTCCACAGGCTATCTGGCTGCGCAGCAAAGACACGCCAGATATTCTCAGATGACAACACAGATTGATTAAGTTATGCATTTAGCTTTTCCTTGTTCTCAGATCTTCAGAACTTTAAGTTTGTCACTGATACGACCAGCTTCCAAAATACCAGTGTGACTTAGCCAGGCCGATCCCTGCTGTTCTAACACCCTTCCAACAGCGGGTGACGATCTCCAATTCGGCACAGACCCCCGCAAGGGTTAAATCCGCTGACGCCGGAGCTCAGGGGAGGAGCGGGGCATGGAAAGGGAGAGGAAAATGGAGAAATAAAGGAGGGAGCTGCCCCGGGTCTCACCTGCAGCGCCTGCCACCTGCGCCGCCGGAGAGCTCCGCGCTCCCGTGGGGCGGCCGCGCCCGACGGGGGCAGGGAAAGAAACAATTATCATGGTAACAATTACAGTGAAAAAGTTCTGAAAGCGCCTCCCCCCGCCTGGCCGCGCCGTGCGGGTTAAGGACGAGCCTCGCCGCCGAAGCTCTGCCGGGGCAGGGCAGGGCAGGAGCCCTTCCCAGGGACCGACTCGGCGCCAGGGAACACCCCGAACCTCCCTCCCTGCCTGCCCGGCGAGGAGGGAAGTTTCCTCCGGACGCATTAGAGGGGAAGGAAGGTGCCGTGTAATCGGGGGTAGAAGAGAGGTTCCCCGAGGCGGGAGCGGGCGCCAGACCCGCGGCTCGCCCGCCTTCCCCCTCTCCCGCCTGTCAGGCCGCCTCCTCCCTCCCTCCCTC
>VZRR01002188.1:75993-88088 GCA_013398015.1 Oreocharis arfaki
CGTGACCCCGCTGCGGCTTCTGCGAGGTGTTGAGGTGCACCAGGAAAAAAGTAATGAGAAAGAACACTTGGCGAATCACAGAATATTCTGAGTTGGAAGAGACCCA
Source organism: Oreocharis arfaki (assembly GCA_013398015.1). Classification (NCBI taxonomy): domain Eukaryota; kingdom Metazoa; phylum Chordata; class Aves; order Passeriformes; family Paramythiidae; genus Oreocharis; species Oreocharis arfaki. Next base: position 76,100 of record VZRR01002188.1, read on the forward strand.
CCAGGTCTCAGGTTCATCTCTTAGCCCTACACAGGACATTCCCAAGAATCACACAGAGAGCATTGTCCCAATGCTTCTTGAACTCTGTCAGGCTTGGTGCAAGCCTGCTCCCTGCGGAGAGTGGTTCCAGTGCCCAACCACTCTCCGGATGAAGAACCTTTTCTTAATATCCGACCTAAACATCCTTTGACACAGCTTCATATCGTTCCGTCGGGTCCTGTCACTGTCCACCAGAGACAAGAGATCAGCTCCTGCCCCTCCACTTCCTCTCAGGAGGAACCCGCAGACTGTGATGAGGTCAGTCCTCAGTCTCCTCCAGGCTGAACAGACCAAATGACCTCATTCTCATATGGCCATGATCATTTCAGCTACCTATCCCAATGAGGCTATGCACTTCACAGGTGACTCTCAATAACCAAATAGTGCTTGTCACATTTTCTGAAAGATGTAAGAGTGTAGTGGTATAGACAAGCTCAGAGGAGCTTACCTTGGGTGGAAGGAAGATGGCAGATACAGTTTTTCTGTGATTTAATGAGGCTTTTGGTACTTGCAGTATCGTTCTGAACAACTTGTCCAGCTATGAGAGGAGCAGGTTCACAGTGCATTGGGTGAGGAATTGGCTGAAGGGCAGAGCTCAAAGAGTAGCAGTGAATGGGTTTACATCTGGCTGGTAGTGGGTCATCAGCAGTGGTCCTCAGGGTTCAATTCTAGGGCCAGTCCTGTTCAACGATTTTATCTGTGATCAGGAGGCAGGAGCTGAAAGAACAATTAGCATGTTTGATGATGCAACTAAATTGCAGGTTGCTGTTTTCTCTCCAGGGGGACTCTTTGGATGCAGAGCAATCTGGATAGATCAGAGCATTGGAAAATAATCTGTGGCATGATGTCTAACAAGAACAAATACCAGCTTCAGCACCTGGGCTGGAGGAACACTGGACACAAGTACAGACTGGGAGAGGAGTGTGTGGAGAGCAGCCCTGCAGAAAGGGATCTGGGGGTGCTGGTGGGCAGCAGCTCAGTGTGAGTCATCGGTGTGCTCCTGGGCAGCCAGGAGGGCAAATCCCATCCCGGCTGCAGCAGACACAGCATCACCAGCTGTGATCGGGATCATCATGCTGGATTCAGCCGTAGTGCAGTCTCACCCTGAGTCTTGTGTGCAGTGCTGGGTCCCACAATTCAAAAAGGATGTGGAGGTCCCTAAACGCGTCCAGAAGAGGAGAAAAAAGCTGGTGAAAGGGCTGGAAGGAGTGTCCTATGAGGAGCAGCTGAGGATTCTGGGTTTGTCTAGTTTGGAGAAAAGGAGGCTGAGGGATGACCCTGTTGCTCTGAACAGCTTCCTGAGAAGGGGAAGTAGAGAGGGAGGTGCTGATCTCTTCTCCCTGGGACCCAGCACCAGGATGTATGGGAATGGCTCAAAGCTGCACAGCGGAAGGTTTAGACTGAACACTGGAAGCATTTCTTTACAAAGAGGGTGGTCAGACACTGGAACTGACTCCTGAAAAAAGTGGTCAATGCCTGAAGCCTGTCACTGTCTAAGACGGTTTTGAATGGTGCCATCAATGAAGGACTCTAGCTTTTAGCCAGCCGGGGAGTGGTCAAGCAGTTGGACTAAATGATTGTTGTAGGTCCCTTCCAACAGGAACTATGCTTAGATTCTACCCTAAGGTGTCTTCCTTTCTGGCTGCGGATTCCTGCCACCTTTCAGCAACTCTGACATCCATCAGATGTTCCACTACTCTGGTTTTATTCAATAACTGACTAGGAAGCTCAAGAGGTGTTTTAGTGCGTGCAAATTTTTTTCTGAATTTTTGATTGAAAAAAGTGCCCTAAAACGTCACCGAGCAGTAGATCTGCAGTAAAAACTGAGATGATCATCCTTTTGGTAGCACTTAGTCACTGTATTGCTCATGCCATCCATAAATTCCACCTACCCAAAGGAAAGAACGAGGCCAAGAGAAAGGCAGCTAATTTATGTGGTTTTGAACTGATTTCAGCCAGAGAGGTTGGCTCTGATCCTTGCATCTAAAGAAGTAGTGGTTTGTTTGTTTGTTTGTTTGTTTGTTTGTTTGTTTGTTTGTTTTTTCCTGAAATACCATGAGTTTCTTAATCCATTCTGCCAAAGCAGATAATCTAAGCGTCAATGTTTTTGTTCAAAAATAATCCTTTGTACCATGCATGTGTCAAGCAGCTTGTTACTCATCCTGAAAACCTATAATTTAAGAATTTTATGTTATAGCAAATCATTCTGTTTAATCTCTATCTGAGTAGCAAAAATGCCCCTTCTGTTCAGTGTAGTTTCAGGTAGTTTTCAAAAATTGTCTTGACTTTGATTAGACATGAATTGCCAAATTCACACTCCAGGAAGGCCTGATCCTTTAAACTCATTGGAGCAAATAATATTGAGTCCTTGGGAATAAAAATACCTTCCCTTTTCGGATTTCTTACAGAACACTTGAAAATTTCTTCCTAACTGCTGGAAGATTTTATTCCTTAATCCTGTAGTTGCCTCCAGTCATATGAATCGTGGAAATTACATCAGAGACCACTTCATCTTCTGTGTCTTTTGGAACTGACAGATGACATAGGAATTCGGTTCATAAATGGAGTGAAAACGAATAAAGGTATGGTTGCCTGCTGCCTCAGGGAGTTCTGCTGATCGCAATCTGTTAAAAATCGCTTGAAGTAATGCTATCACTATAATACGTGGAAGATCTGGTCACTGTCTACTTTTGAACAGTTGTAGCTGTGTTCTGCAGTTCCATATAAGACAGAAAGCTCTGAATACGCCTGTTTCTTCTTATTGTACAACTGGTTATGGTTTCACAATGAATTTGCTCAGACTGTATGGTATGGGCGGGAGCTGAAGATTCACGGGCTCTTTCTGACTTTAGTCGTTTAATCAGTGGCACACAGAGGTGGGATAAACACAAAATCATTGTCATGTATAGCTTCAGCTTAAAACATGTATCCTGTAACTGGCAACTATTTCAGCAGACCTATCTATTGGAAAACCACCATTTTGTCTGAAAGTGTCAGGATTTCAATCCAGTAGTATAAATTTTTGCTAGTTGTCACTGTGTTATGAGATCAAAACCTAAGTTAGGCTATTCTTGCTGGAAAGGTCTTTGTAAATACCAGCAGGGGAGGATAAGGATCCCTTTCTTTTTATGGATTATTTTTTAATGAATGATTCATGCTGCTTAAAATACTGGCCTGAATTCAGGAATACTTTGAAATTATTAATTTTTTAAAAATCATGTTATCTTGATCTTTTCTACATAAAATGCAGCAGGATTTTTTGAGATGCATATCTTCCAAAGGCTTTGTCAGTATATTTTTCAGAAAAATATCACGTTTACTTTCCCTATGAAAGCTTTCAGTTAGAGTCTCTCTGTGTCCAGCTTAGAAGGCAACAAGTCTTGGAATTGTTTGTAAAACGCTTATGATTCCCTCAAGTATTATTTCTTACACGAGTCCTCAGTAGTTGGAAAAAAGAGGTAACTCCTGCTAAAAAGTATTGAGCATGATACCTCTTGGTTTTGGCTGCACATAGAAAATAGGGGTTTCAGTAAGCACAAGATTGTTGCAATATCTGTTCTTGCTAGGACTCACTTTCGTCTGTTTTTTGCTGTCAGATTTGGCTCTGGATTTTTTTAGCAGGTTCCTAGGTTAGCTGTTATACAACAACCACTTCTCTATACTCCACAGAAGGTTCCATATGCTTTTGCATGTTGAACCTGGCCAGTTGGCCCATGTGTGCAAAAATGCACAAAAGACAGTAACCTTTAAAGTACACTCAGATTTGTGATTGAAGTGATTTTTGATCTACCTGTAATTGCTGAGATAATTGATCCTATCCTAACAGGAATGTCTCTGAACAAAAATTATGTTTTAAAGTTCAGGTCAGTTTATGCTGACTCACTCTGTCCCTCACTTACCTAACCTGACTTCTTAACTGTAGGTATTTCCTTAGGTCTTAATGGCTGGTTTTAGTAACATAACCTCATTTTTAGTTTATTTTATAAGAAAACTCACTTCTTGGAAATGAGAAAACTCTTTTTCTTGAGCAAAAATTTACTCCGTTTATCAAAAGATCTGGGTTGACTTGATTTAAATAAATAAGTGCCTTCACAAAGAGTAAATAGGACCTTTTAATTTAGAGAGAAGAAACAAAAAATAATGTCTGGAATATAATGCCATACAAATTGCACCTGGGTTGGGGAAATTCCTGGTATAAATACAGGCTGGAAGAGGAACAGATTGAGAGCAGGTGGAGGAGAGGCTGAACATGACCCAGCAATGAGCACTTGGCAGCCCAGAAAGCCAAATGTGTCCAGGGCTGCATCCAAAGCAGTGTGGGCAGCAGGACCAGGGAGGGGATTCTGCCCCTCTGCTCTGCTCTGGAGAGACCCCACCTGCAGTGCTGCATCCAGCTCTGGGGTCCCAGCACAGGAATGACGTTGACCTGTTGGAGCAAATCTAGAGGAGGGATGGAGCACCTCTCATAAGAAAACAGGCTGAGAATTTGGGTTGTACAACCTGGAGAAGAGAAGGCTTTGGGGTGACCTAATTGTGGCCTTCCAGTACCTGAAGGGAGCCTACAAGAAAGATGGAGAGAGACTGTTCACAAGAGCATGTAGAGACAGGACAAGGTGGAACAGCTTCAAACTGAGACTAGATTTAGATTAGGTATTAGGAAGGAATCCGTCCCTGTGACAGTGGTGAGGCACTGGCACAAGTCTCCCAGAGAAGCTGTGGATGCCCCATCCATAGGAGTGTTCCTGGCCTGGCTGGATGGAGCTCTGAGCAATCTGGTCTGGTGGAAGCTGCAGTTGCCCACAGCAGGGGGTTTGGAAATAGTTGATCTTTAAGGTCCCTTCCAACCCAAGACATGCTATGATTCTATGAAACTCAGATGTGAAATAAGACATAGTTTCTTACTGTGTAATAATAAATTATAGTACCCACAGAAAAAAGGTAGATATTTGATTTCTAGATGCTTTTTTGGGCAGCATTGTTTATTTATGTGTAGTCTAAAGAAGGCAATATGAGCTAATAATTTTTATTGGCTTCAACATCTATGATTAAATCCAGCTTTTAGCACACTTATTTTAAAAAATAAATCCTACCCAACTAGTCTTTTGTCAGTCCTCTGAGGACTAACTGAAAATGCACAACGCTGAGCCAAATTAATTTGTTGTTTTATCCATGCTTAACAGAAAGAAAAAAGTCAGATCTGCAAGACCTTGTTGATATTAGTAGGATGTTCCTTGTTGAATCTCAGAGATACCGCTGGAAACAGGCATGATCCTAGAAAGCTGAACACAAGAGAAAAGGAATTGAAGGCAAGCAGACATAATCATTCTATTGCTGTTTTCATTTAAGAATTAGGGAAGCAATGATCCTTACCCTGGGGGAGTGCAAAATGCTTTCTGGGAAGGGAGGAGGGATGTGGCTGGGGCCTACTGTTGGGAGGGTCTTTGGCTATGAACCCAGGCATCCGGGAGCCGCATGGCATCATCTAGCCTCACTGGGAGTACACGGGAGTGTTTCCTCCCGACGGTTAACCACAGGTCTCTGTTGCTTGACTGTAGCTTTCTCAATATTTTGTCCTCTGACTTAAGCCATCCTCTAGTAATTTCTTCCCTGTTAACTCCTGTTCTCTAATCTCAGCTTCAGCCTCATGTCCTCAATCATCCCACCCCAGGAGGATAAAAATGAGGGGGAAAACTCCTTCATAGGTAGGGATAAGCAAGATGTCTTAATGCAATCTGAGACTTGTTAACTCAGGTTATGATTCCGCAAACATTTCAAGCCAATGGAGGAGGCCGCCATCATATCCCAGTGCATAGTTCTTAGTTGTCTTCTTAACCCTTTCCGTCTGACAAGACAGTTCCTATTCATGTGGAATGATTAAACCCAGGCAACTGACATTTTAAGAAAACAACCAAGAAGCATACGTTTAGCTTTCCTGTGGCTCCACAGATACATTTCCTAGCAAAACAAAGACCTCAGCAAGAGGATTCCTTTCCTAAGCCACTCAGTCTGCCTAAAGTGTCCTTCAGAAAGTACCTCTGAAAAATTATTGGAGGCTCATAGCAGATCTAGTCACAGCAGAAGCAGGTATGTACTCTTTGAGGTGTGGGACAGCAGGCAACCTTATCCAGAGAGTTCATGTTTCTATTAAAAAGAACCTATTTACATTTGGTATAAGTGAACTTAAAAGCTAAGTGGATTTAGTGAAGTCCACTCTTAAGATTTTAATCCTGGAAGCATTTATCTGAGACCCTATCTCAAGGGGAAAAATAATCACTCAGTGTGACTAATGGAGTTTGGTCCCATGTTCCAGAGCGTATGTAAACACAGCAAATGGGTGTGCATGTGTTTGGTTTTGTGTTTTCCCTTCACAGTTCCTTTTTCATTTATTAGGTGCTTTACAGAGAAAAGGATGGGAAGTGATAGACTAAGTACAGAGGCTGCTTTGTATACGGAAATAGAATATTTGATCCTGTTGGAGAGTCCTAGAGCACAGAAGTGATTTTCTTTCAGGACTCTGCAGGTAAACAGCCAGATGAATGCTGCCTAGCCCTTTTCTTTCTTGAGCTAATGGTGTTGTCATTTGAACACAAAAGACTGCAGCATTCCTAGAGGTCTCTCTGTTCTACTCTTCCATCTCCTGCTGGAGAAAGGTGGAGGGAATGACCTTGTAACATATTTCTGGCACCAGATGAGTGAGAAATGAGGTAGGATATCGCCCTACCCAAGGTTTATGTCATTGGCTCAGGAGTTACTCAGCCTTTCATCTTTCCGAAGTAAATAAATAGATTTCTCTGCAGTGTACCATGGGTGGTGGTTTCAGTCACGACCTTAGCAGTTTGTGTTCTCTTTGCTCCATGTATTTCTCTTCACTCTTTTCAGAAGAGTAACTGCTTATTGTGCTTTCTTTTTCCTAAATCTTTGTTACAGTTCTCCACTTCTTTCCTAAATTTGTTACATATCACATAACAAAGAGAAAGCCTAGGTGTATAGTCAAATCAGTGCTATTTGATGGTAAAATGTGCAGATACATTCCAGATGCATGCTCCTCGTTTATATCTTTTCAGGAAACAGATAAATCTAGTAGTCAGAGCATATCACAAAGGCACAAGCAATACACAGCCCCTGTATTTCTACTTCTTCCCCTGGGATTTTTAGCTACCTTTTATGAATTCCTTAATCTCTCTATGCTAATCATAATATTATATCAATATTTTCTGTAACATTGTGTGATATCAGGATAAAGACACACCAAAAGTGTTAACTATCGTTATAGTTTCATATTACTATGGACTAATTAGAAAACTTAGTACTGAAAAAGAAAGATATTTCTCTGCTAGAACAATGCTTTCAGACTTCATTTAACTGTTCCACAGGTTTAGCATGAAACGTTGCAAAACCCTGTGAAAACTTTATTTCAATCTGAGATAATCCAAACACACACAAACAAGATTTTCCTTGAATTGTCTGAAAGCAAATGTTATTTTACAAACAGAATGAGTAACAGCAAGAATAAATGTATGGTTAGCACAGGCTGAAAAACACCCACATGAATTAGTTTCAAGACAGTTGCCTGATAAAGTAGTCAGCCTTGCTAACATGTTGCCCCAGCACAACTTGATGTGACTGAGAGCATGGACTGTTACTCCATGATTTTGTTATTTTGACGGTATTTAAAACGATAGAGTGATTAATACTTGATACAGAGCTTTATAGGCTCATAACTGGATACTGCTGTACAGCAGCAGAAGCTGTTCCTCTGGTGTTTTATATTACAAGCATATATAGACAGTTTGATATGTGTATAGTAATATTAATATCAGTCAATTTCAGAATAGCTCTGTACTGTTGCATAAAGTCTAAAATCACTTATTCGTACACTTAAATACATACATTTCCAAAATAATAAGCTTTCCTATTGGCAGAACTGTAGAAATAGAAGAGTTCCTTACACCGTTAAAAAAAGAAGGTGAAGGAGCTTGACTGTGATTAGAATCTAGATCACTCAGTCACAAGTGTCTTAATTAGAAATCAGTTTTGTATATTCCATAGTTTCATGTACTTCTATGAAAGTACATTATGAGTTTACTGGGTTTTCATTACACTTTGCAGAGTAGCCAATTTTTCAAGCAATTGTATAATAAAAAAAAATTGATAAAACCATAATTTTTTTTTTCTTAAAGAATCTAATAAAAATTTAGTTGGAGTAGCTATGATTGAGGTGCAGCAAGATTTGTTCTCAGTTCTGAGCAAACTAAGAAATTTAATGGCCAATTAAATGTAATTCTGTTAGGACATGTTCATCTACTTTTCAGGGTCTTCTCTTTCCTCTTGTCTAATGCTGATTTTCCTCTCATCTTTCTGGTTATGGTGAGGGTTTTTTTGTTGTTGTGGTGAGGGGTTTTTTGTTGTTGTTTGGGGTTTTATTCCTCTTTTTACATAAATTCCCAAGGAATTTCCATTTCAGCTGTATTCTGGTCTTTCATAGAAAATTTGTAACTAAGCACAAATCTGCCCATACTTGGTGACTTAGTATCTAGAACCAGAGGCACATTCTGCAGTACTGAAAGGTGTTCCATGCAGGTCTACTACCACTATTGAAGGTATTCTGCATGTCTTAGTAAAGGTATAGACAATTTGGGTATTCTACGCCTGAGAACAGAATTTTTTTTTTTTGAAAAAGACAAAGTATTTCAAACATTCTTTAGTAATTTATGGTGCTTCGGGAGAATTTTTTGTAGATTACATTACATTGATTATTCAAATTGGATTGCTTGCTATAAGAATCCATCTTATCCAGACTTAGGTACCTTCACACTGTTTTTCTTGAAATGTAGAAGAAAGGTGTTTTCCATTATTTCACTGGAGTAAATACAGAATTTTTGCATATCTGCATAAAAAAAAAGAGATCCGCAGGACGTCGCTGACTTGGCCTGATGCTCTGTACTGCAGGTTCATACCTAGTGAAACAAAACCACACCTGCAAGTGCCTAATGAATTAGTACATAGATCTTTGAGTGGAATGTGTGAAGGACTTCGTTTGTCTGGAGAATGCATGTTACACGAGTAATTGGTGCAGTATGTAACAAAGCTTCAGCAAACAAAACATAACGTAAGGACCAGACCTTCACCAGTGTAAGTTCCTGTAGTTCACTCACGTGCTCTCAGTCTTTGAACACTGAGGACCTTTCCCGTTATTTAAGGGGAACACTCAGCACACTCCCTGTTCTTTGGAAGCAATGGCACCATGATGCCATTGATGTAGTTCCAAGGACAGCAGAAATCCATTAGCTGCTGAATGTATAAGGTAAAATTGCTGGTGTTTCTTAGTTATTGCTACAATAAGTCCTACTTACAATGGTATTATGATATAACTACGTTTATTACTTTAACACACCCTATGCAGATGTGTCTTCAAACAGCGACTGTGTAGCAAATAGGAAGCATACAGAAAAATCTTTTCCTTTCTGACCATTAGGTGGAGCTAAAAATCTCTTATATGGGAAAGTTACTTGATTTCTTTCCATCAAGTTGTCCCCACCTCTGTTTGGTTTTGTTGTATTTTCAGTTTTCCCTGACAGAGTGTGGCAGTATTGCACAATCTCCTTTCAGGAAATTTCAGACACTGGAGTTGGTGTTACTTAAAAAGCTGAAAATGTTTTCAAAAGTTCAGCAATCAAATCATCATAATGAACGTCATTCCCTTATTATGGATGATGTCAAGCTTTTAAGTTAAATGAATGCTTTTAAGCACTTTACTGGGCTGTGTCTTACACATTCCTTATATGTCTGGACTGCTGCACTAAAATATCTGGTGAGATAAGCCTGTTTAGCACATGGACCCTAATACCTCATTACCTACCTTCCTGATGTCAATTTTTAAAATTGTTAAAACTAGCTAAAGTTTATGACATGGGAGGTCCTGATACTTCAGCGTAGTTTGAATATGTTGTGTCCTGTTGGTGTTGCATTGGCTCTGCTTAGGCAGAGTGCTGCTACACATAGACACAGTTAAAACTGGAGTGCAAACATCTTAACTTTATTTGTAATTCACAGAGCATGCAACTGTCCTGACCTGAGGGAGGAAGTGGGCAACTCGTGGTTTACAGGATTTATTCTTCCTTGTAATGAGGAAGCACAAGAGATTCTAAATATGCTAGCAATAGTGTGATTTTTGTAGGAAGAGAAGGAAAAGTGTTACAGACTATAGCTCCTCCTTCTGAAAGACTGTAAATATGGTTGTAGTTATTATTAATAGACAAAGCTGCTATTTATATTCTATTTTGTATAAATTCCACTGAGATAATTTGAAGAATTCCTGGATGTTCCCTCATACGGGCCTTCATACTATGTATAGAGTTCTGTAAAGATTTTGTGTTTTTTTTTAAAGACGTGTGCAGTATTCATAGGAAGGTTTTTAAAATTGTGTTTAATTGTCTAAACTTTAATTTCTGCTGTGGCACATTTCTTTCCAAATCTGATACAAAATGCAGAAGCCAGTAATCTTTTAATCTGTTCAATTCATGATTTTTGTTTTTAATAGTCTGTAGACTGCAAGCCATAAAATGCTGTTGAATTGGCTAGATGATACATGCAAAGAAGAAGCAAATCTTATAATTGGTTTTATGGAGGAAATAAAATGGTATTTCTTTTTTTGGGGAAATAAAATGGTGTTTCTGTGGTATTTAAGGGACAGAAATCGTCACCCACCCCTTGCTGCTGTAGGGCCTGATACTGTTTTCACTAAGAAGATAATTACAACCTTTAATGGTTGTCACTGTTTTGGAGACTGATTCAGAGAATATTTTCTCCTGAGTGAAACTGTCCTGGTTAATTGTCACTGAAGGCTCTTCTTGCCTCTTGTCACGGTAAAATCTAGCGTGTTTGAGGAGTCTTGAAAAGTCAGGAGGAATTTTATGTGGTTTAGGTTGATGTTGCTTGACTTCTAAGAAAGGATTTTCACAGTAGCCACGTGACTAGGGCTGACCATCCTTGAGTATTTAATAACAGTGCTTCTTAGATGAAAATCAGTAAATAGCTACCCAGAGAAGGACACCATTTTTTTAGAATTAACAAGGTATGTTAATCTTACTACTCAGCAGATCCATATAAATGTAACAGGAATTACGTTTTCACTTCAATGATTATTTTTGTGCTGAACTGGGCAGGACTTCTGTCATGCTACTATAGTTACAGGTTTCTCATATGTCTTAAGCCACAAGGTATGCTTACTTCTGAATTATTTCTTCTTGAATTATTGTTGTACTCTTCCACAGCTAGTTTATAGGTTGATGTATGTAGAATTTCACACCAGATCTCCTGCTTTCATGTGAAACTTTGATCAGACTTGTGATAGTGACAGGTTTTAAGCTTTGTATCAATATCAGTATGGGTTTGCCTGGGAGTGTTTTGGCAGCAGGGGGTCTGCAGGGGTGTCTTCTCTGATAAGCTGCTAGAAGCTTCCTCGGTGTCCGGCAGAGGCAATGGCAGATGGCTCTGAGAGGAACCCGCCACTGGTCAAGGCCCATCCCATCAGCAATGGTGATAACACCTCTGTGACAACATATTGAGGAAGGAAGAAAAGGTATTGAGCAGATACAATTGCAGCCAGAGAAGAGCAGAGAGAGAACACGTGAGAGGAACAACTCTGCTGACACCAAGGTCAGTGCAGAAGGAGGGGGAGGAGGCGCTCTGGGCTCCAGGCCTGAGATTCTCCTGCAGCTTCTGGTGCAGCCCATGCTGAAGAAGCTTGCAGTCATTCTGCCACATAAGTTTTAATGACTGAAGATTGAGAGAAGCCTGTGAAATTTGCTGGTCAACATGATAAGGACAGTAGAACAAAACAGCATTTGCTCCTATCAAGGACAGTAGAACACAACAGCACAGCTTTGGAGAAATAAATAAAGGACGTAACTTTGGCAAACAGAAGCCATGCAAAATGCAAGCAGGATGC
>VZRR01002189.1:0-14857 GCA_013398015.1 Oreocharis arfaki
GGGTAAGCCGTATAGAAGGATATCAACTAGATTTATGAATAGCAGTTGCCTGTTATATGTGTTCCAGTATGCTCTCTTGTTCTTTCCTTTCTGTTCTGCCTGCTAGATTTGACTAGGAGAGGAAAGGTACCCTGATTAGACCACGAGAGGAAAGGTCCCAGGACAGTGGTCCCGGTCATTGTTTTGAGCCATGAGGTGGTTGCCAGAGGCTGGATAACTTTGATGTGTTAATACATTTTGAAATATTTTGGAATGCCTGCGTATGTTTGGTGGGAGGGGCAGATTAGGTCCTGCAAAAGTGAGACAGTGAAATGCCCCAGCCCAGACCCACCATCCCAGCCCTGGCTGAGCTGTCAATCAATCACACACCAGGGGCAATGCTGACCCAGCCCCTGATTGGCCAAATGACCAGAAGTCCCACCTGGGAGGGGGACCAATGAAGCGCCAAGGGCTTAAAAGCCCCCAGTAGGGGAGCCACGCGTGTCTGGATGATGCCAGCTTCCTTGGAGTTCATGCTGGAATCCTAGGAGTTGGTAGCTATATGTCTGTTTTTCTGTAATTCTTCAGTCTATCTCTCTCTTTCTTTTTCTCCTAATCGTCTTTACATGGAATTTTTTGGGTAACTTAACATCTTATTGTGAGAAACAAATTAGTGGAAATCGGCTTTTGCAAAATATTATATGAATTGATATTAGATATTATAATGTTGGCCTTGGAAAATACTAAGATAATAGTACATGTCAAAAATGGTTAATGTTGTTACAATAGCCTGGTTGTGAGGTTGGCTTTCACAAGGGTTGTGTGATTTGTGTGTTGTAATGTTAGTTTTGTGAGTTTGCATTGGACAAACTGTTGCTAGCCAAACTTCTAAGACGCAACCGTAAAAGGAGTGGGATTCCATCCAATGAGGACTCCGACGACCACAGCGAAGGAACTGCGCCAGCGCCAAAAGGAGTGACATGGAGCGAGACTACGTAAAACCGAAAGTAAATATGCATAAGGCTTATGCAATCTCAATGGTATAAAAAGCAGGACCACCATTCTCTGTGGGCGAGCCTCTGACATTTGTCCAGCACTGTCCCCTTTTGCTTTGCTGATTTTTATAGTTCTCAACATAATTTTTACAATTTATTTCCACTCAGGATCTGAGTTGTTTATAACATTATGGATTTAAATGTTTCTAGATTGAGTGGACTATGTTTATGTGAAGCAAATGCTAAGTTTCTGCTAAGTTAATGCTAAATAATGCTATAATAAGTGTTTTATATTGAATTTGCAGTTATATTTACTCCTTTGCCGAAGTTTCCTAATTTTCTATATTTTTGCCAGTAAACGTTTGTGTGATTTTCACCTCTTGAAAATATCTGGTGGGGATTTCTCCTTTGCATCGACTAGAGTAAAGGAACCTTGAGTTTAACCCCTGGACTTAAGTATCGAGGGTGTAACAGGCGCTTTCCTCATAAACCCTGTAAAAATCATGAAGAGGCTTTTTCTCATGAAGGCCATCTGCTCATGAAGGCCATAAACCTCTTAAAGCTGCTTGCCTCCTAAACCCCAAAAACCTCATACAGGTGCATTCCACATACAGGCACTCTCCTTACAAACCCATTTCACATCATAAAGGCGCTCCCCTCATCAACCCCCATGAAATTCTTTAGAGACCATAAACCTCCAAAGCTCACATAGGCGCTCTCCTGAGAAACATTATAAACCTCTTACTGGTGCTCTACCCATAAACCCCATGAAAAATATCTCCTCATAAAAACCAGAAACCTCATAAAGGCACTTTCTTAATAAACACCTAAAACCTCATAAGGGCATTCACCTCATAAACCCCAAACTCCTCATAAAGGCACTCACCTAATAAACCCCATAAACCTTAAAATGTACTCTCCTAATAAAGGCAGTTTCCACAAAAACCCAATTAAGCTCATAAAGGTGCAGTCCTCATAAAGCTCATAAAGGCTCTCTCCTCAAAAGCCCCAGGAACTTCATAAAGGTGGTCTCTGCCTAAGTAACAAATGTCATAAATGCACTCTCTTCATCAAGACCGTAAACCTTAGAAAAGTGCTTTCCTCATAATCCCCATCAACTTCATAAAGGATATCGCCTGATAATCCCCATAAACATAAGGGCACATAAAGGTGCTTACCTCATAAAGGCGCTCTCCTCATAAACCCCAAAGACTCCATAAAGGCACTCTTCTAATACACCCCATAATACTCATAAGGGCACCTTTATGAGCATTATGGGGATTATGAGGAAAGCATCTTTCTGAGGTTCATGGTCTTTCTGCGGTTCATGGTCTTGATGAAGTGTGCTTTTATGAGGTTGTTGGAGTGTATTAGGAGAGTGCCTTCATGAGGTTTATGGGGTTTAAGTGGAGACTGCTTTTTTGATGAGGGTGCTTTTATGAGGTTTGTAGGGTTTATGAGGAGAGCCTCATTATAAGGATTACGTGGGTTATGAGGTCAGAGCCATTTTCAGGTGATTGTATTTACTACTTTTATGGCCTTTATAATATTTACAGCTTTTACGAGGACAGGGTCTCCATGAATTTTACGGTATTGAGGAGGGGAGCACCAATATGAGGTTTATGGGGTTTAAGAGGAGAGTGTCTTTATGAGCTTTATGGCCTTCATAGTGTTTAAGGCCTTTTTGAATTTTATGGAGTTGATGAGGAGAGTATCTTCATGACATTAAAGGGGTTTATGAGGAGAGGGTCTTTAAGAGGTTTATGGCCTTCATGAGGAGATAGTCTCCATGAGAAAAGTGCTTTTATGATATTTGTGGGGCTTATGAGGAGAGCACCTCTGAAGAGAGCTTTATTTGGATTATGAGGTTTATGAGGAAAGTGCCTCTTCATATAAGCCCCATAAAACTCATAAAACACTCTCCTCAGAAACCGCATAAACCTCACAAAGGCACTCTCCTCCTAAAGGCATCCACTTCATAAACACCATAAACCTCATAAAGGTGCTGACTTAATGCAGATGCTCTCCTCATAAGCCCCAAAAACTTCATAAAGGAGATCTCATAAACATCAGAAACCTCATAAAGGCACTCTCTTAATAAACCCCTATACATCATAAAAGCACTCAACTCATAAGCTCCATAAACCTCATAGAGGTGCTCAACTCATGAACTCCATGAATATCAAAAAGGCCATAAAACTCATAAAGGCAATCTCCTCATAAAGATGCTCTCATCATAAACAACATAAACACAATCTCCTCATAAAACCCAGAAACCTCATAAAGTTGTCTCCTCAAGAAGGTGTGTCCTCCTGAAGATGCTCTCCTCATAAACCCTATAAAATTCATAAAGGCACTCTCTTCATAGAGGTGCTCTCTTCAAAAACCACATAAACTTCATGAAAGTGTTCCCCTCATCAAGAGAAAAGCCTCAGAAATGGGTTTTCTTGAGAATCCTCCTGATAATTCCTGATAAACCTTCAAGGATGCTGTCTTCATAAACCCCATAAGTTTCAGAAAGGAAATCTCATAAACACTGTAAATATCACAATGGTGCTTTCCTCACGAAGGCCTTCTCATCATGAAGGCCTTAAAACTCCTAAAGGCCCAATCTTCATAAGCACCTCATAAAGGCGTTCCCCTCCTGAAGGCATTGTCTTTATAAACCCCTTACAAAAATTCGTAAAGGCCATAAAGCTCATAAAGACACTCTCCTCTTAAACCTTATAAATCTCTTAAAGGTCCTCTCCTGATGAGCCCCATAAACATCATGAAGGCAGCTTCTCAAGAACCCCATAAGCCTCATAAAGGAGCTTTCTTCTCATAAATGCCAAAGAACTCATAAAGGCTCTCTCCTCCGAAAGGCACTCTTCTCTTAAGTTCCCTTACCATTCCTACATGCACATTCCTACATTTTCTGGATTGCTATACATGTATTCCTTGATGCACTGCCTCTACCTCAAGCACTGGAGCCTACAATTCCCTTGCAACACCTTTAACTAAGCCCACTATGCATGTGAGCTTATGCAGGAAAACGATCCACTGAATTGGAATTACAGCAAAGGCAGAACAAGAAAGAGTCATCTCATGTTAACTGTGATCAGTAACAGCTGCCACTGTGATCATAATTACCTCTGCTCTCTCCAGTGTGGCAGAGGGGACCACAAATATACAGCAGCAACCGTACTAAAGAAAGCCTGAAGTACCAAAGCCTTAACAGAAAATAAAGGAAATATTTCCCCTTTAAATAGCACACCTGTTTCAGTATCCCAAGCATGTTAGTCATGTAACTAAGTTGGATTTGAGAAAAGCAAAATCCCATCCAAAAGAAAGAAGGCTCCCAAATTATTACACAAAATACATACCTGAAGCTATCTAGGAGAAATACCTTTCATAGTACAAAACTCCTCACACAGCCTAATATGTAATACTTATAACTATTCCTAAAATGCTCAGCCTAGTTTGCTGTGTAATCTTGAATGTACAAATTACTTTCCATTTTTCCTCCCATGACTGAATGTGCTTACTGTATTATTCTTGTTATGGAAGATAAATCTGTACCTAGGGAATGCAGGTATGGAGAAGGAGAACTGGGAACAATAAATTAAACCACTAGAGATATTTAATAATAAAATGGCAATGCTGAGATTTACAAGATACTAAATACCGGCTATTACTCTTATTTTAAAAGTATTACTTGTCCCTTGCAGAGATAGATGGACAACTCCATTTTTCAAACTGCAGTTTCTGAAGACTGATTTTTAACTACTGTCTGTGTTATACTTCAAGTTTTCCCTTCTTCTTCGCATTACACTGGTTCAATAGTAATGAAAAATTAAGTCCTTACTCTCTGATCAAAGCAAAGCCTGTGGCAATATCAAGTTTGTATGCTATTTTGTCAACATACTTCTGTTCAGCACAGCAAAATCTACATTATTAACAAATAAAATAAATACTGATCTGAATTGACCAGCTACCTACATTACTCCCTGACTATTCCACAAGACTACCAACATGCCAACATACTTGACCATGCTCATTTTGCAAAAACAACATCTGCCTGCTAGCAAGTTCCCTGAGACCATGAGTTGGTCACAGAGCAGCCACCATCTGCTTCTTCTGTTCACAGAAAAGTTAGTCTCTGCATTCGCAACCTTAATTTCCTTCCTCGAGTTGGTGTTTTGACAATTGACAGGGGCAAGAGAATGGACATAGACACCAATAGAAAGAATGGTCTTAGTTTACTATTAATATTGTGGCAAAACAGAAGTGAAATGATACATTTGATAAAACAGTAAGCTCACTCAGCTTTAGCAACAAGCAAAAATAAACAAGGTAATGCATCTAATCATTACCACACCAGAGAGAGAGAGAGAATAGTGATTGACAAGGTACATCATGAATTTCCTACATACTCTACCATCATCCAGAGTCTGCAATCACTGGGGAGTCCTGTTTCACAGCAAGGACCTGGAGAACCCTTCTGCAATTGAGAAAATCCCACGCAGTATGACTACTCATAAGTGAGCTCTCCAGTTTGCCCAGAAAAGGGGTCTAGCTTTTATAGGCCCAAATCAACAAGTCCAAATGACTTTTTTATACCTTTTGTGTGGAAAACAACTGGTTCTGACAGTACACTTCCCAACCAGCCAGGGCCAGGGCTTGGCCAGAGCCCAGGCCACAGCTGAGAGGATTTTTGCCTAAAATTTGCCACTAACAAGCTTCTAGGGATATCAGCTGGGAGGATTTATCCTATTAACAAGCCTTTAGGGATATTGGTTGGGAGAATCTCTTAATATATCTTAAAAAAGGTTATACAAATATCTCTGCAACAACCAGTTTGGCATTAAGAACAACTAATACAAATATTTTGATCATCTATTTTTGACTAAAGAACCTTGATGGTATTAATAGGATCATGCTCAAGATTCATCTTGTAAGTCAACTCAGGCTTAGGCCTGCTGTTCAGGCCATAGCATATTCAGTTGGAAATTCCAAATTCCTCAGACCTTTCACCTCACTTTGTTTTATATCCTATTAATTCAATATAAGTGAAGATATGGCAAAATCATTCCATAATGCAGATAATGCAGCTTAAGTAGGGATTATAACAAAGACTGACATGTATCTGCAAATATAGTACTATGTCAACATTAAAATTACTAATATATAATGCCTGAATGTGGATAATGGCAGTGAATGTGCAAATGGCAGCCTACTCAGCCCCCACCATCTATTCCCTTGCAGCAGCTGCCACCAGGAGCACCTGCACAGGCAAGTGCACAGGCAACAGGAGAAGATGGTCAGTGGCTTCTGTGAATCCCTCCGATTCTCCAGGCAGCCGTAACATGCAGGCAGCAAACAGGAAGGAATCAGGTTCAGTTCCCTACATTATTCTGGCAGTACACTCTTGTTCCTCCCTTTTGCTGCTGTTAGAACTGGTGGTTTTCAGCCCAGTTCCTTGTGCCACCTCCTAAAAATGCAAGAAAAAACACAAGCCTTTGAAAGCAAACTTGCAGAGGCTGGTTCACAGAATCTCATATCTTAGATCTCATTATAAAAATGAGTAAGTAATAACGTGTTTCACTCGAATGAGTTAAACCATATCCCAGTTACCTTCTCCTGAGATTCTTTTGTTACTTAATGACAACAAAAGGGTCTGAGACAAAAGCAGCCAATTACTTTTCCTCCCTTTGCTGGTGCAGGATTAGCACATAGTAGCAACACATTTCCCTGTGACCAGATCTTCCTTTTCACTGGTTATTTAAAGGGAAAGATGAATAAATGACAGTGCTTAAAATAAAAACATTAAATATTCATAGCAGAAAATCCATAAATCTAGGCATAATCCATGCAAAGGCCATTTTGATGTTTGTTTTAACATGGACCTAAAAAAGCATAAACTATCCCCTTACTACCGATATCCTTAATGCAGAAAACAGCTTCTAGAAACATATCACCGGCTTTACCATAGAATCAGATTTGCTATCTCACTGCACTAGCCTGCAAATCTATGCAAGCTTTAGATATGGGTTGCTCTGAATAAATGAGATACAGATTTTTTAAATGCAGAGAAAGCTTGGAAAGCAATTTGTCATCTGTAGCCCAAGATCTCTTTCCTTGGTTGAACTGACCCAAGAGCTGATGCTGCCTCAACATGCAGCAGTAGCTAAACTGCAAGGCTTGAACAGTTGTTATAGATTCACTTTTCATTGATATTCGGCTAGTTTCTGTTTATATTCAACAAGGTCTTTGGACTGTGGCTTCAACTAACTTTCAAAACATTTAGGTCTAGTAAATATGTTGCAGCATAGCGACTTAAAAAGGTGATAACAGAAGCTTAGGTGAAGAAGTGAAGTATTTGTCCTATCCCAGTTTCCTTCAGTGGTTATCTAAAGAATATCAGCCCTGAGTAAGAGCAACTGAGTCACGAGTTATCCTCCCTCCAGATTTTAAATTTCTTTTAGTGTAAGACAAGAGACATTAGGAGCCCAAGCAAACATTATAAAAGCTACAAGGATGATTTCAAGTAAAACCAGGGCCTGATAAAACCCCCCAATATTTCAGAAAGGCTCTAGATTTGATCACAGAGAAGTTGGGGGAGGGGTTTTGATTGTATTAACTAGCTTAAATTCCCTGCAGTACCAATCTGGAGTATAACTTTTCTTTGTCCAGACCCACCATAAATGCCTAACTTACTTGAAATAGGGCTCACTTAGTTTCTAAATAAAGACTGCAAAAGCAAAGTAACGGACAAAAACATAATTATAAAATATGCTAGAATGTGGAAAAAGAAGATTAAATCTTATTAAAATATAATTCCTGGACATTACTAATAGTTCTATAATTAATAACAACACAGCTGACTGCATTAAGTCTTATAGCAGAAATTAAATTTCCATTTATGTATAAGAATAATTAGGCTTCATAAGAAGACTGGGAGTGGATTTTTTATATTTTTCTTTATCCTGTACTGAATATTATGCAGTTCCTGTAGATTCATAATCAGAAATATCCATTCATTTGTGTGGAATAATTCACTGAGTAGCATCACTTTACCCAAGACTGCAAATA
This sequence comes from Oreocharis arfaki, assembly GCA_013398015.1. NCBI lineage: Eukaryota > Metazoa > Chordata > Aves > Passeriformes > Paramythiidae > Oreocharis > Oreocharis arfaki. Next base: position 8,049 of record VZRR01002189.1, read on the forward strand.
TAGTATAAAATGGATGCAGCTTGTGTTTTGCCATCATAGCAGTCAGGACACTTGAGCCATTTCACGTTTAAGTGGGCACTGGGGCAAATAAAACTTCAGTTTTCAAAAATAAAGTGTGGTATAAAATGACTAAATAATTAAAGTTCAAATTTCTGGTATGCAGCATTTTTTCTCTTAGCAATAAAACCTACTCTATGTGGAGTTTTCATGGCATTTGATGAGAGCAGAAGTACTACCCTTAAAGGGCTACTCTAGAGCAAAAAGAGTACTTACAAAAACCTCCTCCAATCCCTGAGCCACATTACAAATTTTTTCTTTTAGGTTGTCAGAATAACACTCTGTTTCAATAGCTGCAGATTTCTATAGGTCTCCTGGGCTACACAGAATCTTTACTTTCATTCCCTCATAACATACATAGGCTGATACATCAAATAGATGTTTCACAAGTAATAATAACATGTTTTACATGCTTTGCTATTTTCAGATATATTCATGGAAAACATTTCAGTAGTGTTGGATTAATAGATTAACTATAAAAAGACACTGACAGATGCAACAAACCCACATCCTGAAGAGTCCAGTTCCCAGGGCCCACAGCCAGTCAAGGGTGCAGCTATAGCTGAGCTGAAAGCAAACTCCTCTGACAGGCCAGAAAAAGATAAAGAATCCCAGGGCTCAGCTTAAATATCCATGGATGTGGATGGGGGCTCCAGGTGAGGCTGGCCAAGGCCATTAAGGCTAATTAGTCCACTCCGAGATTCTGAAGGGGTTTTTTTCCCAAGACAGGTGTTATGTATCATCATTAGAAGTAGCAAAAGATTTAGAGATCAGGGTTAACAACAAAAACCCGCCCATTTATTAGCTTACATATCCCCGTCCGTTTCAGCTGGATGCACACCTCTAAAGGAAGCAGGTGTCAATCTCTATTTAGTTTTCACCACCCATGAAAATCAGTGACAATTATTCACTGAAAAGGCCATATGCTGAGGATTTTTGAACTGAGGGAAAAAGGAGCGGAGTGAGCATCAGGGACAAATCATCTGAGGGTAGGAGGGAGATAAATAAGAGCTAACATGTTGTGGTGCATGTTGCTGTAGCCACAAAGCGGCTCCCCTTTCCTGTCCGGGCGGGGGGCTGGGGCCGTGATTCGGTCCCGCCCGGCACCGGCCATGCGGGGGGGTGCCGGCCATGGAGTGCCGGCGGCCCCACCGGGGCCGTGCCGGGACGGCGCCAAGACCGCGCTGGGGCCGCGAGGCCAGCAAGACCCAGCGGGACCGCGCCGAGCTGCGGCAGCAGCAGGGCAGTCCCGGTGCAGGAGCGGCGGCGACGGCGAGAGCAAAGCTGCTGTCGCCGGGACGATGTCGCTCTCTTCATCGGTTTTTGCAGTTTCATGTATTAGTTCATGTTTTACGTATTTTTCCTAGATGAGTATGTATTAGTTCCAGAATTTTCTTCTATACTCGATGTTCCGTTGGCTCGCAGTTCTCCTTCCCCGCCTTCCCTCTTTCAACTTGGATCTGCCTGTTTTTTTCAAGCTATCACGGCTTAAATAAGAGCGACCAGTGCTAATTATTTTGCTGTTGACTGGTATCCCTCAGAATTGAGAGTTAATATTTGGTGATTCAGACTCTTTGGGTTCCACAATGCAGATGCGTGATCTGAGTAATCTAAGGGGAAAGACTTTTTTTGGCTCTATGAAATGCTAGGTAGGATAAAAAATGCTAGAATAATATAAAACAGCATGAAGATGAGTAATCTCCATCTCATTATTGGTAATGAGAGCATATGTATGGTTAACACAAGCATTTTACATTCCTGCTCTTGCCTCATTTTCTATGTAAGACGGCGAAATCCATTTCTATTGACTCTTACAGGGATCAGCACATCACAAGAAGCCATTACTATCTAGGCTGGCGTTAAAAACATGAAATATATGCTCCTGTCTGAAAAGAACAAGCAGTGATGTTATGAACAGGTCTTGAGGTGGTTGGCTTTTGCATTTATATAAGAAGTTATTAATTTGTTTGATAATTATGTTATTATAAAATTAATTATACTCCTGGTTGTTTAATTAATCTAAGTTAACTATTAGCCAAATTGTTAATCTGTTTGTTAGCAGGTTTAATTGTTAAAGTTATCGAGTTTGGAGTTGTATGTTAAAAGCTAATCAGTTCATTATCAATAAAGCTATTGTTAGGACTGTTACAGGTAATGGGAAACTGTAGAACTTTCTAGAACGTATGATGTAATCTTAAGGGGAGTGTGTTTAAGACCTCATTTACATAAGGGGAAAACGCACGAAAGACCATTGGGTGCCCAACAAGCCAATAAGAAGATCCTAGACAACCACTGGACAACAACGAGCCAGTAAGAAGACTCTAGACATCAGCGAGCCAATCGTGACAACTCTGGTGGGCGGAGACAGAGGAGGTTTGGGGGCCAGGCTTGGGGGTATAAAAGGTATCTGAGCTGCAAGATATGCCTCTGCTTCTATCTGTCCCCGATCAAGTGTGCAGCACTGCACACTTTGTTTTGTGTATAGGCAGATTGCCACAAGAGGTCTCTTATTGTCAGCTAAATTTGGCACTTTTTTTTGTTAAATAAATTTGTATAGAAGTTTTGTTGTGAGTCCGTTTCTCACAACTGATATTCAGGGTGTCTCAGTTTTGAGACAAATTTGAGAGAGGACACTCTGGAATGAGTGTTTTCCTCTAAAAGGTTTCAACAATCCTCCTCCAAAAATAGAAAATTAATACTGACAGAGGAAAGTGGGGAAAAAAGAAAGCAATGGTTGATCAACAACAGAATGCCCACAAGGCAAGGAAGAAAAGTAAACAGCTACTAAACACCAAACTACCAGAACTCCCCCCCCGCCCCCAACACACACGCAGAGGAAGGAAGACCCAAAAATGCCCAGAGAATGGGGCAAATGTTGGAGAAATACCCCCTTCTCGACACATGGTGTGAGATGGTGCCGGCTTTCACTTTGGGGGAAATGGAGCTTCCATGAAAGAGGTCCAGCAGGAGGCAAAAACCTGGTGGCTCTCTGGCATCGACCTCCTCTCCACAGCAGACGAAGCAGCTGGACTGGAGTTTCTTGGTGTGCTTTCTCTACCTGGCTTGGCTCCCCGAGCCTTGGGGCTGGAACGGGGCAACCCCGCTCCCGCCGGTCCCACTCCTCTGGTCCTGCTCCTCCGGCCTCGGACCCGCAGCCATTCAGTTCACCTCGAGGCAGCTGAAAGTTTGCTGCTGCCGCTTCTCCAAGGCCAGGACGAGAAAAGCTTTTTGCCTGAGCCAAAAAAAAAACCAACCAAGCTAGTCAAGCAAATCCAAACCACACAGCACCACAGAACGCCTAGCCAGTGAGGCTTCGAAAATACCAAAAAAGCCCCAAAACTCCCCCTCCCAGGCCCCACACACTCCCACTCCTAGGCCTTAAAGGTACAGCAACCATTTTGGGGCATAAAGCAGAGGATCATGGAATAAACCATCATCATAAATCACTCCAAGATACAGGGCTAGCATTAATGCAGTTAATGGAAAAGCTGCAAAAGAGGTAGCAAAGGAAAATGGCTTGACGAGGGAAGCTGTTAGAATTGAATTAAATTTGAGTGCAATAATTGGGCAGTTCAGTGGTTGTACTCTGCCTTTTTCTCCAACAACCTAATACTTATTCTTCAGATGCTTTTGCCTCCTGTTTTTCTAACTGTGTTTCAAGGGGTGTTCTTTCCTGTCATTCATTCCGGACAATGGTAAGCAGTTTTCTTGTTTCTATCTAAAATCAATTGCCATAGCCATCACTACACTGCTGTACTGCTAGAAATGCACCTTTCTTCATGCCATTTCACACTCCTGTTGTAAAGAACAAAACACTTCAAACTGCACAGCAGTGCTAACATTTTCTATATTACCCTGCATTTTTAAGACCATTTGTTTATCTGTGCTGTTGACTAGATAATGTTCTATCAAAGTGCTGCAATATTGAAAGGTCAATGTACGTTTATGAAGCACATTGAGATTTCCTAAAGAAATGGAAGCAGTGCAAAGTGATTTGTATGCAAATCACATGTGGCCTAATCATATTCATAAATTCAAAGCATATTTAATCAATTAGTTATATTTGATTCACTAACAGTTGCAAAGTTTACTTAATGATATCAAAAGCAGAAACAATGGATCACAGATTTCATTTTTTATAAGTTAAACTGATGCATACATAGTACTTCATATGTGAAAAAAATAATGAAAAATTGGTATCAAGGAAAGAGCATCTAAAACTATGTCCTGGTTCTTTCTTTCTGTAATTTATTCTCCAAAGCAGTTGTTACATAAGATAAACATTTTTCTTCTATACAGATAACATTTTAGTAAGAATTAATATACTTCTTTCCAGATTAAATAGACAAAGCTACTCCTTATTTAAGTCCCTTCAATATTAACAGATCTACCCTGTAAATATATTTTAGCAATCAATGAAAGTGAATTGTGAATGGTGTTGCAACCGTTTCCATTAAAAGAAAATAATTAGATATCAGAATTGCTACGGTTGTTCCTATAAGCCTAGGTTTCGACTTTTTACCCTTCACTTCTCAGAAGTATGCAACAAAGCTGTCTTAGTGGACTTCTTGAAATAAAAAGTCACCACTCAACCCTTTTGCATTCCTTATGCTGCCATTCAAGATGGGAAGGTGGAGCATGTGCAGAAGAAACTCTTGACTTGGGCAAATTTAAGTGAGCTAGAATTAGAAATCAAGCACTGAACCACAGGTCTTATCTAGTCCATATCCCCAAGGAATGATCAAATTTATCTCATTGTAGGGGGTTTTTTTGAGCCAGATGTTAATCACTACCAATCCTTAGCACAGACTAGTTGTTCTTCTCCAAGTTTAGCACTAGAAAGATATTATCTATCCTCAGTCATGCTGGTTGCAGTTTAAACCCCTCATTATAGACATAAAGAGAATATTATTTTTTATTTTCATTGAGTTTACGTATTGGAAGTCTGCTTTAAAGGTCTATAAAAGAAACAGCCATCACTTGTCTCTTCTGAAGAACAGCCTCAGTTTGTTCAAAGTTCTTAAACACTATGCTCGAGGCCTCTCTTCATTCCTGCTCTTCCATAGCCTGAACAGGTCCACGTAATAGCTGGACCAAATATTCCATCTGAGATCAAGCAAAGCAGAAGGATTACTTCTATCTTATTATTTATACTCTTTTTATCTATTCTTCAGATGTCTTCTCTTCTTAAGGCAGCTTATAGAACTGATGACTATCATCCCAATTATGGTTCTCTGTAACCCATAACTCTTGGGGCTTTTGAACAAACAACTTTTCTATATAGTAACTCCTCAATCTTATGAGCTCAGTCTTTCCTAGTAGGAACACTGTGCATTTGTTTGTTTGAAGAACATCTTATTTTTTCAGACATCCTTTTATAAAATGTATTTACATTCTCTTCTCTCATCAGCATATGTAATAAATGTCAAGGTTATTTGTGAACAGTGAGTAGTACCTGACCCAGGACTCGTAAGTCAGTATTTCTCTCTGTTTCATGGTAAGGCATTGTTTCTTGCCTTTGGTATATGATTTTCCTGCTGCTTTTAATATACTATTTTCAAACATATTCTGCTTTCTTAAGTTGCTTTTAACCACATCAAAGCTCAAGATGTGTCACTTCTGCAATTTTTCCTTCACTCCCATGTAGTCATACATAAGACAGTGTTTTATAGGATTTTGTCTTGAAAGTTTGGGTTGAGTCTTATTTACCTTCATCATTGCCTTAGTTACTTTCATACAGAAATACAGATTTTTCCTTTAGCTTTGTTAAGTCTAAGCATTCCCAGTTCCTTTTATTTTTCTTTTTCAAAGATAAGCTATATATTTTCCCCTTTCTGTGCTTTTTCTATTTCACCAGATCTACACAAGTTTTGAAAAGTTACAGGTAATGACTCTGCAATTCAAACAGGTCTTTCCATTTCATAGCATGTCATTCATTTAATCCTGGGGATTTCAAAACATGCAGTGACAAGATAAGAGGAACAGCTTTAAACTGAAATAAGGCAGGTTTAGATTAGATGTGAGGAAGAAATTCTTCCCTGTGAGGGTGGTCAGGTACTGGAACAGGTTGCCCAAGGAAGCTGTGGCTGCCCCAGCCCTGAAAGTGTTCAAGGCCAGGTTGGATGGGGCTTGGAGCAACCTGGTCATGTGGGAGGTGTCCCTGTCCATGGCAGGGTGCTGGAATGAGATGATCTTCAAGGTCCTTTCCAATCCAAGGCATTCTATGATTCTATAAAACTACAAACTTGACAGCAACTTGTAATCTAACACTAAAGTCTAGATAGAAATTATTTTACAATTTTTAAATATATCACTGCATTTCCCATTATTAAAAAAAAATTGCTATTTTTCTGTCTAAAATGTAATGACCGAAGAAAACTCTTCATCTAAGAAATTATTTCTTCTTTAACCTATAGACACATGAACTGGAATGGTATAAGTAATATATACTCAGAGGTATTTCAGAAACATATCAACTCAAAGTAGAACTTTAAATACTTTAAATATTTAGAGGTTCATTAATTGTTCTGACACCTCCACATTGTCTATAAGACAAATAATATTATTTGAGACATGGATTAGGAACTGTCCTGGTTTGAAAGAGAGATGTCTGCTATGGAAGGCAGGAGCCTCCCTTGGAATGGAAAACGTAACCCCCTTCTCTCTGAATTATTATAATTTTGAAATTAAGGGGCTTTAAGGCAATTATATGAGAAATCAGAATAACAGTTTGTCCTAGGTTACAATGTAAC
>VZRR01002190.1:0-15343 GCA_013398015.1 Oreocharis arfaki
CTTGCATGAGGAACTGACAGATAAACTGCATTTTTAGCTCTTCTCATGCCCGAATTTTTCTGAACTTGCTGAATTCCATGACCTAGATGTTGGTCTTCTCTTTTTTCAGGAGGTATATTCCATGTCTTCTGTAGTTTTTTTTTTTCACATGAATCATGTTCCATGACTTCTGTAGGTTTTTTTCACATGAATCATTTAACATCTAATACAATCTCCAGCTAAGGGAAAAACAGATAAGTAGGAGTCAAACAGCAACAAAATACTGAATGTCAAGCATATGGAACTCCGATTTAAAATGTGGAGTAAGCTTCACTGCTTTACCCAGTGCTTTGTTCCTGTGGACATTCAGATTAGAGCAAGAAGAGATGGGCCATAAATGCAATGGTCTTTAGAAGCAATGACTAATAGGGAAAGGCAGGTCAAATATCAACCAACAATTTTAGCCTCAGACTTATGAGGATTATACACTAACAGCTAAATATAGGATCATTCTCCTAAATTCAGACGAAATAATTAAGGACAGAGAGAATTTTATGTGGTTCAGAGCCCACTAGGAAGAGAAAAGTCAAGTCATGTATTTTTGTGAGTCTGAATTCTTGTTTTCGGTGAACAAACTGACTTGAATGACTGACAACTTCAACACTCAGTTGGCCAGAATAAACCTGGCCCTTTCACTGATGACTGTAGACTTTTCTTTACCACTGAAGATCCTTCTCTCTGGAATAGAAGCTTGGGGAAAACTAGGTTTTACATTTGGAAGTATTAGACTACCTAGGTAATTTGTTCTTTTAAAAATTGTATTAGTCAAATAAAAATAAAATGCAACAACAATTAGACCTCTTTTTAGCAGTACAAGTAGTACCCTGTTTAGTGGTGTAAGCATTAGCAATTCTCGGATCCTACATTTAGATTTTAGAATATCTAATATATATATATATCAAGGAGTGGTTCTCTCTATCGTGACATTATGTAAAAAAAGAGAGATTGAGAAAAAAGTGTTCAGAATAACATATCTTTGCAGCCAGCTCAGACCTTTGGCCCTGCACCTTTGTCTTGGCCTTAGACAGTGTTTTGCAGACAATTTTGATGTAGGTATTTCAGGGTTCCTTTTCCCCCTACATGCCAAGTCAAAACTATGCTTGCTCTTTGGATGGGACTAGTCTCTGGAGTTTTTGTCTCTAAATTGTTGTTACTTATGATTACCGGTGGACACTGAAACAGCTGGCAGCAAGAAGGGATGAGGGGCAGGCAGAACCCCTGGCAAGGAGGGGGCTAGAACACTTGGACTTGGGGGCAGTGAATGTGTACCCTGCAAAGACCCTCTTATCAGGAACAGGGGAACAAAGATGGGGTCACACAGAACAATAACTGGAGACGAAGATGGGAGAGGTGGGTATAAGGTGCACACGGAAAATGAGGAGCGTGAGAAAAAGGGGGGAATGGGAATGTGACGTGTTACAGCAGTTATACTGCTTTAGTCTGCCAGTGTGGTGTGACAGAGAGTGACTGGGATCCATGTTGCTGCCGTTCCTTACAAATTCTTGTCATATTGGCTGGTTTCCAGGCATATATCAGAGAATTCACTTAAATTTTTTATTTGTATCTGAAATCATTCTAGAGGAATTTGTAGGTTCTTTAACATGGATGTTTTTATCGTTTGTCTTTATAAAAGCAAAGATCAACCCACAAACCTTCATATTTCTTTCCTAATTTTGTATTGAGATGTTTATTACATCTTTCTTGGCTGAGGAAAATCCCATTTGTCTCGAGCACACAGTAGTTTCTTCTGTTTCCTGTGAAAAGCTGTTCTTCTCAGTAGGCTGTGCCTCAAAGATACTTGCTCTAAAAGGCAGGCTCAACAAAAGCCATGCAGTTTTCTCGATCCTGTCTGCTTTAAGCAATCGTGCGGCAAGGGCTTCTCCTAATACAAACAAACCGTGTATTCTAAAACCTGAGTATCTTTGGAGAGGTGTTAATGGAGAAGTCTAAATGAAAAGAAATCAAATTGATGATATTTTTTAACCTACTTTTAAAGCTTACTTTAAACTTAAACTTCAAATAAGTAGAAGGGCTGAAAGGGGAGGGTGAGGAAAAGGATCTCTGACTCTTTCTCTCTTTCCAGTTTGTTTATTCTGTCCGTGTGCCAGCACAGTGTGGGTATTCAGGTTCACTCTTTTCATAAGGGTTTTACACAGACATGCACTGAGTTTTTAAAATTTCTATGGTTATGGAATATGTTAGTGGAGGATGTGAAACCTGTTTAAAAAAGTTGAGGTTCCATACTACAAAGTCACAAAATATCCCATGGGATTTAAGGACAGATGTGGGATTTGCCCCATTTCAAACCACCTTTAGATTGGTTGGATTTCACCCTGTTGTAATTGCTTTGAAGAGATGGTTGCCACAGATTGTATGTCTATGGAATGCTGCAGGGGTGACCCCAGGGCATAATAAACTACTTTTGGCAGCTACTGGGAGCAAGTTTACAAATTTTAGCTGCAGCAGCAGCATCTTCCCCCTTCTTGTCATGTATGCTGGGTGATACATGACAGGGGAACAGTGTAATGGTTCTCTAGATATCTGATCAATCGCAGGAAATAGCTGGCACACAGTCTTGCTAATCTTAAATCTGAGATTGGCAGCATGGGAGAATTTTCTTGCTTCTTCTCTCCATGGTTATAATCTGGCCTTGAGTTTCTTTTTACTCTAGATAATATCTGATCAGAGATTAAGGACGCAATAAGAAGCTGTTTTATATGAAATTTAAGGGGCCATTAACATTCCACTGAATTGTAAAATTGTCAAGCTAAAAACAGCTCTCCTGGTGTTCTGCACAGATGCAATAGCAAATCACTGAGTCACAGGAAATGATTCAGTCAACATTTCTAAACTTTCAATGTGTGTTTTATGGAAGAAACTTGATGTAAATGTTTAGACAGTTATGGTTTTGGAGATAAATATTGCAGTTTTATGTAGTTCGGGGTTTGACGTACCAGAATTGTGGTGCACAGTTGTCAATTTACTGAACATCTAAAGCTGTTCAATCATCATATTCGATTCCAGTGTGGGATGTATTTTCTTTGGCTAATGAAATGTGGTGTTATATTTGGGCATAACAGATTACACATCAGAATATCAAAGAAGAATTATCTTTTAATGACCCGGGATTCCCTCTGCACTGCTGGAAGAGAACTTGCATGGGCCTCCACACAGTTCTCCTTAATCACTTTTCTCCTCATCCTGTAAATACAGTGCTTCAGTGATATGACCTTTCATGGCAGGTTATTCTCTGCCCTAAATGACCTCACTGGGTTAAACTGCTTTAGAAGGTTAAGTTAAAATATTTCCTTGCTTCTCATCTTAATTTCATTAGTTACAACAGACAGAGTGCTGACAATGCAAAATTCACCTTTTTTTATGTTAGTTGCTTGTAGTCAAAATTTTTCTCATGTTTTTCAATTAATTTTTTTCAGTAGGATTTTTCAAATGTAAGTACATGGACATGCAGTGTGCTGTGTTCCAAGGACAAGAAATCAGTGTTATGATTCCTGTACAGGACTCTTACCCTTAGGTATACGTCTGTGAATGTGAAGCAGCACTAATAAAGCCAGTGTAGATTCTCTGTATTTATACTGATTTAACTGAGACCAATCCAGGCCAAAATATTATTTTTCACTGTTGAAATGTAAGCAGTGAGGTAGGAACTTAAGAGTTTCTCTTACTTCTTGATATTAAGTATCTTGTGGCAGGACTATTGAAGACTTGCTAGCACCAGTACCATAGATAAATCCGAGCTTCAACCATATAATTTCCATGTGCCTAACTTGTCTGTACAGGAAAATAATCCCAGGAGACAGCTTCTGCAGGTGAGCAAGCATCTGCTGGTATGTGAGAATCAGTATTTGGACCTGAGGCAGTGGAAGAACAGAGTGTCTGATGTTTCTGGCTGTAACAGGTGCAGACAGACGTGTCAAGATTGGTAATGTCTTTGTGGTTCTAGATTTCACCCTAGAGGTGGGCTGCACTGGAAAGATGGAGAAAGAGACCCCTCTGAATGACCAGGATGAGTCTGCCACGTTAGACACCACAGGGCACCAGAGGGTGACCAAAGAGTTTGGTTCTGTCTGGGCCGTGCTGTACCAGGTGTGGGTGCCCAGGTGCTGGCAGGGGGTGCTGCAGGGATCTCTGTGATAAGCAGCCAAGGCTGCCCTTTGCTGGACACAGCCCATTCCAGATGGCTCCAATGGCCCCACCACTGGCCTTGGCTGAGCCCTGCAGCCAAGGTGGTGGTGCTTCAGAAATAGTGTGTGTAAGAAAGGGCAGAATACTGCCTGGTAGTGAGGGATGAGGAAAAATGTGAGAGAAACAGCCCCTGAGAGCCCTGAGGCAAGAGCAGCAGGAGGGGAGGAGGTGCTCCAGGTGCCCCAGCAGAGACTCCCCTTCAGTTCTTAGAGAAAATCATGGCGATGGAGGTTGAGCCCCTGCAGCCCACGGGGGAGCAGAAACACGTGCTGCAGCTCATGGAGGACCCCGTGCTGCAGCAGTCTTATCCTGAAGGAACTGCTGCACAGGTGAAGGGCCCAAACTGGAGCAGTTCACGAAGATCTGCAGCCCACGAAGAGGACCCAGGCCGGAGTAGGGAACAGCATGAAGAGGTAGGAGCAGCAGAGAGGAGCTGTTATGGGCTGACGACAGACCCCATTCCCTATCCCTGACACTGCTTGGCGAGGAGGAGGTAAAGGAGTCAGGGGTGAAGGTAAGCCTGGGAAGAAGGGAGAAGTGAGGAGAAGATGGTTTTACTTTTGTCTTTGTTTCTTGACATCTTATTCTAGCCTGAATTGGTAATAAATTGAATTAATTTTCCCCAAGCTGAGTCTTTTTTTCCTGTGGCAGTAATTGATAGCTGATCTCCTTGTCTTTGTCCTTTCTCATTTTCTCCCCCTGTCCTGCTGAGGAAGGAGAGTAAGACAGCTGCTGGGTGGGCATCTGGCAGCAGGGCAAGGTCAGCTCACCAAAAAAGCATTTTGTTATATGTGGAGTCTAGGAATATTCTAATTCAACCAAATAACTGCTGTATAATTCCTGATGATGAGGTCTTTGAAGTCTGATTGTTTTTGAGGGAGATGTAAAGAATAGGTGAGCAGGGAAGCAGACTTAATATTAAATAGATACTCAAATGGCAAAACAAATATAGGTAGCTTTCACTGAAAATCGTCTCATAACATTTGTAATGACAGTGTTTCTTGATTTTGTTTTTATCTCTGGGGTGAATTTTCTTAAGTAAAACACAATAAATAGTTAAAAAAAAAAAAAAAAAGCTAATGGTAAGCAGCAAAGAACCCCCAACCAAACCCCCAAAGCTTTAAGAATGAAAATATGTCCTTTGTTCAACAGCCTGTGATAGCTAGCTTTGATAAGTCAATCCTGAAGTTTTGCATTTCTTTTTAAAATATTTAAACTAAGTATTAATATGTCCGCTTGTGATTGCATAGTCTCCTTGAAAGGACAGAGAAAAACATCCTTATAGGGCTTATACTCTGTATTCAGTTTAGTAATTTATAGCATCTCTTTTTTGGAAACTGAAGTATTCTTTGTGAAATTTCATAGGCAGCATTTGGCCAGAAATAAATTATTTTTACAACAAAACAAAAAATTCCGTAGGATTCACTGATATGTACAATTAATTGAAACGTAAAGAAATTACTATTAATTAACTTGTCAAATTTGCATCCCTCACCTATAAATCCTTTTCAAAATATCTGTTGCCAACTAATGTTCACTTCACCTGCAGAGTACTTATTACTATTAATATAAAATTGGCTTAAAGTAAATAACTTAATGATTATCATAGCTAAGGCTTAATATTGAAATTGTTGAAAGTGTATGCACATAGAAAGTACTGTGACTCATGGTTTATCAGATTAGCTCAAGAAACAAAAAGTTGGGGCCTTTTTTTTGTGTAATGCTTCTGTAATTCTTCTGGGTCTGTCAAAGCCAAAGTAGTTACAACAGCAAATGTAAAAATGTACATGTCAAGTGGAACTCAGTGAAAAAGAAATTCTGCATGAAAAACAGGACAGACTTCTTTATCTCTTTTTTAATCAGATTTTCCTTTTATCCTGACTTACGTGATCCTTCTCTTTAAGCTAAATTGTAGTAAAATGAGTCTGCGGTAGTAGAGTAGAACAGAAAGGATGAAAATGTTAAGCTCCTGTTTAAGAATCATTCATGGAATTATCTGTCGTAATGAAGTTAATAGAAATTCATCAAAGACAAATGCCAAACCCTGCACCAGGGAAGGAGCAACCACACGAGGACCACAGTCTGGGGACAGAGTGAGCAGCTCTGTGGAAGGGGCCGGGAAGGCTCATGGACATCAGGTTGAGTAGGATCCAACAATCTCTTCTGGCAGCAAGGGAGGCCAACAGCATCCTGGGCTATAGCAACAGGAATGCAGTGAGTAGGTTGAGGGATGTGATTATTCCCACGTACTCACTCGGTGCCTCTTAGACCACATTTGGATACTGTGTTCAGTTGGGGGCCCTTGCAAACAAGGACAGTAGTAAACTGCTGTGGGTTTAGCGGAGGACCACAGTTGGGCGCTGGAGCACTTATCCAGTGGAGACAGTCTGTGAGTGTAGGGTTTGTTTAGCCTAAGAAGAGGGAGACTGTGCTGGGGGCTCCTAATAGCAGCATTCCCCTACCTGGGACAAGGTCATAAAGAAGACAGAGCCTGGCACTTCTCTGTGGCACAGTGTGGGAGAGTGACAGTCAATGAGCAGAAGTTGAAAGAAGTTCACAGTATGGGTGAGGAGAAACCTTTTCACATCAAGGAAACTCAAGATACTGAGCCAAGTTTTCCAGAGGAGGTTATGTGCTCCCCAGCCTTGAGGATTTTGAGGTCAGATTGAATGGACCCACAAGGCTTGTCCTGCTTTAAGCAAGACATTGCACTTGAGATCTCTTCTAACTTGAATTATCCTGTGATTCTATGTGATGATAGTATTATTGGAGGAGAGACTTTGACAAGTTAGAGGGCTGGGCAATTACCAACCGTATGATGTTCAGCAAGGGAAAGTGCTGGATTCTGCACCTGGGGTGGGACAACTCTGGATGTACAAACTCGGGAATGAGATGCTGGAAAGCACCTGGTGGAAAGGGACCTGGGGTCCTGGCTGATGGCAAGTTTAATCTGAGTCAGCAGTGCCCTGGCAGCCAGGAGGGGCAACCCTGTCCTGGGGTGCATCAGGCACAGCGTGGCCAACTGGGCAAGGGAGGGGATTGTCCTGCTCTGCTCTGCACTGGGGCATCCTCACCTCGAGTGCTGGAGGCAGGTTTGAGTGCCACAAAATAAAATATTAAACTATTAGGGAGAGTCCAAAGGAGGGCAACGAAGATAGTACAGGGCCTTGAGGGGAAGCCGTCTAAGGAGCAGCTGAGGTCACTTGGTGTGTTCAGCCTGGAGGAGACTGAGGGGCGACCTCATTGCAGTTACAACTTCCCCATGAGGGGAAGAGGAGAGGCAGGTACTGATCTCTTCTCTGTGGTGACCAGTGACAGGATACAATTAAATGGCCTGAAGTTGTGTCAGGGGAGGTTTAGGTTGGATATTAGAAAAACGTTCTTCACTCAAAGGGTGTTTGGGCACTGGAACAGGCTCCCCAGGGAAGTGGTCACAGCACTAAGCCCACTAGAGTTCAAGGAGTGTTTGGACACTGCTGTCAGGAACTTGGTATGACTCTTGGGGTGTCCTGTGCAGGGCCGGGAGGTGGACTTGATGATCCTGGTGGGTCTCTTCCTACTTAACATATTCTATTATGATGATGATGATGATTATATTTTAAAATTATTTTCTATAAGACGTTGAAAGACTGTTGTAAAAAAGTGTCCTTTCCAGAGTTTACATTCAGTCTCATTTCAAAAGTACTCTTAAGTACTTTTCATTTGTGCTAAATGTGATTTGATATAGATGAAACAAATTGTGTCTGACACAGAAGAATTCAGTGCTTTTAATTCTATAATCTCAAGATGTGTAGATAATTACATATTTTTCCTCAAATAAAAATACTCCTCTGCTCATTTTGGCAAATATTTATTCATCTCCCCTGTTTTAATTGGCAATTAAATGAATGGAGCATGACTTCTTTATCAAATAAATACTTACTTTAGAAATTAAGGGTATAATTTGAAAATAAAATGTAATCTTTGAGTTGAACAGATTGCTAATATTCAACAACTATTCATTATCTATTTTCCCTTTATGTCTTGGCTGTTTAAAAGGATTTAAGAATATATTCCTAAACTCAGCGTTAGATGCAGGAGCTAAATTTTCTGGTTGGAAGTTCTTGAACAGACCTTACAATAGGCTCAAGTGAGCTAAAAATAAACTTCTAGCAGTTCATATTAACTGGGTAATAACAGGCAACAGCAAAAAGCAGTATCCAACTATGATGAAAACAGGAAGCACATTACACAATCTGCCCTTTCCAGATAGGTATGAATTCTTAAAGGCTTAACTAAAATAATAATCCCTCAAAGTTTTTAATAAAAGCGGAGAGTTGCCTATTGTTCATAGCTGAGTGGAGACAAAAAACATGCACCCCAGTACATTGTGAAAGATCTGCTGTGTCCTGGGAAACAACACTGTTTCCATTTAGTTCTTGGTAACCCTGATTTCAATTTTAAATCTCTATGGATTTGATCCTGCAAAGGGCTGAGCATCTGAGCCTTATCTAGCAAAGCTGCATAATGCTGTTAAGCCCAGCAGCATTGTGAGATAGAAAGCCAGAAGTTGACCCTGATTGACTGGGGTGAGAAGAGAGTGCTGAGCTCTTGTCATTGATGCTGAAGGTATCTGTGCTCCAGCATCTCCTGGGAAACCATGTTCCCTTTCAGAAGCAGTCGCATCCTCTTCACCTTTTCTCGGCAGGTAGAAGTGGCAACAGGGTCCTTTCCTTAGAAGTGAAAAGTGAAGCACTAGCTAGAGCTAGACCAGCCCAAGAGAGGTTTTGGTACAGATATACTACTTATTTCATTTCTGTGGTCAGGCAGGTAAGAGAAACAACCCCTCTGCTGCCAATGAAAGGTATCTACAAAAGATCTGTGTTTCCTCAGGCCCTTTTTCTGCTTGTGGAGTTGTAAAAAGTAGTGGAAAGTAGTCATGTGCAGAACCAAATATCTGGTGTATCCAGATTCCTGTCATCTTAAGTCTGTTTTGAGCACCTAAGTAAAGTGTTTTGGATGCAGAACCATCTTGTTTGCATTTTTTGGGATTAACACTTTTTCTGGTATGTTAGTGGGACAAATTACAGCATCTTAAGTATGAAGTGTTTCAGAAGTGCCCCTTGCTTGGGTCAGGACCCAGCCAGACTGCAGTAACAGGGGGTGTTGCCTGCCCAAGAAGGGAATTCCTCAGCCTAGCTATGGCCTTCTTCTGTCCTGGAGCACTGGTCAGGCAGCTCTTTTGCCACTGTTGTCCCCACACCACTGGGATGCCTCCTCAGGGAGGCTCTTACCCACCTTTCAGGAGATGACCCTTCCACAGTGTGGCTCTGCCTCTGTAACAGCCCTGAAATAGAAGTCTGTGTGTACCTGGTAAACATGATACCGCACAGCTTTCTCTCACCTTGTGTGTTCAGGATGCATTCGCATGACAAA
Source organism: Oreocharis arfaki (assembly GCA_013398015.1). Lineage (NCBI taxonomy): Eukaryota > Metazoa > Chordata > Aves > Passeriformes > Paramythiidae > Oreocharis > Oreocharis arfaki. Next base: position 9,658 of record VZRR01002190.1, read on the forward strand.
GACATGTCACTGTGTATTTCTCCTGCCAAAGAAAACCCTGTTAGACTTTTAGGTTTGGTCTGATTTGGGTGGTTTTTATTTAATGCTGCCCATTTGATAAATTGACCTCTGAAATTAAGATGCTGGAAAGTCAGAATTGACTATTTCCAGGCAGGATGGAATGCAGCCATATTATTAAATAATGACAATGTTGATTTACTGTTATCAAATTCTTCATAGAAGCTAAATACATTAAACAGTCTGTGCAGATAATACTGGTACAAACCCAGACCTGTGGACGAATTATTGCCGTTATGATCTTATTCTTATCATACAACTTTGGTACCTTGGTACATTAGAAAAAAATGGTACTTTGTGTATTCATTAAATGATTGTATGGTCTGCAAATGGTCCTTATCATATTTCAGAAGTACATAGCCAAAGCGATTCTTAGGATATACAACAGCAGAAAGCTTCTTTGTAAACTATAGATAAGGTTTCCTGTGGAATCTCCTCAGGTTTAAAAATTGGAGGCCGCGTCATTGCCTACTTAATTTGTTTATGTTTAGTTCATGGATTACAATAAGTGCTTCCATTTTTAACCATGTCTTGCTCCAACGTATTTGTTTTTGCTGCTTATTGTGGTTTGGCCCTGGCTAAATGCCAAGTGCCCAACAAGAAGGGAGAGAGAAATTAAGCCCAAGAGAAATAAGGGATGATGCACAATACAGTTGCTCACTAACCCCTGACTGATGCCCAATCTGTCCCTGTCAGTGACTGGTGCCTTCCAGCTAACTCCCCCTAGTTTATATCCCTTTGGCTAATTTGGATCAGCAGTCCTGGCTGTGCTCCCCTCCAGCTTCTTGTGCACCTGCTCGCTGACAAAGCATGGGGCACTGAAAAGTCCCTGATTTAGGGTAAGTGGAATGGGTTGAGGTAACAACAAATCTGACTAGAATGTGCTAGAACACGTTTGTTATATTAGTTTAATGGTCACTGGTCGCAATGTTGATAAATTTTCTCTCCAAGCTGGTCTGCTTGTTCTTAAAGTCGCATTATGTGATACCTTACTTGCATTATGTGTTCCCCACTGTGCTGTTTGTCACCCGTGGGAACTGGGCCAAGGTTATCATGTTGTAATTTGTAACTGTTTTAATGACATGGTAGAATTTCTGGCTCTGCAATGAATCTGTTTTTTTTGCTCGGTCTTGCCATCATCTCCATACTTTGGGAGAATCTATCAGAAACTATTAATAATTTTACCTTTTACCTTTCCTTCTTGGAGACCCAATCTGTGGTGGAGATACCTCCCTTCATCTTCCCCTTCTCTTCCAGGCTAATTACAACCGCTCCTGAGAATATTGAGTATATTTGGGATGTTGAAACCAGCATGTTTGTATTGCTATGTTTTCCTGAGTGGGGTCTGGGTCTTGTTTAAGAATAAACAACTATTTAAGAATACCAGCCAGTGGTCTGCCCTGAGGCTAGATAGTTATGAGTAGCAGGGTGTGTGGAATAGTATGGGCAAGTGCCAAAGACTATGGGCACTTCAACATTTTGGAACTTCATCCCTGAACAAGTGCAGAATCTGGAAAATCTAGTAAAATGTTTGGAATAGGAGTGCTGTCACCCTGGGAATTTCAGAGAGACAAAAATCACTGCAAAGTGCTGGGCCATGGTTGAGGCTTCCAAGCCCTGTTCGACCATATTCGTTACCCTCAAGGGGAGAAAAAGGTCTCTGGATCAGACAACAGAACAGCAGCCTGCTCCAGTGCCCTGTGACAGGCACTGCAGCTGAACCAGAGAACCAGCCTGTGCCCCTAGACACAAGAAGAAATGGAGCCATCATTTTTAGTAAAGGAGGACTAAGCAGAGCCACCACAAGAACATGAGGAAGAGGCAGAAAAGGAGGTAACCACTTTGCAAAATATTTTAGCTGTCAATCAGATGAGCACATTGGGCTGCTCCGATGGTGGGGTGATGTGGTTAGTAACCTGCAATTAGAGAGGAAGAAAGCCAAACAGGTGGGATCATTTTCTAGGGAAGAGGGCATTGGTACAGCACTTCGAAAAGGGATACAAGTCCTCTACCTCTGGAGGCAACTCCTGTCAAGGGTGAATGAAAAATATCACTTCAAGGAAGATATTTATGTCACTCAGGAGAATGGACTACCATGGAGAGAAGTATCCAGTACCTGAGAGAATTAGCCATGCTAGAGATGATTTATTATGACCCAAACAATGTGCAGCCACCCACAGATCCAGAAGAAGTCCAATTCCTATGTCCCTTGGGGCAGAATCTGTGTTTATATAGCAAAAGACAGGAAAGGTGATGGTGTATTGGAAAGTGTAGGACTTGGGCATAAATGGGATAGAATAAGGGCTGGGTACTGTCCTGGTTTCAGCTGAGATAAGGGTAATTTTCTTCCTAGTACCTGGTACAGTGCTGTATTTTGGAATTAGTAAGACAATAATGCTGACAACATGATGATGTTTTAGTTGACTTCTAAGTCAAAAAGTTTTCAGTTTCTCATGCTCTGCCTACAAGGAGGTGCACAAGAAGCCTGGAGGGAACATGGCCAGGACAGTGCTATTTGGCCTAAGAGCGTATGGGGATAGAACTGTTGGACGTTTATTTGAAGGAACTTTTTTGAGTCCTGAGGATGCTGGGATGCCACTGGCAAAGGAACTTGACTTTACTAGGTCTCCTTACCTTCATTTTGCCTTCTCGTGAAAGACTCCCTCTTAAAATTGTGGTGGGGTTTTGAAGGCTTGGAGAGTTCTCTACCATCTGCCTTCAAAAAACCATAATTAAGCTGCGAAGACTTAAGGACTGACACTAAGATGGCACAGTCTCAGTGGTTTTGACAGATAAAGATGGAGAAATGCCAAATTATCAGGACTGTGGGTGAGGTCCTGTCTCTGAAGAACTGTTTTATTGTCTCTTGCTGACAGAATACTGGGGAGGGAGAGAGGCAAGGAGACCTTTCTGACTGTCGTTGCTCGTCCTTTGCAGAGTGCCTGTTGGAAGTGCTGCTGCAGTGGGTTGTGGTCAAAAAATGCCCCTCAGCTGCTGCTTGGAGAGAATGGGCAACAAAAGAAAAGTGAGTGACTGAAGAAAGGCATGGGACAAGGAAAGAGCACATCTGGAAGAAGAGACCTAGAAATAAAATGGTAACTGCAAATGACAGTGACAGAATTTTAACATGTTAGGGTAGAGGTGAAGAAGTACTTATTATTTTCCAAGATAAGTTTTGAAAGGATAGAAACAATTATTTATACAGTTTTCTATATACTCTATATATACACCCCTTGCTATACTTTACATCCCCCCCAATCCTTAAAAGAACGCAATCTGAAATATCAAAAAATATATAAAAACTTTTAATAAAATGGCAGTTTAATGGAAAAATTATCAACTTAGTTTGAAATTTTTTTTCCAAAATTGCTGATCAAAACCCCTTGAAACTTCTTACTGTATTCCATGGTATTGCCTACTGGAGTGCAGGATCATTCCCAAATTATTGTCAATGCTAGTGTTTATCTAATCTACTATTTTGCATATTAATTGAGTTTCGGAGACCAATTAAAGGTTTTTCCTGCTGTTGAACTTCAATGTTCATAACTTAATTTTCCCCTGATGTTTGTGTAATACTCTCTTGTATCTCTCTAAAAGATTCTGCTTACAAACCAGTGTAGAGTTTGCACATTTTAAATATTTGTTGTAGATGTAATTGTAATTTGATGTCATTTAATCAACACTGTACATGTATTTTCTTTTAGTTTAGTCTCCCTTAATTATTTTTGCAGCTTTTCTTTGAACTTAATCCAATTTGTCTATGCTTTTCTGGTAATTAGGTGCTGATAGCAGAAGCATATTTGGACAAATTCCACCTGTTATGTGAAGAATCATCTCCTTTTATTTCTTCAAACCTGTGTCTTACTAGCTCTCATTAATGTCCCTAAGTCTTCTGTTTGGGAAAAAAAAACCAGTGACCACTTGATTTCTAGCCACCTTCCCACAGGTGGGGTGATCATTTTGCATTTTGCAATCCCTTCATGTATCATTTATTTTGACTTCCGAAATTACTTGCCTTGTTATTTTTGTGTAGGAAGTAAGTTAGGTTTGTTCTGCTCATGGTTTCCGGAGCAGTGTGGTTTTCTTTCCTCAGCAATAGAGCTGTCTCTGTTTTTCTCTAAACTTGTACTATTTATTTAGTTGTAGATTCATTACCTAACAACTTTGGCGGTTGTTGATGCTTGACCTTTATCTATGATTATGCTCACTGTTGACCTGTTAAAATAATGTTAGTGTGTCAAAGTGGAGATCTTACAAGAAAAACAGAGTTACAGTTGCCTGGGCAATACTAATTTTGAGACTTCCCTCACTTGTATGATTGTTACACTCCTTTTAAATATTTTTTCTCTTTTACATAGGATTCTGTCACACTAAATGCAAGAATGGATAACACCAAGCAACAAAAATCTTCCACATCTCTTCCTCAGCCTTTAGCTGTACCATCCTAATTTTAAAAACAAGGGAAATGTGTGAGAAAGGACTTTTTTGTGAGGTAACAGACTTTTGCTGACAATTAGGATAATGTCTGTCAGTGTGGAAACTCCAGCACTGCTCTGTTTTTCAGAGCTGGCCATGAGCATGCCTAGGAATGTACCCTTTAGAAAGTGCGTGGTCACATCACACCCCTGAAAGTCAGCACTTCAAGCAAGACAACACCCAAACTGAGAACTGCAAAATATTTCCATCTTGAAGGCAGGGAGGGAAATCTGGAAATTTCTGTGTAATGTATGGAAGACTCAGGCATGGAAGGGAGTTCACCTGTCTAAATTTCTGCTTCCTAAACTTTACATGTGCTCTCACCTTGAAGTCCCTCTGCCAGCCTCCTGTAATGCATGAAGCCGTGTAGAAAATGAGGCAGGGACAGAATCAAGACTATTGGTTGCGCCAGTCTGTGTGTACATACCCTTCTTTCTGTGAGCTGTGTCAGACCCAGGGGAATATCAGAAAAATCAGGATTTGAATGTGTAATTTAGACCAGATGGTTTTCCTTGTGGATGGTGGACATTATTCTTGCTTGGGCAAGAGTCTTAATTCTGGACTTGTAAAGCCTCAAGTGCCAGGTCCTAAAAGTTATTCTTCAAATGTTAGTTTAGGGAAAGAAGGAAGGAAACAAGCAAAATTCATCAGTTCTTTAGAAGATGGAAATTGGGCTTCTTCATATTGCTTTTATGTATAATTCTAACACTGGTTTCTGGAAATCTTTTTAGTCAAACAATTGTTAGTATCTTCAGAATCTATCTACTACTCTTTGTAGACCAAGCAGGGGAAGTTGATGCAGCCTGTGACACACTGAAACCCTGTGATATGCACTATACAAACTCAGCAACTTGTATTGATTCTAAGGGTCATCCTGAGGCTGTCTGCGAAACCACCTGCAACCAGGTCTCTGGTGGCAATGAGCCTGCAAGGGAGGCTTGAGGTGAGGCCATCTGGGGCCATGCATGATGTGCAGATCTCTCTGACATGGTGAGTGTGTGTAACTCATGTTGGACTGGCAGCGTGTGACTCTTTCTTTCTTTCTTTCTTTCTTCCTCCCTTTCTTTCTTTCTTTCTTTCTTTCTTTCTTTCTTTCTTTCTTTCTTTCTTTCTTTCTTTCTTTCTTTCTTTCCTTCTTTCTTTCTTTCTTCCT
>VZRR01002190.1:15551-69809 GCA_013398015.1 Oreocharis arfaki
CTTCCTTCCTTCCTTCCTTCCTTCCTTCCCACAATCTCCTTCATACATCCTTGGCACTTTAAAAAAATACCCCAGCCTTTCTTCTTCTTATCAAGCTGAACGTTTATTTTAAGTTGGACAATGTTATGACGTGAGATACATTTTGTTATTTTCTTTTCTCTCACCAGAGGTTCCATTTCTCATGCTGCCATTCTGTGATGATTATATGCTCAGTCTGTGCATGACTTTGCATGTGCTTACACATTTTTACAGCTCTCCCTTGCCTGTAAACCAGTGCCTGAGTGCTGCACCCCCTCTTGCCTGCCTTCTCTGAGTGCCTGTAGAGCTGTGTCCAAACTGTTGGAAGGAGCTGTGCTGCAAGAGGAACAAGGAAGGGCAAAACCGGTCAGTAGGTGAGTATCAGCCAGTGCAACCATCAAGGAGACAGTCTATGCAAATCATGTAGTTGTTTTTTTTCAGTATTTTTTTCAAAAAAAAGCAGACACCATAGTAGCAGAATGGACAAATTTGAAGATAAAGCCTATATCAGTTCCATGTACAGAGGAATTCCCTGAGGTGGTAGAGATATCCTTCATCTCACAGTGGATTATGTTATAAGAGCCAATTATGTACAATTGTATACTGTATAATATTTTAATGAATGTCAGACAAGAGCCTTAAAGCTTTACTCTCAATGAAAGATTATAAAGATTCTGGGCAACGGGAGAAAAATTAGCAGGTGATTTGGAAGCATTTAGAAATCAGATGTTGAGGACTCACAAAGTAGCTGGACAAAGAAACAAAACCTGCAACTACTACAGTCTATCACGAGGGTTCTGTGTTATCATTTAAAGTGAGATAATTTAAGGAAGTGTCTGAGAAAGATTATTCCTTCCAGATTGTAGCCATACAAGGATGCCAGGACAACTGGGGAAATTTTGTATTCAATGAGGTTTGTAAAAACAAAGAAACAAACAAGACCCTTTCTCTATTTTGTGAACTTTTCATTAACAAGTAATTGTGAACACTGAGGGTTTCTCCAGATTTTTTTAGCAATGTAGATTTTGGCCATCCTGAATATTTCCACTAACATGTTTATTTGCTCATTGCTCATGGTTCTGCTGCGATGAAAGAGCTTGATCTTTTGGCATCCAGTAATGTTTTTGCTTTGATCCTGTAACCAAATGATGCTAGCCACTAAATTCTTTTAATTTTGTCATTATTTCGCATGGTATACTTATTATTCATTTTGGTTTTGGCACACACAGCATGGAAACTTAACCCAAATAACCAGTAATGTCTTTGCAATAATGTCAAGCAATATTTGGCAATTATTTATTTCACTGTATATTTTAGGAAGGTGTTTGACACTGACCTGATTTCAAATGGGAACTATTGTGAGTTTATGAAACCAAGCATGGAAATATAAACTAAACAGCCACTTATCTCCGGCAGGAACACAGCAATTATACTCTTCCAATAATATTTAGTTTCAACTGGAAATCAATACACAACAAGTAAAGGGTGAATAGTAGGCTGAATAATTCCTACTAAAGAGGCTAAGAAGGTGGCTAGGCAAGACTTTGTTTTGACCTTTATGTTTTGTCTTAATTCTGCTTCATGTTGGAGTACTTAACTGGATTTTACAGTACCTTTGAAGTCATTCAGCCTGCTGTAGAATAATTAAAAGAATGTTGATTGATGTGTGTTGCTGTATTTGAAGCCACTGATACACTGTTTGTACAAAGAGGGTTGCAAAGGGAGATATATACAAACCATGAGTTTTATATCACAACAAATTTTTAAAATCAGCTTTTGATCTTGCTAAATGAAGAAAAGAGAGATTATTCCAAAACACAGGCATCCTATAAGTACAGGTGAGTCTAATAAGTAGGGTAAGAAAACAATACATTTCTATGATGGGAATATATTCTTCTGCTATGGGAAGAATAGTTGCTACTACCTGAGGGCACAAGCTAGGATAAAAAATTATGAAGTAATATAATATCAATCTTGGTAGGAGGTCTGTAATGGTTAATATTATTGACATGTAAGAGTTAGGAAATTTTGGAACAGAATCAGTTAAAGATATTTGGTAAGGAGCAATGATAATTAGTTTAGGGGTTTTAGTCTGGTTAGATTGGATTTAAAATCTCAAATCCTTATTTCATTTTAGGATTAGTTTACATGTCTTCATCAATTTTAAGAGCCAGGTAATATTATCCATTTTTTATAACTTAGAACTGAAAAGATTGATAATATCAGCATCAACTAGGTGATGGGTTTTGAGTCATGAGTGTGGTGGCAGACAGTGGTGTTGTTGTTATCATCCTCATCATCATTGCCATCATCCTCATCATTTCAGATTTTCACAAGATCTCCAATCAAACTTGTTTAATCTGGGTTTAGGTGGTAATACTTTCTACAGCTCCTAGTGTTTAAACATAGTGGGAATAGGTACACAAACTACATCTCAGTCACATTTTCCCATGGATACTTGAAGTTTTGTTTCACATAGGATAGTCCCAAATCTGCCAAGATATAAGAATCGCTAGGTAATTTTCTGTTTCCCATTGAATTCTGTGATAACATGAGAAGAAATTGCCTGGACTGTGTTCTTTTCATGTCATGAAAACTCAGAGGCAGAGTGGCAGTTCCATAAATAAATATACAAATGATTATATATATATATATATACTTCTTCAACATAGAAGAAGCTTTCTGAAAAATCTGAAAAACCATTTGCCAGAGATGAAGTATTAGATGGTAGAACTGCTGCTTTGATTTTGTTGCACAAGCCCGGGTCTGTTTCAGATGCAAGAAGAATTCAATTTTAACAGGATAGTTCCAACCATGAAACCAAACACTGTATATGAATTATTGGTTAGTTTAAGATAACATATGCAATAAACCTTTATGTCTGTCCAGACATATTTAAAATGAATTACAAATAGCTGTTATTAACAAGTTTTCCAAAAGAATGGACATTTCTGATTTGCACTGTAGAGGAAAATGCTATCATATTACCCAATAAAACCCTTACCAACCATAATTACTACTGATTGCACTAACCTCTCAGTTTTACTTGGCAAAAAGAAACATGGGGTGTTGTTCCTGTTGCACTTTCCCTTGCTCCTGAATCTCCACAAGAATGTCTGGCTGAGGTGGCTACATGACATTTTGGTATAAACAGCACCATGTTTTTTCCCACCAAATCCAGATAGTTCATATATGGAGGTGGAATGCTGCTCTCACCGTTTTTTGGGATACCATTCTTGGACTCCTACCAGCCGCATACATTAGGGAAGTGGGAAGAACTTGAACTGTCATTCTCAACACGTGCAGATATTTGTCGGTAACCTCCCCCAACGCATTGATTTTCTGGCTTGCAATGTGAAAGACACAACTTTTACTTTGACATTCAACTCAACGCTCCAAAATTGCTGCCTCTGCTTTCTAATAGATGAATCCTAAAGAGGAACTATGAACAAGCTAAAATCTATTGTAATTTCTCTCCAAGTGTCCGTTGTGTGCAGGAGGGATGGATAAACAATTTTCCCTAATAATCTGAATCATACTTTATGTTATAATGAATTCTTAAAAAATATTCAGTACTTTTTATTCATAACTGCCATTCTTTGTCATAAAAAAACACTTTTGACATATATTCAGGGCCAATTCAGTCTTGTCTTTTCCTGAGCTCAAAAACTTGCCTTTGAATGTGAAAATGCAATAGGTAGAATCTTCCTAGAACTGCAAATTACTTCAAATTTGTTTTGCCCAGCCTTGGCAATAGCTAAAATTCTTTCAGTAAAGTCTGCTGGTTCTTATTTAAATTGCAGACACTGAATCTTGAGTTGTTGTATGGTGAAGGGACAAGGGAACACATGCATTGCTGGAAGAAAGGAGGCTCTGTAAGGAATTTCCTATTTAAATATTTACTTAAATACTTATGGTTTTGAATGTTTTAATTTCCATATCACAGAAGCACCTTAATTGTGTTAAAATACAGTGAGGGGGGTAAAACCAATCTACTTTCCCTAATTCTGAAGAGCAGAAGCTGATGGCTGTCTTGGTGGACTTTTGCTTTCTTCAGAGTCTTTGAGAGAATGTTGCAGTTGTCAAATGTGGGAATTGCTCATAGCAGGACTGATAAAGAAAATGATTTATGAATCAAAAGCATTGCTGGACAGTGTCAACAAATGGTCTATCACTTTTTAAAGACCTATTTTTAATGGCTGTTTTGAGTTCTTAAATGGGACTTCACCACAAAAAAACTTTTGGCGTAGTCTTTTGCAAAATGGTGAATATTCTCTATTTCCTCCTTAAATTGTCTAGGACTGTTTTGTTTCCTCCTTCATGCTTTGTAAGTCTCAGGGTGGTGAATGCAGTATTCAGCTATTCTGACATCCAAACATTTCAAACAGTCTGTCTGTGCTCAGAAAGTCTTATTTTTGAGTGAAGTGTTCTTTTACTGATACCTTGTTTAACATAGTCCTACCGATTCGAATTCAAGTTGATGAATATTCCGAAAATATTTGCACAGAAACACTTCCATTTTTATCCCGTCCTGGTGAAGAAATCCTTGCATTAAGCAAGTCTATTTTCTTTCAACCCTCCTCCAGTCTGCTGAAAGTCAATGGGCTGATGATGTTGCAGCAACTGCTATTCTTGCTGCCAGGCTGAGGAAAGGTCTGTCAAAAAAGCCCTCTCCTGTCTACAGCTACATGCTTGTGTTCCCATCTGTCTTTCTCCCTGAGCTGAGAGAAACTTCTTCAGAAAAGAGATCCATGTTGGCCACTTAGCAATCTCTAAAAATGCCCAGTGCTGAGATGTATTCAGGCTCTGTTCAGATTGATTGCTTGGGTGTTGTGGCTGGCCTTATTTGCAGCAGGAGGTTTTCAAATGTATTTGCTAATCCAGTCAGAGCTTGAAGCTTGGGGTGTGGAATTTAATAGCTGCTGTTCTAATTAAAATTGCTGCATCAAAAACCTCTTTGTGAGCAACCACAGTTGTCTGATGAATGCTGAAACGAGGTGCTTTCTTTTTGAAAATTCTGTCTTGCAATACCTGAAAAAAAAGCTTCTAGTCAAAAGGACGTATTACAGATATTTATAATTGGGCTCAGTTAAAAACAAATATTAAATGGCTACATTTTGAATGTAAAGGTTTGGAAAAACTAAGATAAATTCCTAAATGAGGTAGATTGATTCCCCCAAGGGACTACCTGCATTGTGTTAGTTCCAGTGTGGTAAGTTTTAAGTGTTATTTTTATGTGCTACTCAAAATATTTTATATAATCTTTTCTCTGTCATATTTCAATGGAAGGATCAGTTGTCTGGAAAGGTAAAAGTGGGCTTCTTTTTTCAGTACTTTTGGTAGGTATTTATCAAAATTCTAAGCTCTGGTACCAGTTCTAAAAAATGGAAAGGAAACATGTCACTGTTAAATGAGAGGTGTTAAAAGCCAAAGCAATTAGCTGCGAGCATTAGGCATCCAATTCAGCTTTTTTATATACATACTTTATGTAATCTTCAAGAAGAGTTTTTCTTAGATGCAAAACTGCTGTTAAAATATTTGTCTGTGATATGTAAACTTGACAGACAGAAGAACTAAAAATGTCCCTTGTGTTGTGTGAAAAAACTTGGAGAATACTTGGAAAGATGTACACTTGCAAAACAATTGCTTCTTTATTTCTTGCAAACTTCAGTAAACTTGAAATTCCCCAGATGTCAAATAACTAAATTATTTATTACTTCGAATTCATAATCTCCTTGCCTTCTTATGCTCAGGGTTTTCTTTTTTTCGCATTTCAAGAAATGTTAATTCAGCTGACAATTATTAACAGACAGTTTGGAAATATTTATACAAGAGTACTTGGGTTCCATGGTCCAGTAGTGATAATCAGAAAGATGGCTCTTGTGCTCAAAGATAGAGAAATGTTATAGAGAAATGAATCTGTTCTTGCTAAATAATGTGATTTTATGAGACAAACAAGATGCTGAAGTTTATACAAAATTCTTATACCTGCCAAGAGGTTTGAGATTTCATGAGCTTCTAAAATTTTTTTTTTAATAACCAAACAAGAAATTCTGGAATCACACCACAGTAAAAATTGTAATTACTTTTATGACATTCAAACCTCTGGTAGTAATTCTAGTTGAATGGACTGCTTAAAAGAAGTTATTTTTTAAGCTGATTTCAAAGTTTTTGGAAGAGGCTTATGCTGTGACATTGTCTGTCCATCTGCCATTTTGACAATACCATCTTTCCTTTAAGTCATGTTAAAAAGTTAGGGGCTGCATGGAGGAAAGAGACTCAGATTCCTGCTGCTAAGGAAAGGGTAGTCAGAAAGAAAACACTTCATATTTTGCTAGGCAGCAATGGGCAAAGCCTAACTTTGGACTATATGCATTGCATATGCTCTCTTGCTTCATTTATGGGTCGAAGGAGACCATTTTTCATTAGTTCTACTACTCAGAGAAGAGTTCATTTGACTGGCATTGCATAGTTACCTTAGCTCCAAAAGACAGGATTTTGAAAACCAATATCATGTGCTTTATTAAATTCAAGTCTTAAGTGAGGCTATATATAATAATTTTAATTTCTGAGGCTTCACAAGTAATCCTACTTAAATATATAGAGAAGATTTATCATAAGTTGTTAGAGCCATTTTTCTTGATTATCACTTATTGAGGCTTCAAAGTCCTCACTTTGAAGTGCTTAAAAGCCAAATATTTTTTTTCTTGCCACAGCATCCAGTAACCTAATAAAAGACAGATTATACTGATTTACTGTGAAGTACAAGGGATAACTAAAATATTAGGGTTGTTTTTACATGTTTGCCCCATAGGTTTGTGAATTATTCCGGTACTACAGGCAATGTAGATAATTTCATGTTACAGGTACAGAACATTCAGGTTTTTTAAAAATAATATTTTACTTTGGTATGACAAAGGGCATGAAAGCAAGGGAGCTTTTCCTTCAGCCTTGAAGCCACAGGGACACGTGGCCATTTGGCATTTCTGCCAGAGGAATCTCTCTAAAGACAGAGTCACTGGAGAAGCAGTGTCCTGCATGGCTTTTGGCAGGTGACTGTGAGTGTGCTGCCCTCAGAACGCAATGCTGCCTTGCAGGTGATCTACAGGTGGCCACTCTGGTTGTGCCTGATGTGCCTTAGGCCACTCTAAGCCCCTGGGCACCCTTGGATACATGCCCGGTGTCCGCCTTGCAGTTCTGGAGGGACAGAGACTTCTCAAGGCATCCTTCAAAAGTCAGTCCAGACCTTTCCCTTGGCTTGCCAGCGTGCTTTAGGTCACCACAGGGGCTGTGGATTTCACTCTTTGAGGAAGTTTCAGTGGCAAATCATTTTCCTTTAGGTGAGAATCTAGAGCCCGTGGAGGGCTCTGAAAGGAAAAGCAGAGTAATTTCATTCTGGTTTAACCTGACAGTCAGTGTGTTGTGTGCTGAGTGACTGGTGTGGCTGAAGGAGTTGGGCTGCTGCACTTTGCACTCGCTGAAGCAAGTCAGGCATCAGTTAAAAATGGCAAAGCTGTTCTTGCAGTGGCCAAACCTGGAAGCTAAGCTTGTAAGAAAGAACTTCAATTAAATCCAATCAGGATGGGGCCGAAAGGTTACCTAGTGACTGAAATGATAGAAAATACTCTGCTATTTAGTGTTCTGATTTCAGTAGCACAGCTGCACCATTTTGCATCCTTAAATTCTTTCTTGCTTCTTAGCAAGCATTAGAAATCACCCAGTTCTCAGTTATGCTGGAGTCATGGAAATAATTATGAGATCTCAACATACCTAGAGTAAAAACATTCATTTAGGAAAGTCATCAGCAACTGAAAATAATGTAAGAATTGTATCAGACTAGTCTGATAGTACGTAAGGATAATTCTCACTGTATATATGTGTATATATATGTATATCGGTATATATATGTAATATATATAATATTTGGTTTGCTGCAATGTCTTAGATCTACACTCTTCAAAATACTTCACTATGTATTATGATTTTGAATACATCTGGGCGATATTATTTCTGTTATTTCTTTTGTGGACCTTTTACATCGAAATGTAATGACCCCGGAAAAACAAAACGTCTCCTCCAGTCACAATGGGAGGAATGAAGACACCATGCAGTCCAGCCTGTTTTCCCAAAAAAAAGATGCATAGGTAAGTTAAGTAATTGCTGATGCAGTTATCTGTGGCAAAATTTGGAATAAAGCTCGAGTATGAGTCCTGGTTCTCACTATCGTTGCTATTATACACAGCACATTTACAGGTCCATTGTATGATATTACTTATAAAATACAGTAGATAGAAATTTGGTGGTGTTTAATTCTTCACCCTGATGGTTTGGAAGGCCATGTTGAGTTTTCTGGAGCAGATCTGCAGAACTGCATGGAAATACAATGTTTATGAACTAACGTGGTGGATGTTGTAGTCTGACATCAGTATCTTCTGCTGCAATGTTTCTTCTTTGCTGTGTGACCTCACATGACTGCAAACTCCCCAGCATGTGACAAGTCCCACATGGATGGTCCACAAGATTCCAGGAGTGGTTCAGTGCTCCAGAGAAGTTTGGGAACTTTGATTTATCCCACAGATAGAAGGGGACTATCAAAGTTTTCTACTGTTTTCCTTTCCTGTTAATTGCTGCTGATGTTTGTGGAAGAATAGGGTCACTGTCTTTTCGGTGCGATCAAATGCTTCTGCAGCTGGAGACAAGGCTGAAGGGAGGAGAAGAAGGAAACAACAGTCCCCCTTCCCCCCCTTCCCCCCTTTTTTTCAGCAGTGTATTTTCATTCTCAATTCATTTTTCGACTTCACGAAGAAAGCTGGGATTGGATCTGTGAAAAAACTCCACAACTTTCTTCATTTTCTTGCAAAGTTAAGATTGTATCTCTGCTCAGAAGAATGCAAAACTTGAGGGCTTAGTTATATCTCGTGGTATTGTTTTCTGGTTTTATGATACTTCCTTTGCCCTGGTGATGTTGAGAAATTTGTATTAAACTTTAGAAAATAATAAATGTTGTGTTCTATGTTTAATGGACTAGACATGTTAGTCCTTGTAATGGCATGTTGTGGAGGGAATAATGTGGTGTCAACCATGGAAAATCAAAATATACTCACTTGTAGGCATTTGTAGATCTTCAAACCAAGGGCACTGTAACAAATAAGGCAAATAGTCTGGAACTGTGGACTAAAGCCCTACTTCAGAAAGTTCTTTCTTGCAAAGCCATTTTCCTCTCATCCTTTCTGTTTTGCGCCAGTGGGCAGTCAGCAGTGTTTCGGCAGTCAGCAGTGTGTCCTTCAACACACAGATTTGAGAGGCCCCATATAAGCTATTTTTAACACTGTCCTGGCATTGAATCTGTTTTATTATCTGTTTTATTATCGTATTTATCTGTATGGATTAGTGGATTAGTTTTGTGCTTGAAAATGATCAATTTTATGCAGTGAGATACAAGTGGAAGTTAGGCTGAAGGTCAGTGATAGATGGTGTTTTGTTTTCACTCTGCTGCTGTGATGTGTTGGTCCCTTATAAAAAGAGAGTGATGGATTCAAGCAGAAACCTGTGGAGAAAGGGCGAGTCACTCTTGGAGATCATCTTGAGGGTGTAGGAGGAGAAAAAAGCTTTTATACGCATTGCTTGGGCAGAGCAGGGATGTCTGAGACTGAAAGCTATCTGAGGAGCAGGGAAGTATCTAAGGAGAGCAGGGACCAAACACGCAACTAGGCCTAAGTGATTCTCAGGATCAGGGGGACGCTGCATAGACTTGAGCTCCAACCTCGAGAAAATAGATTGTTAGGCTGCCAAAAAGCCTAAAAGAAAGGATGTACTTCAGGAGAATAAGATAATCAGAGGACCTTCTGTTGCAAACCATTTTAAAATTTCATTTCTGTCTTACCTAATTGCTTGATTTATATCCATTATAAAAAGTTAACTCTTCCTGTTTGCATTTTAGTAGAACCTGGCTTGAAAAGTCTTTCCATTGTTTAGGAGTAAGGGAAGTTTTTCTGCAAACTTTAAGCAAATCTGCCTCACAGTTCCTATCCAATTGGAAGTTTAGTCTTGGCTCATCTGAAAAGTGATTTTCAGAAACTGTGTCTAACTTTCATTTTTCTAACCACATATAGGCTTCATCATGACAGTGCAGGTTTTATTTGGAGGCTTAATAATGGAATACAAAATCTGTTGGGTTTTTTGGTGGGTTTTTTGTTTTGGTTTTTTTTGTTATTGTTGTTGGTTTTGTTTTGTTGGTTTTGTTGGGTTTGTTTGTTTGTTTGTTTTTGTTTTGGGGTTTTTTGTTTTGTTTTGTATTAGATATGCAGACTAGATGAAGACCAGATGTCAGACTTCCTGAGAATAGTTCCCCTTATGGGGAAGATGACCATCTTTTCTGTCCCTTAAAGGAGATTCCTTAATTCATTAGTTTGTCACATGAGTCAAACATTTGCAGTGTGATGCTAAAACATATGCTGTTGATTAAATGTTGTTTTCAGTGTGGAACTTTTCCTGAAGAAATACTGGTGCTATATAGGGCCATTCATATGTGACAAGAAATTTGAAACGTTCTCTCTTCCAAGATTTACCCACAAGTAATACTTTTTGGTAGAACTACAACATACAGTGTACATGATAATAATGTTTTTTCTTTCAGATGAGAAAAAAATTAAACAATGCAGCTGGAAGGGATATATACTTTCCTTCTGGCCACAATCTCAAATTGGGACAATATCAATGTGTCTGCTAGCTATTCATTAACACAGCTTTGAAAAGGCAAACCATCTCTGTCTATTGATTAATTTAAAAAGAAGCAACGGACCTGTATTAGGAATAATTACGAACGGGAAAAGTGCATTAAAATGATTTGTCTTTTGAAAACATATAATCATTTATACTCATAAATCTAACACTGACTTTGCAGAAAAAAATGGTAAGTTCCTAATCCCCTTGCACAGCAAAGTATGCTGTACGTAAGTTATTACTCACATTAAAAAGAAAAGTGCAATCATGTTTATAGTGACCTTTCTTTAATGGCCGAAAGAGTTCCAGAGTTGCAGGAGATATTTCATCAGCATTGAAAATTTGGAACGACTGATGCATAACTCCACGAAAATATTATCTGCGCCATCAATTTAAGATAAATGTCTTAACTGTGCAGTTGAAGGGATCTTGAAAAGTTTCCTCACTATTAGAAGTTAGTTTTCTACATTAGGCGAAGATTGCTTAATTGCAGTTTCTGATTTCTTTAAGGATGAGGAGGATGGGAGTGATGCTTTCAGTGACTAAATAACTACTTAAAAGGTTTTTTTAATGACACACTTAAAAATCATAACAACCTGCTCTTCTGTGTGTTGAAGTTAATGATGTCATACTTTCTCTGAAGGGTAATCTAGGAAAAGAATTGACAACTGATTCATGCATCACAGTCTAATTCTTCAATACACTTCACGTCAAAGCAGAAAAAACACCAAGCCTTTCATTCACCTTTCAAATACCAGAATTTGTATGAAAGCCACAACAAACAAAATTAAATTTAAACTGAGCTAGTTGCTTCCTCTGGAAAAAGCATTGTCCTTTTAGGAAATCACAGATGTTTGATGCAGGCTGAGCTTCCAAGTCTAGATAAGGAACCTTTGGCTGAAGAATTTGTGGAGGGCAAACATGCCAATAATACACCTGTGTTACAAGCCTTGTGTAAGGAAATTGTCTATGGCTCTGTCTTTAGGCTCTTGTTATCTCTATTTTTCTAAATTCATTGACTTTAATATACCCTCTGCTGACTTGAGTGCACACTCTGGAGAATATTTGCCTTTTAAAAACAGATGGTATGGAAATCTTTAAAATATTGCTTCTGTTAAGCCCAAGCTATATATTAATGTTAACTTGAGCTGAAAAAGTGAAAGGATGTGCAAATTGATTTTAAAAAAATCTTAACAATTTATATATATATATAAAGGTATTCACTAGTGGATTTGTCTCAATAAATTTAATATGATAGTATACCAGTGAAGGCAACAGGAATGCTTGAATGAGAGCAAATTGGAATGGAAATAGTGTATCCCTTCTCTATTATGTCTTCACTCATGGAAGATGATGAGCCAATTTCTGAGGCAATTAAAAGCTATGTTGTCAAGAATATGGCATCCCATATGGATCTCTGGTAACTGTACTGCAGGTCCTCCCTTTAATCATAACAAAACTCCTTTTTTTGAGCTGCACCTTGTATATAGGTATCCATATTAAGTGGCAGTAGTTTCAAGCTTGTTATATTACATTTTTGCTCTTTATAAAGCTTCTACTCATAAACAAATTGCATTTATTTGTTCTGGTCTTGTCTTCTTTATAGTGCTGTGTGCGGAGGCTTCGTTTAGGCGTACAGGGAGAACAACTGAGTTTATCTAGATAAACTTCATAGTTATATTTTCTAATTGATTGTATTTTGGCTTTTTGGGGGGAGATTCTTTTTCATAATCAGCTTCTAGAGCTGTGGTGCTTAAACCCAACATTTTAGACCGATTAAGGCCTAGTCGCTGCTGTCTAGACTGCAGTAATGATGTTGCTTATTTTCCTGTGATAACCCTATTGATAGGCCTCAAAACAGCACTGGTCCTTTTTTTCGAATAGCTGACGTTTGCTGGCTGTACAAATAATGGACTATCAGCCATTGGATGTAGCCTGTTTTTTGCTGTAATGGGAAACTGCATTAAAGATAAAAATCATCCTGTAAGTAAAGGCAAGGCTTTAGGCGTGAAGACATTTTTCAGCCCTACTTTGGGAAACTGTCATTCAAGCTCTCCATATCAGAGTCATGTCGCTCTAGGGAGTGCTGGCTCCTCTTCTTAGTGAGGAAAAGGCAAAAAGGTGAAGGCAGGGGCTGTGGTCTAATGAATTGCAGGCTGAGGGCAAATTCACATTCCTGTGTAAACTGCGGTTTAATACGTTTTCAACAAATTGGACACCAGCCTGAACCTTACTGTATTATTTCTTGCTGTTTTACAAAAAGCCATCTTAGTTAGCTGAAACACCAAAAAGGCCTGTTTCTGGACACTAAGGATTTTGTATCTCTGTTACAAACAGAGTGTGGACTGGTGTGATGTAAGATTGTAAGTGCCTTGTCTGGCACTTAAATATCTGAGGAGGTAGTTCCAGAGGGCGATTTGGCCTGGCAGGAAGAATTTCTGCGGTAGCCCTCCGTGGTGTTAACATGTTCATACTTCTCTTCAGTTTGGAAATCTCCGAAGTCTGGTCTTAAGATAAGGGCAGGAAAGTGCAGTCGAACAAAGCTGTCACAGGGGAAGCCGTCTGGCACTGCTCGTTGTCTTGGGGTCTGTGGTGAGTATTTTTGCATGTGAATCACTCTCTCTTTTATATAGTTTTGTTGTTAATATTGTTGCTGTTACTGTTTGTTCTCTTATCTCATTGCTGTTTCCAGTAAATTGTTCTTATCTCAGCCTGTGATCTTCACCTTTTGTGCCTCCAATTCTCAACTCCATCCTGCTGCAGCAGAAGGGGGAAGGGAAGGGGGAGTGAGAGGGTGGCGAGTAGTTTGGGAGAGTCTCAGTGGGGGCACTGAGTTAGGGACTACCATTCCTAAACCATGACAATTGCACAAAAATCCTTTGCACGTGTATGTGTCTTTGGCTGGGAGACTTATCTTTCGTTTACTTGTTAATGTTTTTTTTCCCTCATTAGTATTCATGAGTTTATAAAGCAGTAGACCACAATATATAAGTATCTTGGATTGCAGTACTTGTTACAGCTGAGGAATCCACACAAAATCACATGAGAGGAAGAAAGGGACGTGACCGGCTTTGAATGTGTGCTTCCCACACAACAGAAACCCACAAATATGTGCAACTGATGGGCAGCTAAATCAAGTGCTTTGTTGGTGATTGTATTCGCTTCACATAAGGTGCTCTGCTTGACTGGCACTCAAGGACTTTTGCTGTAATTTCTGCTAGGGGCCGGAATTTGTTTCAGACCTTCCAAGGTGCTTGGGACAGTAATCCTACAAAGAGGGAGATACCAGTCCCAGGGAATGGGACTATTATGTCAGACTGGACGTAAGCACATAGGCTTGAGTTTGTCTCTCCTGGCTGGTGGGCACGTCAGGCAGGGTGATAGAAATCAGTTCACTCTTTGTGACTCTGCCAATCATGTTCTGGTGTTTCCTGGCAAATCACTTTGTCTTTCCCTGCAGCTTCAAAGAAAGAATAATGTTATCTTGGGGAAAAGTTTCACCTAGAAGAACCAGGAAGCTCATCGTAACAGTAAGGTTTGTGCTTGTGATGTTGCTATAGAGATTACCATAAGATTGTTGCAGAAAAAAAGTTCCTTGCCTCTAAGGCATCCATTTCCTTTATTCTGTGCCTTTCCACAGTGGTTGATCACAGATTCAAACTGTTCCATTTTAAAACAAGACAGGTCTGAGTGGCTTCCATTAAGATGCATTCAGTCAGAGACACAAGTGGATAGAAGTGGTACGCAATGCAGCTGTGTTTCTAAGAGTATTCTTTGTAGGATCATTTATTGCTGTCAAGGAATTTATAAAAATAGAAAATAATGCTATTTAAATCTATTCTTACTGATGAGATTTATGCAAATATAAGATTTTTGGGTTTTTAAAATTTTCTTTGGGTTTTTTTTGTAAAATTGGTATTGCTCCAGGGAGAGAAATTTTGTTTATCTGTCTTGGTAAGAAACTGACTAGGTCCTGGCCTGAATTTAGGCTATCAGGAGAGAGATTACTGCGCTTCAAATTAGAAATTCCTGAACATGATGCAATAAAGCAAGAAGCTGGCAAAAGCTGGAGCTGATACCATCAGGAATGGCAGAATCACCTGGATTAGAGTATCAAGCTATTTATGTAACAGCTCTGAGGCCTGTGGGGAGGACAGTAAGCAGGAGTGGTTGGTGTTTATGTGGGAGAGACTGAGAATGGTGAAACAAAGGTGAGTGAGAGAGAGAAAAGGGAGTATAATCAGTAGCAAGCTGTGATTAGTGCTGTCTGGGGATACCTGTTGGGAAGTCTTGTATTTTATCACTGGGGACTAAACCAGGGCAATAAACCAAGCCTCTTGTCCTGACCATAGCACATGCAACAAACCTGCTTCCTTGATGAGGAGGCACAGGGGGAGCAGCATGCTTTCCTTAGTCTGCCAGGGAACACCTGAGTCAGATCAGGCATCAAGGTATGACTATGAGTATGCCTGTGCCAGGCCTGAGGGTGCTGGCATCCTCCTAAAGACTTCCTGCCAAGATCCACAGGTGCCAATGTAAACATTGTGCAATGAAACCCAGTAGTGGCTTTTGAGCCTGTTTGTTCATGGTGCTGGTAGAATGAACTTCAGGAACTATCTGAGATAGTGGGAAGGACCTCGGGTCACCATCTTTTCCTCAGTTTGGCTAAATATGATTCCCCTGAAACTAATAAGATTCATTAATGTGCCATGTTTGCAAAGCACTGGTTCGTCAAAAGAGCTCTGCAAATACTTCTGGTAGGAGTCAGACTTGGAAAAATATGAATAGAAGAATCAGCTTTGCATTGCTAGAATGAATCTATTGCTTTTTTTGTTTGACCTAATTTAGTGTTACGGGTGATCTCAGGACCCATTGCAGGAATCAGTAGAGTAGATGCAAATAAAACCTTTTGTACACTGCAGCCCAGGCAATTTTAGCCATCCCTGTGTTGTCCTGCCAGCAAACCAAAATGCACAGTTTGAAAGCCAATGGTCCCCACAAATAGAGCTGGTCTGGTGGGGGACAGGTAGTAGAGAGGCAGCCTTTCACTTTGGGACACTGTCAATTATCACCAATAACTGTACGAGATTTCTTCTCGGGCATTGTTTTGACTTCAGCTTTGTGAATGACCATGTCTTTTGGATGGGGAAGTGTCTGTAATGGTAGCAGGTGTCCATAAACATGTACTTGATTACCTCCTGATGAACTATGCACCTATCCAGATGGTAATTTTGAATAGTGAGATAAAACTGTCAGCTATATATTAATTTGCCCTTTGAAAATCTCCCTGCTAACAAGGCACTTTTCGCCTGTCTGGAAATGATGGTAAAGATGGGGTGCAGCTGGGTGAAGCTCCTGTTTGTCACGTGGCAACACTGTCCTGGCAGACCGAGCTTAACTTTTGTGGAGAAAGCTGGAGATTGTGGTGGCAGCAAGACAAAATGAGGCAGAAAATGCTTTTGGAATCTGGAATAGTTTATATTGCCAGAGATATCTCTGCTCTGGTTTGCTCAAAACTAGGCAACATAACAAGATTTTACAGTTTGAGATGGACCATTTGAAAATTAATGTTTCTTCTCTATGGATGGAGCAGAATGATTTTTTTTTCCCCTCCAAATGGCCTAGTTTGCAGTTATCAGACAGCCCTGTCTGCAGTCACCTGTGAGTTCATAAATGCTTTTTACGATCAAGCATTTACAGCCTTTTTGGCTAACAGAAACGTTTTTCAAGACTTGGGAGATACTACTTCTTGCCTGCACCCACATTGACTATGCTTGCTGATGTGCCTAGATGCATGGAAAATTTATGAACTTTCATCATCCGGAATTCCGCCACCTCTGGCAAAAACTTGCTGAAATTAATTTTTAAAAAAATGTGTAACGTGACTTTTGATTTGTGTTTAGTTTTAACAAAGTTTGTAGAATTGCCTCTCTGCAACGTTTTTAAATCGATTAAAGAACTTCTCAAAATTTCACTAAGTGAAAGAACTTGACAGTTTTGTGGAGGAATTCTCCCTCCTCCCGTCTTGTTCTGTCACTGTTGTGACAGACTGTAATGGCTTGTAGGATGGTGGGAGGCAACTCGGAAGAGCAGTGAACTCGGGAATATTGTGCTTATCCTCTGTGAGCTCTCATATCATGTCCCAGTAGACTGATGGAATACTGCTTCTTGAGAGCAAACTTTTTCTCTTTTGGAGATCAGTGTATCCATAAGGCTCCGTAGTGGTTTGTGCAGGAGCAGGTTTTGCTGGCAAGAAGAGAGAGCTACAAACTGGTTCACACATTTCCATCTGAGAAGAATCCACTGGTCAGCAGATGGGAGCAGTGCCAGAGAATATTTGGAACTGCCAGCTTGGTGTTTGGGGACTAACTGGTGGATTTAAATGTGGAGGTTTAAGGGATGGCTGGTCCCCAGCTATATGAGTTCCCAGGGATTATTGCTTCTGCTGCAAAGGTAGCAAAGCAGGATTCACATCAGTTCCTTGGCTGTCCCAGGTCACTATCTAGTATTTCAGCATAAAACCCACCTCTAAAACAATTTATAAAACTGTGTTAGGTAGTGGACTGACAGGCAGGCCCATGTACTCTACCACTGCCTGCTCTGTCGAGGTAGCAGTCTGTGGCAGGGAGGTGCAGAAAAGAGGCATTCGACAAGCTACAGTGATATTTTTGACTCTGCTAAATAAATCTTCCAGAGTTTGTCTGCCACTCATCTTGGAAGAGGTAGAATCAAGGGAGAGCCTGGTAGTGAGCGGGGGCCAGCTGGAAACCACTTCTGCCTTCTCCTGTACCACTGGCACACTTCAGAGTACGAATTTCCTAGAATAGATACAGGGTGATCTTGAACATCCCTACCACACTGACCTGCATGATCTGAGAAACTTCTGCCGGAGTTTGGTTGGTGTCATGAAGCTATTTTTTTTTACTCTGGCTGTACATATTGTTGTATCATAAATGCTTTTCTTTATCCATGTGCATTGATTTTTGTAGGTGAGACTCTCACATCCTGTCTGATGAAGGACAATTGTTAGCTCCTAAATTTTGATAGTTAGTGATTGAAATATAAAACATTTGAGTCAAGGACTGTCTGAAGTTTAGAACAAACAATTCTGGCTCTCTTGTCTTTGAATTGAATGTATGGATTGAAAGAAAATTATCAGAGGTAGGAAAAAAGGTGCATATAAATGGGGAACATGGGAAGAAAAAAGATTGCACAGCTGTGTAGCAATAGTCTTGCTCTGCTCAGTGTTTTCCTCTGAAAATGTAAGGTAGACCTATTTCCACCGACTCATAATTATTTTATGTAGGACTCTCCATGTTTATTCCTTATGGCTTTCTTTCACACATCTTATTTATTGTGGCAAGGCTGTTCCCAGGATCTCAGTAAGTTTGCATTAACAATCCTGTGATCCAGAAGAAAAGCCTTAGCTAGGGAAATGAGATATGGGTGAAGGAGGCTTGAAAGACTACTGATAGAATGCCAAAGCATGGCCAGATATTGCCTGCACGTATGCGTGCATGTGTGTGTGTATAAAGTACTGGGAAAACCTAGGACAGGAGTCCTCTACTTGCCATACAGTGGAGGCAAGGACAGCTTTAACTGTGGTTTCACTGTCACAGAGCATCCAAAATAACTTGAAGCATCAAGTGGTGGTCCTGTAAATTCCTAATCCGTCTCTGACAATACTCAGTGGTCCTTAGGATGGCTCCTGCTGGTGTCTGTAGGCATGTCCACTTAACCCTGATGTCTGAACCAGAGTTTTCCAGGAACCTTCCTACCTTTAGGGTGGCTTCATGGGACTCGAGTGTAGTTGCATTTCCCAGAAGCAGTAGACACCCTTCTCTGAGTGAATTGACTTCTATGGCCTACTCATGCTCACAGAAGCATAAAACTGCGGAAATGGCAGTTTTGATGAAAAAGCAGCCGGCTGGTGAGCACTGAGCAAAGAGGAGCTTGCTCAGGGCTGCAGGGCTGCCTTCAGTTGTGTAAGAAATAAAGTTAATTGTCATCTGGCCCAAGTTAAATGGATGACCTCATGAGCAATAGCGTGTTTAATCACACACCCGCTAGAAACATCTTGACATGAGATGGAATTACTTTGTCAGAATTTGTTCTAAAGGGATTGGGAACAGAAGCAGCGAGGATAAAACATGCCATCAGTACAGAATAAACCTTGCTGTGTCTCTCTCCTTCCTCACTGTTTTCTTGTGGAACAGTGGAACAAAAGTGCTGCCATCTGAAAGGTACAACCTGCCTTCACAATTTAGGTCAATCCCACAATAGAGAAAGGGGGACCATCACAAATACTTCATTGCAAAACCCCACTTCATGTCTGAGGTCCTGGGTGAGATTTTCAAAATGTATCTGAATGAATTACTCACCCCTTATGTGGTGGCTAGAACTCTGAATTAATTGAAGAACCTAGTGATTATCTCCAGTAAAGAACAAAAAAGGGGAGGGAAGGAAAGACAAGGGAAGGGAAGGAGAAAAGAAAGGAAAAAGGAAAGGGAAAGAAATACAGTCTTCGCAAATCTCTCAAAGAAACTATCATTTTCTTTTTATTATTGTTCCCTTGGAAGAACTGCTCTTGAGTGACTAAGTTAAATAACACAAGCAAAAGATGATGATTCATGCTGCTTTTTCTGATAGTTTCTAGTGTTCAAAAGCCAGTATCACAGCTGCAGCTTTGAATAAATGCGTGGGGATAGGAATAAAATTATAGTAGGTATGTTAGCGTAATGTTCCCAATGTGCAGCCTGTGTATGTGATTACCTAATATTCCTTACCAGCTGTTTCTTAACATTAGTCATAGTGATCTAAAACAACCACCCTCTCTTCATTTATCTCAGTAAACATTGTTCTTTTTTGAAGAGGTAAGCTGTTTAGGAACAAAAGTTGTTCCCTCCTCCCCTTCAGCTTTTTCGTCTGCATGTCGTAATCATCTTGAATTGGAAACAGCTATAGCTGACCGTGTAAGTAATGAACAGTCAGGAAATATTTAAATATGGTAATAGCTATATTTGAGTACCATCATGAATGTGTTTCCTGGTAGTGTCTAGAAAATGCAAGGCTCTGTTCTCATGCCAGGACAAAACTAAGGTAAGAGGAGGAAATGTTTTAATTTTCTTGTTTAACACCACACTTCTGTCTTTCCAGATAGAATCAAGATATCATTTGCAATTCAGTGTTTATCTTCTCATTTGAAGCTGCTTGTACTGTGCAAACATTTTGGTTTTATTTCAAATGTGCTTTGTCATAATTCATAACCTGTTATGCTAGCACTTTCATAAGCGTCTGCCCTACTTACTGATGGTGAGCAGTGCTTTATTCCTGCAAAACTCCCACGAAACTCAGTGGGACATATGTTTCCAAATACACCGGGACACATTCAGTGGAGAAAAGTGCTGCTTGGGGTGAAGAGGATCTGCACAAGGTCTGTCTGAAGAGAAAATGACAGGAGTGCTTGTGAGACTGGGGAGAGGCAGCAAGTGGATCTCTTCACTCTGTGGCTTCAACTACACTCTCTGGGCAGAGTGGTGACCTTCTGTGACGAGGCAAGCTGCAAACCGAACCTCTCTGTAGCTGAAACCACAAGACTCATTCCTTTCTCCAGAAGAAGGCCAGAGTCAAGACATGAAATGATAATGGGTCATAAGCTGATCATAAGCGACCTGGGCTGGACCATGTGATCTCTAAGAGAGCTTCTTTGTTTTTGTATTACATCAGTGTAAGCCAGACTGGAATTTTGTCCAGCACATAAAAGCAGTCATTAGTCAATGATTTGTCTAAGGAAAGACCATATTAGTCTATATTCTAGTGTGTGTATGGCACTGAAGTGAAAGCTGAAATTTTGTACCTGATCTTGAGCATGGAACGGATTGACAGGAATTCTTTCTTGTCAGCTGTCAGCAGTGAGAAAGATTTGTACTCCTCTGCAAAAATAAAGCATTCATGAAACAGAAATCTATTCTATCTGAAAAAGTTTATGAATAAGTATTTAGAAGAGGCTATTTAAAACCCTGAACGAAAAGAAACTCAAGGGACTAACCAGTGTGGAGAAATAATCAAACTGAGCATATATGGAGGGAAAAAAGTCCCTGTTTACAAGTTTGAAGGCTAGTAGAGATATCAAGGAAAAGCTTAGAGAAGGGCTCAGCTGGGGTTTGATTAGAGATCGGTGAGGAGGTCTCATTAACATGCAATATGCGGTGCATGTACCTCTTTGTCAACATGTATCTGGTGCAAAATCAAGATTGATTTCTCCATAAAACCCCACATTTTTTCTTTTATCTTTCTGCTTGCCTACTCATGCAGTGTCTTCTATTTCTTTCAGCACCATGTTCCTGATCAAACTGGTGGACAACACAGAAGAGGAGTCTTCTAATCTCAGATTATGTTTGCTCTTTTCTTTTTGTTTTTTTTTTTTCTTTTTTCCAGAAGAAAAATCAATAGCTAAGAGAAATAGAAGTAATTTTTTTTCAGTACTTACTGCTATGTAGTTGATAGCCAAAGCTCTTTGTAGAAAGCAGTGTTGAAAATGCAGTCCCAGAAAATGAAGTGTGCCATTCATAGGCAGTAAAGGAACCTTCAAAACTGGAGCCCGTTGATCACATTCTGCCCTTGAATATATGTAGAAGAGCAGCATGAAGCGTGTACAATCATTGTTTCTCTTTGTACTTCCATTCATATGTTTGCTGCAGCACTAGAAAGAGATGTGTCAGCTGAAGCATGTGTTGGGATACCTGGCAGACTAAAATTCCAGACACGGAATTCAAATCCTGAGTTCAGGACTTTTTGTGGAGGTAACCAGATGCTATTTAACAAAAAGATGCCCCATAATTATTCACAGGGAAAATATTTACAGTGAACACACAAGCAATGAAAGCATGCATTCTCGAATAGTTTGAAAACAGCAGTGTAAACGCAGTTTATTTCTGAGGAAGTTTAATCCATCGTACTGCCATACCATCTCACACTCCTGCTGTTGCCTATACATTGTGTTTATGAAAAGTAACAGCTGTAACATCTGTCATCATCACAGCATATTTTCAGCACAGCATTTACACACATTTTTAAAATTTGTATGGTCTTTCTCTTCTCCTCACCTCTTCATCTGAGATAACTACCCATCCTTCAGTACAAACATGCTGTGCTTATATCACCTGAGCCTCCAGAAGTTGAAAGACATTCACGATATATCCGGATCTGTTGACAAATCCTTCTTCACTGGGAACATACAGAAGACTCTGTCTGGGAAAACCTCTGCAATTAAAGCATTCAGGGTTCTTGAAAATTAGTACTTTCTTCATTTTAGTTTATCTGGTTCCACAAGGATGTCCCCTGAAATCAAAACGTTACTATTTCTGGGGTTTCAGCAAAGAAAATAACCAATCTCCTGGATTTCTACTTAAACCAGTTGAATGAAACAAGGGATTTAAAACCTTCTTCATTTTCACTGTTTTTTTATTTTGGTTATTTTTTTTCTTGGTACTTACCAGGAAGGAAGAGAAATCAGCCAGCTAACAGGTAACTCATACACTCAGATTTCATGGTCCTCTCACACTGTCCTCCACATTTATAAATCTACTGTGAAATTTACCTCTAATTTTAGTAGGGCCTTGTCTGCAAGAAAGATGAAGAAATAGCACCTGTTTGTCATCAGGCTGTTACAGATGAGGAGAACCAAGTCTGATGACATATCTTTGTTCTCCTTTTTCACTTTCTCTCATTCAGTTTGTGGGTGTTTGGTTTTCGCTCAAAGGCTGGCAGTCTGATTCACTGGTTGTTTGAGCTTTAGCTGACTAGTGCTGTGTGATATCAACCTCTATGCAACACACAGGGTCACACCAGCACCTTTAGCTAGCTATGTCTCTGTTGTTCCACATGTCCTCCTTCACCACTCAAACATAACAAGAGTTCACGATCAATACGAGCACAACACAGTTTCAAAACCATTCCAAAATGAAAGCCCTGACATTCAATGATCTATGAGTAATTGCTGATGTCCCAGGTGATTGCTTCCCTCCATAAACCCTGGTAGAGTTTAACTCTTGATAGTCATTGACAATATTGACAATCATTGATAGTCATCCAAGATTGCTGTCTGTGTTCACTCTGTCCAAGTAAAACAGCTAACTAAGAAACTCGTATGTTTCTTCCTTTTTTGATCTGAAGAGGATATAATTAAGATGTCTGTACTGTGGGACTGATTGAAATTATGTTAGTGTTCAGCTTGGGTCACTGGTGTTCTCTGTGAACTGTCGTTATAAACAGGCATAGTATCATCTTCATGAATAGTTGTAGTACTACTAATAATAGTAATATCCAGAACCTCACATTAAAATAAGTCTTGTTTTTACACTAAGCTACACTAGTAATATCTGCAAATCCCCCATGACTTTGGTAGTAATTTTCTGAATGAGAGGATAACAGGCTACTGATGATATACTACAGCCTGTATATCACTGCAAGGTGCTTACTCCTTTGTTACTAATTGGTGGCTTGCTATTAAACAATATTGTGTCAGGCATGGTGCATCTAGAGAAAGCTGTAACATAAAAACCTTCTCAAAGTTGTATTTCAGGGAAATCAGGTGTGCATAGAGTTACAGCCCCTTTCCTAGTCAGTATCTGGAAGTATGTTGTTCTCATCATCCTGTGCTTAGATTTTTCACCAAATTCTCATCTACAGCAGTTTCTGAAAGTCACAGTTCACATTTCATCTAATAATGACATAAAAGGTAAATAAGTACATGAAGCTTTGTATACTTATAGATCAAGACAGAAGTTTTTGCACTCACTGCCATGTACATTTCTGAACTAATCACGCTGCTCTAAGAGCAGAGGCTCTTTCCTGAAGAGTTTGATAAACAGTTATCCTTGTTTCTAGAATGCATGAGGCTTAAAGGGAGAGGACACAGTCATGGGTTCAAGCAACATTTTAACCTGGCAATAAAAATCAATAGACATTATTGAGTGATTTTAACAAATGTTAGATACACAGTTTCCATGTAATAGAGGTAATATGCTGCGAAGGAAAGGCAATAAAACTAAAATGACACCTTTCATAACATGGCCACACATTCAGATAAGGGAAATGTGAAAGACTTCTTGGAAGCTACTCCTTCAGTGGGAACACATGCCTTTGCTTCTTGTGCCACAGGAACCATTGTGCTACTTGAGCAAGGACAGTCAAAATGAAACAGAGTGAAGCTGTTCGCTGGCAGGTGTCACAGGTGGGGTCAGGCCAGAGCATGTGCACAATTGCTTCCCTGCCATGTCCTCCAGTGTGCATGTGGAAATCTCAGCCAGGTTTCTGCAGTGCCTCCCATAAACTCATTCTGACTCGACGTATGCCCTTCTGTCTGCCTGTCTGCATTTAAGTTGCAATTTAATAGCATGAATTTTTGTTTAATCTTCTAAAGGATTTTTTATCATCTTGCAGAATGACTGCCATGTGAAATACAGAGAATGAAATATTGATGGTGTTCATGCAGTAGCTGGGAGCAGCACTCCTTTAGCTCAAGAAGTTGCAGGATGAAATTCTGTGTCTGGTGTTACACAAAGAGGTCAGAACATGTGGGCCCTGTTGGCCTGAATAACCTGTGAAACACCTCAATAAAGGTAGCACCTTGTACACTAAAAAGTCAAATCTCAGGCACAGACATTGACTTTTTTTGTCTTTGTTTAATAGCATAAAAGAACAAAGAAATGAGAACAGGGATAACAAAAGTAATGACACTTTGAAAGTAGAATATATAAGAAAAAAGAGACAATAAAAAGTTATGAGAACATATTAATCACACACAGTCTCACCATCTGTTGACTCCATATATATACCCCATCCTACTACTCCGTATGCTACTTGAAGATAAATACATATAATGATGGATAACAAGCAAAAAATAGCACACAAAAGGTCTAACATACACATAGTAAATAAGCATATGGCATAATGACCCCATTTTGGTGTATCTGGTGTGACCTCCCAGAATACACAAGCAAGGAAAGGAGCTGATCAGCGGTTGAGCAAATGTGGCATTAAGGAGATCTAGTGACTTCAGTCACTGAACATTCAAAAACCTCATCCATGGAAGAAGCCTAACTGAATAAACAGTCTAGGAACATTAAATAATGGGATGTAATACCAGCTCAGAGCTCTGCCCGATTCCTGTCACTCCTCTTCCATCCTCCTCTCTCTCCTTTCCATACACATCCAAATACGGGTGACTTTTCTTTGACCAAGAATCCTATTTTGCTCTGTCAGTGGGTGTCTCCGGTGATGGAGTCTCTCATTTAAGGAACTAGAAATCTTTGAAGATGCTTTTCTGTGGACTGTGGAGCAGAGAAGAGAGGTGGACAGTCTGTGCTTCCTCTTTTCCTGCTGTCTGTTCCCTGTGCCAGGTAGAACACTCGGCTGAGAGCAAGGTCCTCTTGCATCAGAGAACAAGGCTGGCCTCTGTAGGGCAAGTGGAAGTGATATTGCTCTGAAGGTGCTTGGTGCTCCAGAGGAGCTGGTAACTCTCATTTTTATTTCCCTCCTCTTGTTCTCCAGCCTCCCAAGTTTTGGGTAGGAAAGAAGTTGAACTCTCTGCAGCATGGTGGTTAGCCTTGCATCCAAGTGCTGCGCTATCTTTGCAGTCCCTGCCAGAAAAGTAGGGATTTTTCCACCTGTGAACTCTGGGCACCAGAATAGGGGCGTCTTCAGCATTTCATTCTGGTTAGAGAAGCTGAGTTGACAAACACCCCCTGGTCTTTTTCAGATGTTACTTTTGTGTCCTCTAGTCCCATCACTGCTTGTTTGGCCAAATATATAATCTCACAGTATTTCATAATTTACTGTATGTGTAATTAATAGATGGATAGGCTGTTTAACATTGTATACATTTCCCTCTCAAATATGTAGAACCAGGGGTGGTATTTGTCTTGCTATAAGTGGTAGCAATTCCTAAATGAATTTTCATTTGAGGATCACCTCGCGCATCACGAAACTGTGCCAAACAGATGCAGATCTGATGGCAGCTATCAGTTCCCAGTTCACAATAGACTTTCTGATTTGTAAGGAAGCAGGCAGCAGCCTGGTGTGCAAATCCCACCGGTAGAGAGGGACTTCCTTTCTTTTGCACCCTCTTCCCCTCACCTCTGTTTGTGGGCTTCTATGTCATGCAGAAGAGATGAGCCTTAGGCCATTGGTTACTGTCGTTTTCCTGGTAGTTACAAAGATTATTTTGGAAGGCAGTTGACTATAGCTCGGAAGTTTGATTTTTATTTCTTAATTTCTTTCTCAACTCAATGTGCAACTATTTTTATATTTCTGCTCCTGTTACAAGTCAGAAGTTTCCCCTTTGCTTTTCTAGTGGGGATATTTTCAACCCAGTGATAAAGTTATGCCTCCGCCTGAAGGAAAGCCACTGCGAACCGCTAATTTAGTGTCTGTGCTGCAGGGTTGCTGTCTTGGAGTTGCTGTCTTGGTGTTGCTGTGAGCAGCATGTCAAGGGAGTGACCATTCTCCATTCCCTTTCCTGGTTCTGTGCAGATGATAAACCTGGTGTGTGCTGAGATTCTTCTTCTGCAATGTGGAAGAAGCAAAGTCCTACTGTAGTGCTCTACCTTCCTCTGTGAGTAGCTCCAACATTAAGAGCAAGTGATGTTGCTACGCTTTTGCAGGAGAAGGGGAGGGGATTAAACCTGGTTCAATTCCTAACTACTTTTGTGATTAAAAACACAGAGCTCTGTGTGCTGTTCTTAGTTATGTTTCATTTTCTTGCAGCTATGTGATACTGATGGACACTTATGGTTGCAGATTCTCTCTTTATCACTTCCGTTGTCAGAGCAGTAATATGCGTTCTGCCAGGCAAAATTTGGGGGTGTCTGTCTTTTTGTGGCAGAACAGTGAGCTAAGAGAATTTTATGAGGGAGGTTCTTGTGAGAATTTTCTATTTGTTGACCACAGGTAGCAGAAGAAAGATCCAATAAGAGCTTTCATTTCTCTCTGGAAAAGTGATTTTTTTTTTTTTTTTAGACAGACGAGTGCTTGGCTACCTTCACAGACACCCATGTTCCCTGCCTTTGCCTCAGGCTGAGTCTGGGTAGGTTCTGTTTGGTATGCTGGCTATGGATTCTGACAGACTGACATTGGTGGGGTTGGGGAGAAGGATTTCAGTATGGACAAAGAAAAGACACCCTCAAGAAATCTTTTGCCATTGTGTACTATAACCATTGAGTGCTACGACTATTCCAAAAAAGCACCTATCTAGAGTAACACTCACACAGCCTCAAGAAAACAAGATTGACTTTTTCTCTGTGGTATTTTTATTTTGCTTTGCTATGTTTTTTACAAAAAGAGTTCATACCTGGCATCTGAGCTGCCCATAATGTGCCATCACAGGGTACACACTATGGACCGTTCTCCTGTGTGAGGAGTTGCACTCAGACCTAGGCTGTGCAGAGCTAATTAGTATAAATTCATATCCTCATCACCTCTCCTAAGGTCCACAGCCCAGTCTTTCCCACACCAATACCCTACCTGAAAGTCTGACTGAACCGAAGTTTTTCAGAAAAGAATCTACTTATAACAGTAGTATGTAGAGTGTGTAGCACAATGGCCTAGTTCTCCTGTTAGACCTTTAGATTACAAATAAAGAGTATTAACACAAGCAATAAATAAACATCCCATGATTACAAGGGAAATTTTTTCAAATGGACCTAATGTGACGCTTATTAACCAAAACCTTTGAATGACAAGAAGCTGGCATCACTTCCCAATTCCTTTTCAGTTAGGAAATATCTGTGGTCAGAGCATTTTCATCTATCATGAACCCAAGATTCTAGATTAAGAGAAGTGGCTAAAATGGACTTTTATAAATTCAGTGCAAATGCCACTATTTTGAGGAAGTGAATTTCTGCTACAAGGTGCACTTGCTGTTTGCTATCCAGGTTTCCTGATGTAAATGATTTACTGTTTGTTGCCTCCTGAGAGCTCAGAAATTTCGTTCTTATGATGAAAACTCCCAGGGAGATGCACTCATTTGTAGAGTGCTTCAGTGCAGTTGAATTGTATGAGTGTGTGCGTAACAGTACCAATGACAGATCTCCTTGGTTGATTTTTTCCAATGTACACTTGTGTATTTTTTCTTTCTTTAAATTTTTATTTTTGGGGCATAGTATCTCAGGATTATAATCTCGATTGGGACTTCCAGTTCAAAAAGGGAGCAGTAATTCTTTCCTTTGTCTGACCGGTGTTTGTCAGAATGGTGCTTGTTTAACCTTGTGGGCGTTGTCTTGTGATACCACTTTTGGGTCTGACAGGCTCGGGAGATTTCCTCCTCTACCACCTATGACGTAGCAGTGCAAATGAAAAAGGGAACTTAGTTTACTTCAGGGAACAACTTGCTTCTAGTCTGATAAGATTTGGTGTCTTTCACCTCTAAGCTTACCCAGAGTTCCCAGAGAATAAACAATGAGGGTAAACTGAGTTTAGATGA
This sequence comes from Oreocharis arfaki, assembly GCA_013398015.1. Classification (NCBI taxonomy): domain Eukaryota; kingdom Metazoa; phylum Chordata; class Aves; order Passeriformes; family Paramythiidae; genus Oreocharis; species Oreocharis arfaki. The sequence continues at coordinate 43,774 of VZRR01002190.1, forward strand.
GCTGTGTTTTTAATCCTGCCATTTAAAAAGTAATAGTGAACACTTTAGGGATTTTGTTTGTTTGTTTAGTTTTATGTTTTTTTTTTCTTTTCTTTTGTTTTGTTTCTTTTTTGTTTGTTTGTTTTACGAGTCATCTAGCAGTCAAAGAAACTTTAGATATGAAGTGGAAATATTTCAGGCCTGGGACCTGTCCTACAGTGTGCTTTCCCTCTTTCTCAGCTCCTTTTCCTCCTCCGATAGCTTCTTAGACAAGCAAAAGGTTGAGGTCCTAAAGGAGTATTCCCTATGGAAATCATGAAGCTGCATGAGACAGAACATGGTTATCTGCGCTTTTATTGAGGTGTTGACTTCGGTGAGCTGGTCTCCTTCTGGACACCAGAAGGTCAAAAAGAAGAACTTTATAAAAGCCTCAGCCACGAGAAAAGCTCCATCTGCATTTCTTGCCCAATTGAATTCCAAACTCAGACAAGTATAAATCTGCAGAAAATGTGAGTCTGGGTTGATGGAATTGCATCACAGCTCAATACTCTCTCAAGGCCTGGTCTCAGCTGAAGATTTTCCCTTTACTATCTCCATTCCTGTTCTCTTCTCCCAGTCCAGATGAGGAGGAATGAATTTTCCAACCTTCGAGTACAAAGAGTAGAAATGACTCAAGAAAAACTCCACAAGGGACCTGAAGAGAGAAGCCCGTTGCCTCATCTTCACCTTGGCTGCTGTCTGGTACTGTGCTCTCAATGAATCCCTTGGGCTTCTGAAGGAAGTCTTGTGCTAGAGTCTGTGCTGCTGCTGCTCTTCATGGTTCTGCTGTGGGACATTGACTTATGTGAGAGGTTTAAGAGCTCTGAGATGGGGATACCTTGGACCACACAGTATCCCTGGGGCAAAGACCCCATCTGTTCTTCTCTAAAAGATCTTGCACGGTTTTTGGAGTTATATTGAGAAGTGTTGAATAACTGCATCTCTACTCAGTGTTCTATGTAGAGAAGAAGCATTAAGTCTCAGCTAAAGGACAGCAATGAACGTAATTTTGAGACCATATGTGACAGATAATTTCCTCTCCAGGCAGATCAGGAGCGTGTATCAGCTGTGCTGTGTAATATGCTAGGCCTATATATAGGTGTCTATAGAAAGACATTCTTGCCTCTTCACTTCGAAGAGGCTGCAGGTTAAGCCCAAATTTCTGTTAACAGAAACCATACATTGTGTAATTTATAACCTCAGAAAACTTTCTGAAGTCTCTGCTATGAACCCAAGCAATCTTTTATTTCAACAAAGTTTCAGTGCCTAACCCTTACAGCAAAGCACAAGTCTGGAGTTACTGGCTCTCTGAGGGAAAAAAAAAAAGTCACCAAAAAATCTGTGGTGCCCTTCTTGAATTCTTGATCACTGGGATCACATCTGTGATCTACAGTTTGTGTTAAAACATTTTCAGAAAGTTATTGTTATGTACACACAATAATGTTTTCTGTCATGGTTTAAGTCCATGTTTCATAAGCAATTTGAAAACCTAGATCTCTCAGAGGGTTTCAGCCTTACACACAAAAATTGCAGAACTTGTTTGAAAATGATGGCATATAAAAGTCTCTTCTGTACAAGGACAGGGTTTCAGTTTTCTCTGATTTGTGGTATAAACAAATGTCGAGCGGCTTTGGAATGTGCATCTTCAATAGGTCAGCCAAGGAGTAGAGATGTTGCTCTTGTCACATTTTCTTAGCTTTTGCAAGTTTCCTACAGTAGAGGAGGCAGGGTTTGTGCTGAGGCAGGCACTGCTAGCTCCACTAATGAATGGAAAGTGATGTCTGACCATGTGACACGAGAACAGCACTTTCCATGTTTGCCTGATTATCGAAGAGCTGGAATCAGCATTGACGAAGATAATGTGATGTCACTCTTTAATCTGGCAAGCCTGCAAAACCACTTCCTCCTTGTGTAGGCTGGAGGTCTCATGATTGCCATTTCACTCTAAGGCATTCATTGAAAGTGATGTAAGACAGAAGAGCTTTGACTCTCTCCTGTTTTTTAAATGAATGAATGCTATTGTGAAATTCCTTGCAGCTATATTGGGAAATACACTGGTTATTCAACAGAATATAATGATTATCAAATAAAAAGGAAAAAAAACCCGGAAAGATTAGCTTCTTCAAAAAGTTTGGATTTTTTTTGGAGCTTTATCTTTGATTTCATCTAACATAGATTAATAGGCGACCCATCAAGTTAAAATTCTTGTTCTGAAGCACCAGAACCTCGGCATTGCCAGGATTTAAACAAGCTGGTTATCATAAAGATGTGGGAGAGGTAGGTATTTTATACCATGAGGATCCTGTCTGTAACTTTATCTTAATATAGTTCTAATAGGTCCCCCAGAATAGAACACTTTGAGATTCACATTTCTTGAGATTTCTAGATGGAAGACCTTGCAGGAGATTACTCTTGTCAGGGTTTTGTATTGCTGTGACTCATGTTGTGGGCTGCATGCTTTTGCAAGGAGTAGTCCCAGACTACTGCTGATAGTCAGCGGTCAGCTAGGGATGACAGTGGGGTCTCTTAAGTCCTTTTACATTGCACAGTGCCACAGCTGTTGAAGTAATGCATGCTGCCACTGCAGTATTTATACATTATAACATCTATACATACAATGAATGTTTTCACATGCCTTTCACTCCTACTGGAATGCACTCATAACAGGAGCTTGCAGAAAGTCTTCTAACTGGCCCTCTCACGCTGTTCTCATTCTCCAGTCCTACTCTCTCCTGCCAATGAGGGCTGTGGACTCCTTAGCTAGGATGGCAGCTTCTCCCAGTAGCTTCACCATAACATATAGGAAGTGAAACTGATTCTTTGGGGGGGCTTTGGAGCCTTATGCACTACATATATTAATTTCTGTTTCCTTATTAAAATAGCTCAGTTTGCTAATTAGGGCTGAATGTGTAAAGCAAAACAATGTAAATCCTGACATTTTGAAATGGTGGGAAAACCTCCAAACTATTTTTCTCAACACATGTTTGAACTAGATCCTTAAAGGACCAGTAAAGCAAACATTGGGTGTTGTTTGAAACAAAGGATGAAATGAAAAATGCCGTAGTAGTAGATAACCAAATTAATTAATTAGTTTTTCTATTCATGTATTTTGAGGAATGTAGTTTGAAATTGTGATTTACATTCTTCAGGATCTTCTGGCACACCATAAAGTAAAACAGAGAATGAAGTGTCTCTTTAAAAGACAGCTGGAAAATATGAAATCTGTAGAGGTCAGTTGTCCTCGGGCATTACCTTCTGGGGGAAAGAAGCGTAATAGCTACTTAATATGATGTATACTTAAGAGTTGGACTAGATGATCCTTGTGGTCCCTTCCAACTCATTATTTTATTCTGTGATTGTGTGATACTTTTGTTGTTGAAGGAAGCAAGAGAATTCAAGCAGAAAAAATTATATCCGGGTTAATAAGAGTATCTTTGTTTTTTGTTTGCTTAGATTGCTGAATTAAAAAAATAATCAGTTTTTGGCATAGCCCTGTTCAATACAGGCTTCTGTGAAAGCAGGCAGCAGGAGCTCCTACTAACTGTATGTATGTGGCAACTGTTACAGAATAGGACAATGCCTCTTAAAATTATTCTTTATTACATGTGACATGAAACACAAGCATGCCTGCACACGGACTGGGACAGAATGTGACACGGAGTCTGCTGGCAAGGTATGCTGGATGCAAACACCAGAGCTGGAGGCACGGCCGAGCCCTGTGCGGTCACATCGCGTGTGCTGCTCTTACTCTGCCGGGGCTTGACACTGGCTGAAGGGGACTTGGAAGGACACGCTGGTTAGAAGAGTGGACAGTGATGAGGTGTTCTCCTGATGGCTCAGGGAGTAAAGGAAAACACAGGCATATCTAGAAGGCAAGGATTTATAATAGTGGTTTGTTTCGAAGCTTCACCGTGTGTTCAGAGAGACTGCCCATCAGTTTCATAATCTTCAAAGTCCCCGGCTTCTGTGACATCAAAATGAACCTGAGGCTTACTCTTTTAAAGGAAAACTGAGAAGCCTGAGAAGTGTGTAAATTCTGTTATTCAAATTCCTGTCCGACACCTGTCAGATATTTAAATTTGGATCCTTTCCCTGTCTTCAGTGCCACCAGTGGCACAGCTGAAAGTGCCAACAGAAACAGCTTTTGAACCCCAGCCCAAGACATTACTTGGCAATTCACCTTGTGGGGTTATGCAAGGTCTGTGATGCTGAACACCTGCCAGCACGTTCCTGAGGTACTGTCGATGATGTCATCGAGAAAAGTGTATTCTTTCATTAAGTGTGTGCTAAAACCACAGCCACAGAATGTATGTAATGTTCAGGCCATTTCTAGATGGATGTATCAGGGTCCAGGAGGAGTGGTGTGCTGCAGTGTGTCTGGCTGGTGCAGAGAAGCAGGAGTGGCCTAGACAGCTTTTTACTAAATAAAGCATGTAAAAGCCTTCTTGACTTCGTGTGTAGTACTGGGATCGTAAGAAAGAAGAATGCCTTGAAAGGTAGGATAGCTATAATATGATGCCTTTAAAGGTCTAAAAGCATTAAACAAAGGTAATTTAATAACCTTTTTTCAAGTTTCTCTGATGACACAGCTTTCTTCTGCCATTCATGCCTTGTTCAGCTTCTGGCGAAGTGCCTTATTAAAAGGTACCTGTGTACCATGCAGACTCCTAAAATTAGGGATCCACATACAAGTATTCTTCCTTTTCTTCCTAAGCAGCTGAACAACCTCTTCTATGTCCTTCACTGATTCTTACAGAGGGGTTTCTTAGTCCATGAAACTTCTGGCTCTGGACACACAAACCAGGCAAACTTAGTTGCACAAAATGTGAGATGCCCGTATATGACCAAGTGAATTAAGTTGTCAAAGATCATAGAAACCACTCTTTGTGATCACAAAGGGAAGTCTATCTTCCTCACTCTTTGAAAGATCTGAAGAATCAGTTCAGACCATGCAAGAATTCTAAAATCAGCATGTGAGGGAGCTTCAGGTGCAGTTGTCTGTCTCTCACTCTCTTTTTTTCTCCCCCCTCCCCATAGCAATGACAGCACCACTGAGTGGACCATTGAAAACTAAGAAGCAAGATGCACTGTTTGAGGAGGTCTTAAAACTATTGTTTTGTATCTCTTTTTGTGTCTCTAAACCAGATCACTGGGCTGCTGTAGTTTCAAGTTTAGTATCACACCGGAGCTTTAGAGGAAGAAGGCTAAGCATGTGGATGCTTTGGGATCTGCTCCTCTAGCATGTCTGAATGACTCACTAAGGCTAATCTGAAATGCTGGTGGCATACCCTGTCATGTTGGCTTTTTTTGGCATTATTCTTCAACCCTGAACCCAGGGCCAGTTGTAAGGTCTGTGCACTGCTCTAGTCTGATTGTTGGTGTTAAAAGTTCACATCACTGTGCTCTGCACCAATTGTTTAGCTGCAAAGTCCTCTCATAAAAGTCTTCAGAGTCTAAGATAATACCACAGCTCTGGAAGAGGTCAGATGACCAGCTTGTACATACCAATATTGTAGTTCACAGAGTTATGTTGATTTTTACAAGGTAACAGAATATCCAGCAGCACTGGAAGCAGTAGATGTATTAATTCTTGTCCTTTCCACTGAGTTCCTTTGTTGTTCTCATCTTCTTTCAGAGAAATCTGAAATGTACCTGTCTCACAACAGTTCCCAGTTTTGACCTGTTTTTGAGAAAGCCATTACAAAATGCGGCTGCTTTCCATATTTATTTTCTTTATCTCTCTTCTAGGTTTGCCTTAGGGCCTCTATATGGTGGTTGTCTTACGAACATTAATGGAATAATCTTGACAATTTCCCGTGAGAAGACTTCAGCAGATGTTTAGATATCTGTCACAGAAGTCTGATTCTTTGAGTTGTTGGAGTTATTCTGAATTCTTTTGTTGATTGAGAGAGCAGAATTTTTTTAATGTTTAGTATATGTCCCAAAGCAGACATTTTTGCATTTCAACAGGAACCAGAATGAAGAGAGACATAGCGTCTTGTTCACTGTGACACAGGAAGCCAGTGGAAACACATAATTTATAGCCACATCTCTGTTCTGCCCTAGGACCTTTTTCCTGGCTTTTTAATGCCTTGTGTCTGAAGGCCAGATGTCAGGACTTTAGGAAATGGAAAACTGCCATGATTTACTACTATGGAACATATTTGATGAGCTGAGTGATCACTGTTTCCTTCAGTCCAGGAAGGGTCATCATCTTCTACTGTCACCTGTCAGACATCAGTTTATACTAGCTTGACTTGCAAGACAGGAAAAGTGAGCTAGAAGGCTTTCCTAAGGAGAAATTAGCTGAAAGCCTCCATAGCACTACTCTTCCAGACACTGCCTGGTTTTAACTTGCAGTGGGGAGTGAAGTCTGTCCCGTCTGGCATCTGTCACTGGCTGGGATGTGGGTCTGTGCTCTGTGGCAGGGATGTTGAGTGTGAGAGCTGTGTCTCCCTAGGAAGTATTGGGGGACACTGCCATCTACTGTCTCCCTTACCTGAAATGACAGTTTGGTTATCGACTTCAGAGAAGAGTTTCTTCTCCTGCTGCCACAATTTTTTTTTTTTGATAGCTCTTTTCGCTGTTTTGAGTTTCCTACTTGCACATCTCTCCTAAATGAGGAGGTATCCTTTCTGAGGTGCAGTCGAGAGAACATGAAACTGGAATTCAGACAGAATAGTTTCTATTTCTAAATCCACCACTTGGCATATTGGAAGACCTTAGGCAAGTTCCTCTGCCCCTATTTCCATCCAGCTAAATGAGGAAAATGGTACTGATCTGCCCTCTAAACTGCATTAGTGTTTTAGCAGCAGGTCACTGCCATTATTACTCTGTCTAATACTTACAGATTTGAAATAGCGTAGAGGAGTAGTCTGGGAAATCCATGCACAGGTGTGAGGGAACTCATTGCCACAATATTTTCTTTTTGAGGAAAGTAGCCAGTGTGCTCTCTTTCTTTCCCCCTGATGAGTGCTGTGGCATGACATGTTATCACACTTCTTCCCTTCTGTTATCCCTTCGTTGGTCTCTGTACCTCGCCCTTGGACAGGGCATAGACAGAATCACTATCCTCATCCATCCAGTGGGAGCAGCATTCGTGCAGCAGTTGAGGGGAGCACGTGGTTCCACAATCATGATATCTAAAAGTGTTTGCAAGACAGCACAGCCACCCCAATGGCCTCAGATTAGTCATACTGCTCAGTACAAAACCGATACAAAGAATGCTGGGTTCAGTTCTAATTATCTATTCATAATTAATTCGTAATTAAAAGCAACAAACAGCACTGCTGTCCCACTATTTATTGCCTCCAATATTGAAAGCTCCGAATCAAATTTTTTATGTGTTTGTCTCAAAATGTACTTGTGTGAAACAGCTCTTACTCGGCAATGTACTCATCTTGTAGAACTGATTATCTTGGGTAGTAAGATGCTATTCATGAGAGGGAATAAATAAAATGTTGACTCCTTGTAGAGGGTCTATTAATTTTTGTTGGTCTAACTTCTGGACAATTGTTATCACTGGGCATTAAATTACTTAGATCAAGCCCCAAGCACCAAAAGGCAGAAAAACTGAGAGCAGGCATTGCAAGATGTTCCCTTCTATCCTCTCTCCACAGGCACAGGCTGCTGAGAGCTGCATTGCTCTTCCCTGCTGGTCGTGCTAGATTTGCAAACCTGAGTGTTTCTAGGCAGTCAGTGCTACAAGGATGCTCTGGGCATGGGCCGTTGTCTGACAAAGTCTTCACATGGCTGGAAATTTTTATACCTCACCTGTAGCAAATAAAAGGTACAAGCCACCAGGTCACAAGGGTTTCCTGGTGTTCAGATGGAAAATTATGTATTTCAGTGTGTGCCCATTGCTCTTGTCCTGTCCCTGGGCTATATTGAGAACTATCAGGCTCCCTCATCATTCCTCTGATCGAATATTTCTATGTTTGATAAGATCCCCCCGAGCTTTCTCTTTAATAGTCCCAGCTGTCTCAGCTTTTCCTCCAGTCCCACAATCACCTTTTCTACCTTTTTCTGGACCTGCTATTGTAAGTCTGTATCTTTTTTATTCTGTGAAGCCCAGAGCTGGATGCAACAGTCCAGACGTGTCCTCACTAGTGCTGACCAGAGAGGAAGGATCATCTTCCTCTTCCTGTTCCTAATGCAGACAATTGTGTCCTACAGTGCTGGGAGAGATTCCTCCAGCTCACAGCAACAATTAATTGTGGTTGAGTGCCATCATGCTGGACATGTTTGCTTGAGCTGCTTGTGTCTGGAAAAGGCAACCATGAAATCTCTTACTTTGACCATTGTCGTACAGCTCCTCTCTGGCTATCACTCTTGCATGGAACTGAGAAGCCATAGACCAAGGTTTCTTAGAACTTCAAGGCAAAATTCTCATTTTTCTTATTTCTCACATTTTCCCATCTCTCTAATCCACTTGAGTGTCTGAAGGTTACGTTTATATCTTCAGATGTATCATAGAAGAAGCAGACAAGTAATGAGAATGGTGAGGGTTCTCAATCCAATTATTTTTCAGTGTAAGAAGCATAAAAGATTTATAGAACTAGAAAAAAAAATGTCTTGAGTATATTTCTCAGCTTCCTCATCAGATTATAACATCTTAATGAGCCCATAGAACAACCTCAATACTCTTTTTTTGCATCTCAGGGCTTCTCCTCAAACTACAGAGTGTCTCTCTCTCACTTTCCCACTCTCTCCTTCTCTGTCCCTTCTCTTCTCTCTCTTCTGTAGGCGACTTCTTCTTTTGACCATGACTTGCCTACAGATCGGTCCCATATGCTCCTTATGTTACTCTTGCTTGCTCTTTCCTTAATTTCTAATGCCACAATTCTTTCTCTGATCTTTCTGTGGTTCTAGAACTAAAGATCTCGAGGGAGTTAAAAAAAAAATTCCCCAAAAGTCATCCTGTCTTTCTGCCTATGCCAGTGAACGGTATTTCTTCCAGAGAAAGATTTGTAGCTATGACTCTCCTGTCTCCTTAGCACAGGCCATGAAAATCACTTGTACAGCTATCTTCTAACCACGAGCACCACTTTCTGCAGTACCAAGATTTACTGTCTGTCTTCACAGAACTACTCCTGTGACCTTTGTTTCATCTCTAGTGTGATAGAGTGCACCAAAAAAGTTTATGCAGAAACTAATAACTGATGATCAGACACATTGAAACCAAGCTGTGGTCTTAAAAAGTGGTGAAATTATTATGGCTGACCTGTAGAGAATGAAAGTGGAGAAAAAGGAACAGATTTTATCTATGATAGATTAGCACATGTCTGTGGACATCAGCAAAGTAATTTTTAACCTCTGTCAGTAAATACTGCTTTTCTTTTTATCGTGTCTTTAAGGAGAATGTCAACTGAGGATAAAACACGAGGCAGCTTTACTTCTCTGAGATGAAACCTTACATTTTCTGTTAAGACCACAGAATTTATGATAAATAAAATGGCAGGCTACATTTTTTGCTGGGTAGTGCCACATCTGGGATCAAAAGTAGAGGAGGGATGTGGTTCAGAATTCAGTTACTGAACCAGGCATCTTGAGAGTCTTCCTGTATCTTGTGGAATTACCTATTCAGCTGGGGAAGAAGTGCTCTTTGTCTCTGAAACCTGCTGCTGTTAATGACCTGACTGCCTGGGAGCTTCCCTGTTTTGGTGACACAGGGTTAGAGCTCCAAGTGTTGACCAGATAGTGACAGCTACTGAGAGTATTTTATGGGATCCAGACCGTTTTAAATTGGTTGGTTTTCAGTCAGATTAAGTCTCTTACTACCCGTACAAAAGAACTACAGAGTATTGCAAGACTCAACAATTCTATCAACTGCGTTGCCAACTGGAAAACACTTGATAGCGCATATAATAAATCTTGTGATATTTCCTTTACTGTGCAAGATTATTTGAAGAATTACTCCTCTCATCCCTTGAAGTGGTTTGCAGCATGTACCACTGTGATGTAGGAAGTCGTTTAACCAATGAGCTGGTTACATCCTCAGGCATTTGAGTCTGAATGAACAGAGGACAAAATCCTCTTTGTTGAGTCCACATAATCCACTCAAAGTAAAGGGCCTCAGCTGTGAAGCACAACATATTCTGATCATGAGGACTCTGACATGGCAAAGTCAAGAGAGGATGTATTTGGTTCAGTGTAGTATCATTCAGCTCAAACTGAGAAAGTGAAGTATCACTCATAACGTACCAAGAAAGTATTGTGCATAATGCAACCTGGCCAATTAGGCACCAGGCAAAGAGGAAGAGACCATAAAGAATAAGCCAGTCAGCATGAAAAAAATAGGGTCAATAAAGCCTGAAGCATGGTAGAGACATAATTTAGAAGGCAATACTGGTCCTCAGAGCGGTTAGCACAGGTGAACTTAGCAAGTCAGTATCTATGAAGAAAGCCCTGTCTTAATTTACAAAAAAAAAAAAAAAAAATATTTTTTTATTTTTCTTTTTTTCTTTTTTTCTATTTTTTCTTAGGTTATCAGGCANTAAATAATCAAAGAACTACTTGAGACAGTCTTAGCATTGATCAGTAGCCATGTAACTGCTACATGAAATGTATGGTCAAATATTAGCAGTTTCTTACATAGCCTTACTCACGGTAGCCCATGCAAATAGTGTCCAATATGCTTTGTGTGGAGGATGTCCTACTGTTCAGTGCAACATTTCACTGTTTAATATAGCTAAATCTCCTCCCTTTCTGTCTTAGAGGTAAGGTGACCTATTGGTTTGAAAAGTGCAGCCACTGAAGACTGAAATTTGTTTTCGCTGTAGAGTCTGCAAGATCATGCTAGCAATCAGGAGTTGTCACTTTTTGTCCCCTAAGTATGAATCCTTTTCCAAAATTGCTTGTCACTGATGATTCAGGACAAAGAAAAACGAACTGTTAATGCTTTTATAGCAAAAAACTGAGTAGTTGCAATGTAACTATGGTCACCTGGATGTCAAGAGTGACCCTTTGTGACAGTGTTTTGCTCTGCAAATAAATATCCACTATGCTGACATTTTTATAATGTAGCAAATAGTCATCCAGAAATACTGACTGCTCACTACTTAGCCAAAGGCTCTGTGACTGCTTCTGCTGGGGATTGTCATTGTTTTAGTGCAAGGACTCTCAAGGTTAGTCTTGGGATAGCTATGATAACAACTGCGTGTTTTAAGCACAGTCTCTGAGTTGTTTATTGCTGCTTTTTCATAAAAAAACCCAAAGTTCCGTGGCCAGGAAACAAACACGTGGCCAGGAAACAAACATGTCTCAGAATTCAGATAGCTTTCTGTAGACACCAGCTCCGCTGTTTTCTACGGCAGCTGGGCTCTTGTGGTTGAAGGTAAAGCTCAGTGTCTGTGCCTTCAGCTCAGCTGTGAACAGCAGTTTGCTATCATTTCATTTTCCCTTTGCTTTGCCTTCAGACACAGGCAGAATGCTCCTCACATTGACACAGATCATAGAGTCTCTGTCAGAACTGATATGCCCAGCATCCAAACCCCTCCTGAGCCATAAGGAATGACATACAAGCCCGTTGGTCCTGTTGGCTGATCTCTAAGAATAGGCTCACCAGTGTCCCTCTTCTGCAGACAGACTCTTATTAAATACATGCTCAATCACAGGAAAAATGAGTCTTTCTGAAGGGTGCATGATAGCATTTCCCCTGACAGGTCTTATTCTCTAAGCATATTTTTGCTTTAATGGCTGCTCTCCATCAGACTCTGAAACATGGTATTCTGAGTTTGTCTGGTATTCTGACCTGGACTTCAGAGAGGGAGGAGTAGGAATGTGACTGTGTTCTGCTTTCACTGGGGGAAAAAAGGAGGAAAAGAGCATGTAGGCTACTTTGTCCTCCTTGCAGCTTTTCTTCATTTAGTTATAACTCTTCTGATAACTCTTGATTGGCCACTATTTGGCTTCTATTTGAGGAAATACTAAAGAAATATGAGCTTGAGCCTCTGTCCACATCCCACCAACCAAAAAAACTCCTGAGAAAATGAAATTGACCCATCTGTTGTTCAGTGTGCTATTTTCCCGATCATTCAACTGAATAACAAACACCAATTTATGAAGGGATAAAGGAAACAATCAGGAAGGTAAATTGACAGAGTAACATGCACTGTCAAATGGCATTTTTCCTGAAGTCTACCTCTTCACCCCGTTCCTCTGCTTTTTTACTTGTACTGCTGATAGGTCACCTCATGGCTTCCCACTCCCACTTCCAGCATGTCTTAGCATTATAACACCAGATAGAGGGCGGTGGCAGAGAGGGACAACAGAGAACTAGGTGTTATCTCCTCTTTGTGGCCTGTCTTGTGTGCAGATAATAAATGCAAAAATACTGGACTCATAAAAATTACGAAGACACTGGATCAAATCTAAGTCTTGTTACACAAAGGACTGTGGATTATGAAGCCCAAAGATGGAGGCCAGTCAAGTTTTTCTTCTGAAAGTTCTTAGAAGACATGGGAATGACTATTTTGCCTTTGACATACCTGTTTTCCTGAGCAATGACTGGCATTACCGTTGGACCATTCTGGTGGTGACAGAGCCATCACCAGAATAGAGCAGCTATGTTTTCGTCCCTCTTTCTCTCTGTACACAGACTATGTGTGGGTGTATCTGTCACATCCCTGCACATTAACAGAATATCAGAATTCTTTCTGCATTCAAACTGATAAAACTCCCTATGATAAAACTCTCTATGAAGCAGTTTGTAAACTCATCTCTTCAAAAAAATTAGTCTGAAAATATCTTCAAAATCCTTCCTTTAGGATGATGCAACCTTGTGTTATCAGGAGCACAACAGCACCCACAGAGGCCAGCTTTGCAAAATAATTCTTACAAATTCCTGAAAGACTTCCAAAAACTGAAGTAATTTGCTTAGATCTGTGTTAGGAGAGGTAAACTAGCACAGGCCCCCAGAAAGCCCACCTTAATGCTGTTTATGCTTCAGTCCTTTCTAAAGACTTAAAAATATTGTTCACATTTCTTTACTGACCATTAGAGAATTTCTGGGTAGTCAGCAGAGCTCACTGTTGTTCAGGAGTTGGAATTAATTATGATTTATTAACACTGCAGCATTGTCTCCGGCTGGCCACTGGTAGTGTCAGAGTCAATTCTTTGGCGTGCCAAATCCCACCAGATCTCCCCCCATTCCTCTGCATTTCAAGAGCATGCTAGGAGTGTATTCCCTTGAACTCAGAAAGAAAATGAAATATTTGCCAAGGAATACCCTCTCTTCGTTCGCATCTACCTGGTGCTTCAATGAGGCAGCAGTGGGAAAGAGGTAAATGGCTTTTGCGGTTTTGGGGGCTTTTGGCTATTCATACAGACCATTTTGCTTTCATGTTGAACCAGAGGACAGGAAAGAAATTAGGCTTATTTTTAGCCCACTTCTTCAAATGTAATAATTGGTGGCTGTGACAAACTCCCTGGGGAGCCTTGAGTTTGAGCATCTGCTCCCCACAATCTTTTCACAGAGACAGGCAGAGAGCCTCCTTGGTTACTGCTGTCCGCTGGAAGACACTTACGCATCTCCAGACTCATGTGGTCCAGAACTAAGATTTCTGCTTGTTTCCTTCAAAAGAAAGCCAGGAATGTCAAAACAGCCCAAAGTGCTTTAAATATTTGAGCAGAACTGCTGTCCAATTTGGGTGCCTGTGTACTACAACATTACTTATTTTCTATACGTTTGAGTAATAAATGTATTGTCAGTACTTATCTAGCTTGGAACTACTCTTAACTCATTATTTTAACATTAATGCAAATAAAAACTTTCAGAGAAAATGATGTAATTACAAACATTAGTGACTCTTGATTGAGACCTCCAAGATCATAAAATAACGACGAAAGGCATGATAACATGATATCTAATCCTTATTGCTTTTTTTCTAGATGTATTTGAGCAGTGAGTAAAAAAAATCTGCAACACTTCCATGCTTTTCTTCTTATCCTAGGCAAAATTGAAAAATCCAAATAAAAGAAGACGGCTTTCTTGAGTGCTATTTTGACATTGAATTTATTTTCTGTTTCTTTCATTTATCAGGACTGACATCATTCAGAGCTGGGAGATCCATGCCTTAATCTCAGAGTGACAGGTTGTATTTTATATCTGAGTGCATGGTGAAATGATGCAATTGTTTTAGAGAGAACATAAATGTAGAGGTAGAATAAAAGGGCCCAGAGGGCCAAATTCTGCGCAGACTAACACCTGTTTGCCTTAGAGATTTAAATTAAGACAGAGTTTCTTTCTTGCGCTAAATTCATCTCTCTTATGTGCAAGAAACTTTCACTTAAGCAATTTTGAGTTATGCAGATCTAGCAAAACAAAATATGGCTTTTTGAGAAGAAGTGCCAAGTTTTATTTAATTTGAAACCCCACTGACTTCATTTGTGCTACACAAGTAAAGGAAGGCATTTTTAAACCCAGAAACTCATTGGTGAATTTATTATGACTTGGAATACTTACTGTCACTTGTTCTTCCAAAGGCAGACTTTTTCAACCACTTCACCAGAAAGTAATTCAACGGGTTAAGGCTATAAACGTCTCAGCTTTAAAATCCTTCCTGCTGCTGCAAAGAATGAAATCAGAAGAGGAGACTCTATCTAAACCAGAAGTGATGGTGGACTGAGTTTTACTTGAAAAAAACTGGAAAGGATGAATTCCTGTGTTCAGAGAATTCTCTGAACTAAAATATTTGAATGGCGCCTTGTGGGGTCTTCTCAGACATCCCTTCAAACTGAACTAAGTTGAGTAATTGCAAAGAAAGGCTGCAACAAAATGTGAAATTACTGAGATTTAAAATAATCTGATCAGTGTTCAGTATCCACGAAGTCTAGTCTCCAATCTTTTAACATTGGTCCTCTGCACTCTGGGCTTTTGCAGGAAGACTGGATTCCCACATTTAACCATAAAATTGCTGTCATCTTGAAAGCTATCAAAAAGTTGTACTGAGGTGCTGAAAATAATTAATGCTCTCCTCTTTCCAAAGGCTGGTTGAACTGCCAGGTACTTGAATAACACAGGCAAAGTGCTGGTAACAAACATGCACATCTGCTGCTAGGTATACTCTTACGGAAATTATTTGGCTTGATTAAAGGGTTTTCAACCATATTTCAACAGCTGCTGAAAGTCTGGAGAGGGAAGCTGGCTTTCCAAGTAGTTTAAATGAAGAGATTAGGCTGTGAAGATGTGCCCATCTCCTGAAGACAGACAATAAGGTAAAATGGGTGTGAGAGAAAATTACATTGTACTATTATTTTATTTATGTATTAACTGTATTAAATTTCCTTCCCCAATCTGCCTGTGCTATAGGAGCTATGAGCAGGTGTTGAGTTCAGTGCATACATTTGGCAGCCAGTGATTGATGCCCTTTAGCTATTTAGGACAAATACAGTAGCTCCAGTAAGCTTTGCCTAATTGCATGTGCCTGTGACTTTTTCTGAAGCAGAAGAACAATGAAACAACATTCTGTAGGAGAATATGGTCAATCTACTGGACAATGTTTTTTGTTCTGGACTCTGAACTGCAGCTTGTATCACATCAGGCTGTAATTTGCTTTCATAAACATGACTGTCTTCTAGTCCAAATCAGAACTAGCAAGAAAGGAGGGAATGGATGTGACTTTTACAGCCCTGATTGCAATGTGCCTTCTGAAAAGGAAAGGTATACACACAGTTAAACCATGCTTTCACTTCTTCAAATTCTAAGCTTTGCCCAAAGACTTAGTCATTGCTTGAGAGGGCAGCCAGGCCTCTGGGCAGCATGGGAATGGCAGGTAAACTGGCAGGCTTTCCAACCAAAAAGGCAACATTCACAATGCTCGTGATAACGTGACTGATTCGAATCATCCAGCCCATTGTTTGAGATTCTTAAATTAGTTTGTAGAACTTGTACTGAAAGAGAATTTAGCCCTGAGAGCTCAGTGGAAGAGAAGTTGCTTTGCTGTAGTTTTTCCTTTGCAGATCAGTTCTGAGAAAAAAAAAAGCCTCCTAGTTGAACAACATTGCTAAAATTATTTTCTATTTTGAGCATGTGTTTAAGCTAATCCTTTTGTTCCATTCAGAGCTCATCCGGTGATGCAGTGTTCCCTTTTTTAGTTCTCAGAATTGTTGCCCATAGCTAATCTATGCTCATATCTAAGCCTTTAGAGTTTATACCCTCTTTATGTGGACACCTCTGGTTTCAACCAACTGGACTGGACTTTGTGAAACTCTAAATGAGTGGAGTGAACAAGGCCCTGATGAGAAGATATCTCGTAGGACATGCAGCTAGCAGGAAAGCATGAATCATGAAAGAGGGTGTATGCGAACTCGTCTCTGGTCTTATTTATGCTATAGCCCTGCTGTGGTTTGGGCCTCTGCATAAGGATAGACAACCCCTCAGATCCTTCTAAATTTTCCTTGTACCCCTTAAAAGAACATTCTGGTCCTTTCACAGTGAGCAACCAGCATCATCTTCAAATTGCTCTGATCTGGATAGATTCCTATGCCTAAAACATAAGAAGTTATTTAAGAAAAAAAAAAAGTACTTTTTTTTTTTGTTTTGGGCTAGATTCTCTTAGATGGCTTCAACACCTACTCACATCCCATGTATTATGTAAGGTCAGTGCTTAAAATTACCTTTCCAAGAAATACTTTCATTTCTCAACTGCTTCGTACCACCCCGCTATTCGAGCCTGTGTGGCCTTAGCTCCCAGCTACATCCTACACCATTTCACCATTTCTCCCACTTACTACACTGTCATCTAAAAATAAAAGATGGAAAAAACCTCTGGATTGTGACTACTTTGCTGTTATCTCCAGGCATTGACTTGCTTCCTAACCTGCCCTATGTGGCAGCTCGCAGCTACAAAATCTCAGCTTTTAGGAACAAGTAAAATAACCCTATGGTTCCAGGAAGAAAAGGTCTGTGTTTTGGAATCACTGAAAAGATTTGGTGAAAGTGTAAGAGTACTCCTAGTTTTCTAGTCCTTATGATTTTGCTGTATGACCATAATACTACAGGACTCCGTGAAAGTGCAAATAATGTTATACTAGCCATCCATTATCTCTCATATCACAAATTCTCTACGGGATTTCCCAGTAAATCTTTGAGTCATCTGGAGCTTTTTCCAAAGTGCAGAAGCCTGTCCCTTAGACAGTCCCCGTAAGTCTTGAAGACTTTCATATTTCTCCAATTTCCAAATGTTTTAAATACATCACTGCAGTGCCTTTGTAGCGCCATGAAACACGCAACCTCTGCTGGCCTGAGCGAGTGACTTGGAGCATGCCCAGCATCCACCACATGTAGGAAGATACACTCTGTTTTAGCAGTACTGACAGCTGCAAACCTTTTATCTCAGAGACTAGGTGCAACTCAGATGACTGAATGCACAATCCTAGCCCATGGCCAATCTGTTTTGGGCTGGGACAGGCAACGGGAGCAGTGTCAGCTGTTCCCATGGGTGCTCTTTTGTTAGCAAAGGTCATGCTGACATTCCTCTTATTCTGTGGTGTCTTATAATACCCTAAAATGCTCTGAAGCTGTCCTCCCTGGGTGGGCTTCCACATAGCTTGCTGTGGTCTTGTTGTTATACCTCTTGCCAGGTGAGACCTGCATCAGTAATTTCTCTTACTGGTCCTGTCAATTGTTACGTATTTGTAACAACAGTCTTAGAAAAATGTAAAACTACTTAGTTGTTAAGGCAAGCCCTTTGGAAATGAATCAGGTAAGAATAAGAAAAAAAAAAGAAGAGATCAATTAAGTCTTCTGTCTAAAGGTTTTGTTTTTAATACTAATGCCATTTACCAAGGGACGCCTTGGGGAACACTGCTCTCATGTTGTGAAAAGCAGTGACTTATGCTAGACACAGCACTTCACATGCTCGTTATGACACAGCCTTTTCTGTTACTGAATGTGGTTAAAAATGAGTAAACAAATTGAGACTACACCTCTGTAATGTCAAGAAAGATACAGAGGAAACGCAGTACTGAAGATTCAGATGTTTTATAATAGATATGTACTCAAAAAAGAGATTTTTTCTTTAATACGTAATGACTAAATATATTTATGTAATATGTACATGACAAAAAGGCTCAAAAGTGGATCTATTCCAAATCCCATGCTTTACAAATAGATGATCTCGGAAATTTTTAAAAATGCCCTGAGAAGTTTTAACAGTACTAACACTCAGTAGGAACACTTGGAAAAGCAGAAACGATGGTTAAGTGCCTGAAAAGGATCTCTGCATGACATCCTGAAATAAGCACAGTGTCTTAGTACTGCCATCTATTTGTATGCACATAATTAGATAACTATACGCAGAACTAAGAAAATAGGCACCTGTATGATTGAGAAGTGACCTTTTTCATTCCTTCTTATAGGTTTTAGACTGCAGTTGCATCACATTTACTGTAAATGACTGTGAACTATTATTTAACATTCTCAGACTCTACCCATTTATCTCCTCAATCTGCTTGGGCTGATGCTATCAGCTGCCATTGCTTTTATGCCCGCTGCAGGTATTACAAAGATCTTTCACTCTCCACAAAATACCTCTGGCTTGGATCTCTTGGAGAGGTAGAAAAAGGCTTTCACAAGAGTTACCGACATCTGTTTCAGCATGTCCATAATATCTAGCCTCATAGAATTTCCTCTTTTACCAATGAAGACATTTGTTTAGAATTTCCTCTTTTACTAGTGAAGATACTGTTTAAAAATCTTGATAAATTTGATGAGAACCCAGCAATTTATATTTTCTACCATAGAGAAAATGTTCTGCATGTTTTCATCTTTTCGTAAGGCTCAGTAAATTGAAGATGAATGTAAAGCCTAGATTTTACCCCCGGAAAGATTCCTTCCATCTTTGAACAAAGCCAAATCAGAGTATTTTAAAAATAGTAATATTCAGGGCACATATTGACACAACTAGAAATTTGTATCATGCAAAAGCAGTGCTCAGAAAACTCATAGAGATTTAAAACAAGACCATAAAATATTTGAATTTGAAAATGTATGAAATGATCCCTCCCCATGGGGTTGGTTGATTTTGGTTTTTTTGCTTTTATTGTTGATTTTCCTTTTTGTTTTCTTCTTTTTTCTTTCAGAAAAAGTGGACACCTACATTTGCATCTGGAGGCAGAAAAAATATATTCTGCATCAGAATGTTGATTTGCATGTCTTCTTCCCTCCTTCCTCCTCAATTCAATGCACGAATTTTTGGTAATTTTCTGCAGTACTGCTCATCACTTGCAATTCTGTGAGCAGGTAAAATTTGCTGTTCTCAGGTGTGTCTCTTTCAGTCACCTGCCCCTCAGAATACATTTTAACCAACCAATTATTTTGTAGGGACAAATAGCCCAAGCAGACGCCAAAGGCCAGTCCTAGGATAGAATCAATGGGAAGACTCCAACTGACTTCGATGGAAGGGAATGAAACATCCCTTCGAAGAGCCTATAAGATTTAAGTAGTTTAGATAGCTCTCTTCCTTCATCTGCATCACTGCTGAGCCCATCTCTGGATACACCAGCAGTAGCTCCCTGTCCACACTCAAGTTTTGCATGAAGCACTCACCTCAGAAATATGTTACTGGGACATACAGAAAAATCTCCCAGCAGCTGAACACTAGGGACAAAGGAAAATTGCGGTTTTGAAGAAACTTAGTGTCTGAGGAAACAGCTCATGGCAGGGTGTGATCCTCTTTCCCTGAAGCCAATGGGTCTGTCATTTACTTCAAGGGATGCAGAACCAAGCAGGTGGGCCATGAGTTGGAGTTTGGTCCTTGTGCTGATCCATTGGTTTCTAAAGCTTACACGATGACAGATGGGGAATTCCTCTCATGAAGAGACAGCACAGAATTGCTCTTTGTGCTCTCACAGCATCCTATTGTCTGTCTGTCCCTCTTTGCTCTGTCTCTTTCTAGCTGCCATAGTCTCCCTGTGGTCAGTGTTCACGCTTTTCTTCCAAGGCTGGCCTTAACCCCTGCCTAGCCACAAGTCCAGGGGTGCAGAGAGAGCACACAGAGCTCTGTGGGATGGCTGATGCACAGAAGGCAGAGCAGGCTGTGCTGACAGCCTCTCCAGGGCCTGCTCTTTCAGTCATGTGCCACAGCTTCCCAGTTCTCTTGTACAAGAACTTCCTCCTCTTTTTCATTTGGGACTGTTCTCACCAATAGGGCTATGAAAACGCCTGCTGAAGGTATTTTGTAACAGAATAGATTAGCATGTCTTTCAGATGTAAAAGTGGTTATATTTAATGAAAACTTTTTAATTTCAGGCTCATCCTCTAGATTAGAAAAAGATTACCGGGGTTTTGACAACATCCAGTACAATTTGAGCACTTATTTAGAAGAATAAAGCAACATAAACATGCAAACATGAAGAGGCAAATAGTTGTCTTTCGTCCTGTCCTGCAGGAAACACTACAGGTAAGCAATCACAGTGGCAAAATGTGAGTGACAGAGTCTAAGCAGCCCCTCTTTGAACCCGGTGAAACCTGTTTAGGAAGAGGTTTCAAATACCTTTTTCTCTTAGCTTGTTTAGGGTTTGGTTTTTGTTTTATTTCTTTTTTTTTTTTTTTTTTGTCAGATGACGAAGATCTCAGCCACATGCTCGGCTTTCTCTTGGTGCTGGTGGTATCACTGCTAATTTCAGGCTCTCGCATGGTAACGTCACTTCTGCATGGTTCCAGGAGAGCTGAAGTAAACACTCCCATGCAGTGCTCTGAGAGCCCACATACAGTGGCTCATGCTTGTTCTGCCAACAGAGCTGTTTCATCCCAGACACTATATTGTCTGCATAAATAAACTGTAACAGGAATTCATACACCAGCAATTCGTCAGAGATTTTATTTCTATTTTTGCAGCTTGCAGTAATTATTTCCTCATAGGGAAGCTGATTCCGCTTATATGGACTTTTCTTGAGATGGAGCATCTTTTCTGGACTTTTTCTTACACTTGTTGTAAAGAAAGATTATTCATCTCTAAATTTATAGCATCTAGACATGTTCCCACTTGCAGCACCCAGACAGACAGTTATTCACTTAGCTCTTCTCAACACTCATTTTGAAAAAAAACCAAAACTAATATTTTCTTTTTGAAAACTACCAAAGTCTTTATTTTTCATCAACAGCTTTTTGATCTTATGACATTACAAACTGATGTTTTTCTTGCCAAATTCCAGATGCCTTTCTGAACTTGTTTATTCTCCTGTGCAAATGCTACTATCAATGTGTTTGTGACAGAAGTGTAATAAACTCCTAGAAAATAAAATATGTGTTTAATTAGTCAAATTAATAACTAGCTTTTAACATGAACATACATAAATGCTTGTATTTTCAATTAATAGAAGCTTGTAAAACTCATGTGATCAAGCTTGTCACTGCGTTTGCTTTCAGACTTCATAAAATAATTCCGTGCTGAAAATTTCTGGAAACTAAATTGTTACTCATTGACAAGCTGATGCTGCAGATCTTTGAGGTGTTTTCTGTGTGGGGAAGAAGAAAGTTCTGACTTGAAGGGAGAAGGTGCCAAGGTCTCGTTTTCTTGAGCACTATGATTTTCCAGCTCACTATTCTGGTGGAAGGCGTAAGAGATTGCTGGTAATACGTAGGGGTGTGAAAAGGCTCACGACAGTGGGAGGAAGTAAGTGAAGTAGGAGGTTCTCATTGCATCAGGTCTGACCAGGTCTAAATCTGTCCTCTGACTTGTCTGCATGTTCAGCATGTGGTACATGCACTCATGGTTGTTCCTGTCATCAGGGGAAGAGCCCTCAGCGCTGCTGTCCATACTTGCCACAGAGCCTCCTTTGCACTCCCAACACGAGGCCAACCCAGGGTTCAATTCCGGTGGCTCCATGGCATGACATGAGCCTTTCTGCTACACAACTGACTTGGAGGTGGGCAGCATAATGGCATCCCTGAGGATGAACACTGAGCTCCTCACTGAGGAGGGCCAGTCAGCATGCCAGGGTCAAAAGGGCAGCTATGGACAAGTCTTCCAAGCAACACAGCTCGGGCTGCAGCAAAGGGTACATGGAGCCCCCAGCCAAGAGGGGAGGGCCAGTGGAGGTCAGTCAGAGCCAGCAGGGCATGTTGGTGGGCTCAGGGCCCCAGCACCTGTGTGTGGTGCTGAACTGGGGGCAGGAGCTTGAGTTCTTGACCATGAAGGAGGAGCTTGTGAGATAGAAGACAGAAAACAGGTTTTGAGTTCGTGATCTCACATACCGTTAAGTGAAGTTTAGTTTCTGAGTCATCTGATCTGAAATCTTTGGCATTAAGCCTATGGGTCAGTGAGGGGAAACCAAAGTTTTTTGAAACCAGACACTCTGCCCTTGCTCAGGTCCACCAGGTCACTATGCTAGGTTCTGCCTTGTGGTCAGCAAATCCTTCTCTTACAGGGAGACTGGTGCTGTCTTCACAGGCCAGCTCTGTCATCCATGGCTTTGTCAGACCCCTGGCTACCAGAACGGCTTTTCTACCTGAGTCTTGACTTTCCTCTTCTTCCTGCAATGATCAATCTACTGAAATGCATTTGGAAATAAGGTGAAAGGACAGAAAGAGGAGGAAAAAAAAAGAGAAAGATAAAAATGGAGAGGGAAGAAAATTATCAGGGAAACCAGGATCTCAGTTTCCTTCTGCTAGACACTAACAAAAAGCTTTTGAAGTGTTAGACCATGTATTTTCAGATAGGATCACTCTCCTAAAGCTGCTGATCACCTGCTTTTAGCTGTGAGGTTGACTCTTATGCTAAATGCCCGCTCTGCCAAATCCATCGTCAAGGCAAAATACTTCACCTGCTGTAATTAAATCTCATGATTTTTTAAGCTTGTCTCCTGATTTTTGGAGCCTGACTCATGGTTTCTGTGGAAAACTTAGGCTTGGCAAATGCTGAAAGCAGTGGGAGTATTTGCAGCTTGAAGGCACTGTTCAGCGAGAGGAAGGGTGGAGGAATCTGCCCCTCAGCAATTAGTAGACTCGCTTTCTACGAAAGGACGTGTCATTTGGTAGGTTATTTTAGCATGCTGTACAGATGCAGATTATTTTTTAGAATTTTTAATTGGTGATACCATAGCAACTTTATACAATGAAAAACAGTCCAGGCCAGATTGTGCCTGACAACCACCCGCCTGTTTGGGGGTGGCAGAAAGCTGTACCAACCCAGAAGGACTTTGAGAAGCTCTTGACGCTCTGAGTCCTGGTGAGGAAGGCTGTCAGATAGGTGAAATGGGCTCCCAACCCCACAGCTAGAGGGGACCAGTCCGTTGCCCTTTCACCTTACAGTGTTTTCCTCAATATTTTAGATTGAACAAGATGTTACAGCTAAATCTCCAAGATGCCAGCAAATGATTTAAATTTCAGGGCTCTGATGGATTTTTACCCTCTGTGAATCAGAGACAGGAGAGAGTCTGAAGAAGTAGTGCAGAGCAGAAATACATGTAACAGATAATTTAGTTTCTAGGCCTACTTATGCTGCAGCACTCAATAGCTTCTTTCAGAGATCAATGGGAACTAGGCTTTTCCTCTGTGCATTCATCTTAAACATTTCCTACCTTTTGATGAGAAAAACCTAGATTTTGACAGTAAGGGACAGGGAAGAGTTTCACATCACTACTTTGATGTAGGTGTTCCTTCCTCAGCCATTTGGTGTTCTCTCCTTATCTAAAGGACTGTTTCTCATACCTCAGGTGCACGTAGATCTCAATAAAGAGATAAAGGGACCATACTCAACTCTGTGCAGTGTTGTGCTCTCATGCATGGTCTTTGCCTTTCTATCATGTCTAAGACATGTATGTGTCTATGTGTGTATAGGCATATATATGACTGAGATATTTTCAAGTCACTGGAAGGAATGGAAATGGACTTGCTGGACTGGGTGAGTAGCCTAGGGACCATCATGAAGAGGCTGATTGTGTGGACAGTATGGATGTAAGTGTGAGCATGTATATGAAAGGGAAGGATCTTGACTAAAAGATGGAGAATAGATGAATCATGAGAGCGTTGAGGTTCCCAGCCCACCTAGGGAAGCTGGAGAGCAGACAGTGCCTTTGACTGAGAAATCCACAGCATAGTAATGGGATAAAAAAGTCTTGGAGAAGTGGAGGTGATTTCAGAGGAAAGTAAGGTGTGATGTCCAAGGCCAGGTTGGATGGAACTCGGACCAACCTGGTCTAGTGGAAGGCATCCATGCCCATGCTGGGGGGGTTGAACTAGATGGCCTTTAAAGGTCCCTTTCAACTCAAAATGTTCTATGATCCTTACACTGTGATATGTAGCTAGGATAAAAGAAGATCAAAGCAATGCTGTGTATATACTGTTTATTGTGGACACTCATCACAGCAAAACCAGTCTCTTAGTGAGTATAAAGTCTCTACCTGGTGACGAAATTCAACACATGATTAAATTGCACCAAATATGTGGAGAATGGTGACTACTGGGAAGGAATATAGTAACAGGAGAGACAGATATTTTACAAGTTGTGCAGAAGCTTGAATGCAAAGAGCTGAGGCTGAACCAGGTAGTGAAGACATGAGGGCAGTCTCCTGAAAGAGACTTCTAGAAACCTTCTGCAAGGCCTCCATCAGCCCTCTGTTGAACATAAATATTTGTGTGGGAAAAGGGGTTTGAAGGAAGAGCAAGCCCAGTGTTTGGGAACTGTCTACTTCATTCCCCGTGTAAATTAATAGAAAAGCTAACATGGAGTATCACTGTGCAAAATACTCATGCTTAAATGTTTTCCCACCCTTGTTGGTAGCCCTACCTCCTTGGTCATTCTCTAGAGATATGCACAAATTTGCTTGAAAAATACAGCAGTAGAGGAATGTTGCTGAGTATCCTTTTATTGAAACCACTTCCCATCAGATTTTCAATGGGAGAAAGCAATCTGACTGTGGGAAATGAAACACTTTTGAAGCTGCAAGCAGAATATATCATGAGCTAATGCTATCACAGTAGAAAAACACCTGAAAATATCCCCAGGAATTTTTTAATAATAATTTCTTAATGGATTTTTTCTTTGAAGATGGAAGAATATGCTGTGTCTGTGTATACGTATGTCATTATTTATCTATAGGAATTTAGCATTAATTAACAATTTAAAGAAATCTACCAAACACTAATTGTATATATTTTTATTAGTTTTGTTACCTATTAAAATGAAATTCTGCATTTTGTATAGTGGTCTATGAATCATGGAAGTGTTTCTTTTTTAATTAGGGAGATATTAAGTACTGATTCCGATTTTACCAATGTAGTCAGTGAATACATCCCTGCTAGAATATCACAATTAAAAACATTTGTGGTGGTCACCTATTTTTCAGGATGCTTTCATAATAAGAAGTGGAGTTTTTCTCTCAAAATTAATTTTTTTTAATGAGATGATAAATAGGAAATGAAGCCAAAGCTTATGTATTTACTTCTTCATAATGCTGTGCTCCCCAAATCCCTTCGCTGCTTTATTAAACCACAGATGACTGGTTTCCCTTCCCAAGTAATCTCAGTTTGGTTGAAATCTTTATATCAGTTTATGATAACAGATTATGGTAACAGAATGTTACCATTTTTTGAGGAATGGTATCGCTTCATCTTTCATAAATACTAATTAAACAACTCAGGCTTACGTCAGTGCCAAGATTCATGTCAGCAGTTAGTGCAACTTGTTATTGTAAGATTAGTTCTGACACATTCCTTCCAGCACAGCAAGCAGTGGGATCCTGTGCAGCACTGGGAAGAAGTCATCTCTCTAGAGACTGCCGGTAGGTATCCAATAGGAAGGAAGACTGCTTTCTTTAACAAGATTAAAAACTCTCTGCTGACATACTCCCTAACTGAATCATCCTGAACTGTAAGTCTCACCACGCAGAAGGAACGAGCTCGCTCATCAGCCAGGCTTCTCCCTTTACAGCACTCAGGCCCTTTGTATTACAATGTCTGTGCACTGCACCCGGTGGGACTGGCTTTGGGAGCCTTCTCCGGTCTGGGCAGGGATCATTCACAGCTGCAATAATTGGCAACGATTTCTTGACTACAAGAACATCGAGTGAGGCTT
>VZRR01002190.1:73767-214516 GCA_013398015.1 Oreocharis arfaki
ATATATATAATTTTGGTTCTGTTTAAACTCCTAGGATTAACACACTGTTCTCCATACAGAGGATTGACATTAATAAGACTACTTGTTAAGGAAATCTAGCCAACATCTTCAGGGCTTGTTATTTTTCCAAACAAATGCTAGCTACAAGGCTTTCTACTGTAAAGCCTGACAGCATCATAATGCTTTTATATTCCACTTTCCAGTTGGCTAAATTTCACTATGCAGTTTGGGCATATAAATCAGTGGAGCTGAATTGAAGGACATGGTCTTTGCAGGGCGACACTATCAGAGAATTTGGCCCTTGAGCTCCAGTTACCAAGACACCAGTTCCCACACATGTTAAGATCCCCATGAAAAGCAGTGAGACTGCTTACATGTTTTAGTTAGGCATGTGCTTCATTGCCTTACCAGAGAAAGATTTCTGATTGGACAAAACAAAGGTTTTTGAATTAACTGAAAATGTATTTGTTTTAAAGTAGATAATTGGAACTACAGATGTGAAAACTGCTATATATTGTGGTAAGTTTGCACAGATGGTATGGCAAGGCATACATCATGTATTACTCCTTTCCAGAGCTGGTAAAAAGGCAGTATATCTTTTCCAGGAAAATATTTGAATGAAGCCAGAAATGTCTTTGATTCCCCAAGTAACTGAGGTGCTGCTATTAAGGAAATTTTTTGACACCCTATCCCAAAGATGATCTCTCTAAATTAACCAAAAGTAGGCAGTGAAAATCTGAGGATTGCAGTCATCCAGAAGCAATCACTGAGACAGAGATCTATTCACAGGGAAGGGGGATAAGAAAAAAATAAAGGAGATTTGTGGAGGAGTTAATAAGGGATTCTTCTGTGCATTGATAATGTAAAGGCTGCTTTAATTGTCCTCTGCCAGTTATGAGTTGCTCTTACACAGAAGTTGATCCCATAGTTTTGGTTCCATTTTAGGAGCTAACAGAGGTGTCAAAAATGGTATCTGGAGCAGCAAGAGAGGCAGGATTATATCAGGTATGACAGTGTGAATGCTCTTCAGTGTGCTCTCCCACTAAAATTGTAGAATGCTTACTATTTTTGGTGGTCTGACTCCCCTAGCCATGCAGTGTCTCGCCGGAGACAAGGACAGTTGCAGGACTACCTGAAGCGAAGGTCTAAAAATAAAGCCATGACTAATTCATTGTGTGGTTCAACTAGTCATGTGTCCACCAAATGGGACAATGCAGCTCTAATCTCAGTCATTTTGTTCTTTGACCATGAAAACAAAGAGGATGATGTGGCCACATAAGATATCTTAACTCACTATTATTACACATTCCCTAGAAGGTCTTGTAAGAATTACTCTACCTGTAGACTTTCTCTAAGAAGTGCATTCAGCATATAAACTGCCCCTGTTTACCGTGTTCATTGCCACTAAAGTGTCCTTTCCGGTTCACCCAGAGAAACTGTGGATGCCCTATCTCTGGGAATGTTCGAGGCCAGGTTGGATGGGGCCTAGATCGACATGGCCTGATGGAAGGTGCCGCTGTCCATAGTAGGGGAGGTTGGACCAGATGGTCTTTGAAGTCCCTTCCAACCCAAACTATGCTCGGCCCCTGGGAGCAGCCTGCCACCAGCTCCTCTCCTCTGCCTTTGGGGGCCGGCCCGTGTGCTGGCCTCAGGCTTTGGGGAGGCAGCATGGGATAAAGACCTTTGCAGTGCCATGAGGAGAGCCTTCTCACGTCCTTTGCCATCACTGAAGTTGCAGGCTGGCAGCTGGAGCAGCGGTGCGGGGCGTCCGAGATGGGCTGCAGGAGGGCAGAGAATCCCTGCCTTGTCCCAAGAAGCCCCCGCTGCGCTCCCAGGGAAAGCTGCATCAGCTAAGCAACACCTAGCACTGCAACAGAAACCATCACTAAAGCTTTTTGCAGGTGCAAAATCCGCCTAGCTCGTGATTAATGTTTTGAGATTGTGTGGCTGCAATCTTTTTTCGAGTGTGTCCGGTTGTGAAGAAACTGCTGCACTCACTGCAGCCTACCAACAAAAATAGCCATTATGTTTTGCGTGTTTTTACGTTTGCATAAGAAATCACTGACAATCAAATTGTATCCTTGAGCAAAACATGGCATGTGAACAATCTTCTTGGCCAGCAGGGCATGCACCACCTTTACTCCATTACTGAAGGTGCTAAAATGGGTGGGATAGAGTGAGCATGTTTGGTAATTTTATGGTAAGAGGAGCTTGTTCTAAACTCCACTTGTAGGCTATCTGCTGTCAGATGCACCATCTCAGTGGGAAAAAAATTGGGCATAGCATATCTCTTCTGGCATCTATCTGCCCTTGGTTCCACTTGTATTCCCACTCCTTTATCTCTTCCCCATTTTGTCCTCTCCTCCAGAGCCAAAGGTGTGGAACAGACCTTACAAAGGGCTGAAACATGCAGCCCCCTGTAATTCTCTCTCTGGTGTGGGTTTTTTTGCAGCAGACGTTTCCATCCATGGACCTTGTTTTCATTTCCTCACGATTATGGGTATACCTGTGCCACCACAGTGCATTATCTTTGCCTTTCTGATCTGGAGAACCACGTCTCCCTCTGGCCTTTCTCAGGAACATATAAACATACTTATGTACACAGACACATCTGCTGTAAAGCCCAACCAATGAAATTACCTCACTTAGGCACTAGAAGTACCTGAAAGGAAGAAGTGGATGATGACTTCTTCAGACAACAGGAAGAAGCCTCATGTTCACAGGCCCTGTTGCTCACAAGAGAACTTCGGCCACCACAATAACTGCTGGAGGGACAACAGAGAGGGGCACAAATGATCCAGTGGTCCAGGAGGAGGTCTGTGGAGTGCAGTAATGACAGTTTTCTAGCACAGGTGATTAAGGAGATGACAAGGGGAGTCACTCCTCTGCACTTTGTACTCACAAACAAGAAGGGTTTTACTGGTTGAGGACGTAAAGTTCGGAGCAGCTTCTTCTCAGTGGTTCCCTGTGAAAGAAGACACAACAGGCACAAATTGTAATACAAGAAATGCCACTTTTTTATTTCTTGTTTTTTATTTTTTCTCTTTTTTTCCCTTTTTTCCCTTTTTTTCTTTTTTTTCTTTTTTTCACTGTGAGGATGGTCAAACTCTTGGCAGTTTCCCAGAAAGGCTGTGGAATCTCTGTCTTGGGAGGAATACAAAATCTAACTGGGCTGAGCTGGGAGCAACCTGCTGTAAGTGATGACTGTACTTTGAGCAGGGGGGAAGCAGTAGAAAGACTCATGTAAGAGTGATGGAGAAAAGGAAAAATTGGGATTGTGCTGGATCCAGCATAGCAATAGAAGGAAGCACATATCAATTTCAAAGTAAAAGCAGAAGGACAGTGAAACAGGGAAAAACAAGAATTTCCTAGCCTACTGCCCATCCTTTCTAAGCAATAAAACATTAGATAGCAGCTCTTTTCCAAAGGGAAATGTGGCAGGCCCGGGTTGGAAGGAGGTGGTGAGAAAGGGCCAGCCCAGGGACAGTACTGTTCTGCTATCTGTGTTGTATGCTGTCAGCAGTAGATTCCTACCTTGTTCCTGACGTGGCTCCTCACATGCCATATGTGCTGTATGAACTGGTAGGACTTCATGCTTCTTTCCTGCTCCTCACCACCTCTCTCTTGCTTTGGAACTGCTGCGACCTTAGGGCCCCATGGTAGCCCCTCCTCTCCTCATTGTGACCTGGCAGCATTGTCCAGCTGTCTGCTGGACAGCAGAGGCACGGAGCGGTCACATGTGGTACAGCACTAGAGGAACTTACTCCCTTTGCCTCTGTGCCTGCAAACATCTCTTCAAAATTGCATGACAGTGTCTTTTTGCCATCTTAAAATCCTTGTATTCTGCTGGTATTGGCTGGGTATGTCTGGCCTGAGCTGGTTTAATGTTCATGGATACTTTTTAACTTGAGGGAGGACATGTCTTAAACAAAGAAAACCAAAAAACAGCTGAACATGATTATATCCCTGTTTGGAAAAGCCTGGGAAACCATCCCTAGGGTAACAAGGAAAAGAGGTCACTGAAGGAATACTGTAACCTACAGCAAGAATGGGAGGAGGGTTGAGGTATCTGAAGCATAGGAGCTGTTGACAAGTAAAACGGAAGGCTTTTTAAAGGAAAGACAAATTGTGCCAAGGAATTCTGCCTGTTTCATCGCAGGTACCTTTCTGAATAAGCTAAAGCACTGCTACAGGAAAGGGTGCAGGGTGACACCAGCACTGGCAAATTGGGTGCCTAGGGGAAGTGATGAGCATTAAATGCAGTTAAAGAAACTGTGTAATGTTTTTCTTGCTGCAAATGAAAAGTTAATGCAAATTATAAGGTAGTAGAAAGGCAGGAAAGTGGCTTCTATGTGGGTTTAAAGACTTAAAAGATCTAACACATGGAGAACAAAGTGAAGACTCTAACTCAGACAGCAGCCCAGAACTGAGAGTCAGAGGGAAGGGAGGTCTAAGATCTTTCAAGTTCATTCAGTTTTGTTTGTCTAAGATATTTCAGCAGCTCAAGAGCCTGTAGAGCAGCCTTAAGTGCAAATGTTCTTAAGTCTTTATTGATTTTTGTGGAAATGTTTGTGTGAATATACTCACTAAAGGATGCATGCTTGAAAATAATTTCTTCATTCAGTTAATGACTATTTCTTGATGTATTAAGAAATTGCATATCAGAAATACCCAGAAAATAAAATGGATATATGTGGTACGAGAGAAAGGACAGTTGAGGTGGAGGTCAGGGCCTAGTGTAAAGGCGCGGAGAGCTGTGTGCGCCAAAGGAGCTGTTGAGTGGAGCTGTGCCAGGAAAGACACTCGAGAATTTACGCTGTACAGACAAAGATGATCTTTCTTTCTGCCCACAGTTAGTCTGTTAACAGCTTGCAAGATCACAGTAGACATGAGGAAGAAATAATTTTAAAAGATCCCAGAAGCGCTGAGTTGAAAGCAAGGAAGTGAATGTTTATGAGAAATATTTATGACAATATTAACTCTTGGCAATGTAGGCATCCCTTTCAAGCTGAATGGGAGGAATAGGATTTAAAATTATAAGGAACCCCTTAAAAATTCGTGCCAAGATACAGCCTAATGGGAGCAACAGAGTGCTGAAAAATATTCCTGAGGATATTGGTTGCATCCTTGTTTCATGTGTGTAGGGTAAATAAAAGAAGATATCTAGTAGAAATTATAAAGAAGACATCAGGTGAAAAATGCACTCACACAAATCTGTCAGTAGTCTTTTATTTATTATTACTTGGCCAAATAACGAAGCCCTAGTGAAATATTTTCTCAGGTTTTATTTCCTTTATTCTAAAAATATTGACTGACTAAGGAAAACTGGAATAAGAAATAATTACTTAAGGAAAGGTGCCTGCAGTCCCTGTCTGTATGGACATTATGCTATCTGTATGGACTTTACAAACATATCTAGTGTATGGTGATTGGAAAATTTCTTTTCCAGAAAAGGAAAATATTGCTAAGAGCTGTAGAAAATTCTGATGTTGACATTTCAACGTTTTTCTTAATTTTTCTTATACTCATATGTAGTAGTGGCATTGCAGAATGGAGATCTAAGAGACAATTTCAGAAAAGAGCAACAAAACTATAGGTTATTCATTGTAAAGACAATATGAAGAAGTTGAAACTATTTAGCTCCCGTAATTCACAACAGAGGGAAAAACAGGTCATGGTCTTTTAAAAGACTTTGTAACTTTTCATATACCTGTGTGTATAATTTTCCAGATGCGTGGTTTTTTTCCCTCAGCAGAATTGCCACACGTGTGATGCTATGAGCCTGAGGACAAGCAGCAAAAAACTCACTAAAGGCTACACCTTGTAGCCACCACTCTGTGTTGGATCTCTTTTTGTAAAAGACTATCTCTAAATGCTTACTTGTCTAACATATTCGAGTTAACCTTTCGACTCAAATGTTTTAGGGTTCTTGTGCATCCATGTATATTTTATTATTGTCTTAGGTAACAATGTAAAATGCAACCAAAAGTATTTACCACCACCTGTTAAACCCAGGTGAGGCAGGGTTCTTTGTCTCTTCCATGACACATCCCTGATAACTCCCTCAGAGGGATACCTTCTGTTACTGGGCCNGTTGTATCCTGACTCTGGCAGTGTTTTTGTACTATTGCATTTATTTTTAATTTTCCTATTAAATTGTAGTTCTGATTTCGAGTCTATCACTGGTTTGCTTTCGAAGTAGTTCATTACTTTGCTACTTCTTCACCTGTGCTACTCATGTTCTGTAAGAAATGGCTCTGCTAAACATCATTCATGTATACACCCCTGCACCCCTACTGCAAATGATTCTGTTGAGATCCCCACCACCTAGAAAGAATTTAAAACCAATTTTTAATTTTAATAAACACGTTGTTTAATAGATGATTTCACTTGAGCCTTTTGCATGATTCACAGAAACTGAGTTAGAAGAATGAGAAATCAGAGATCATTTTGGTGCCAAAAATCAATTTCTTTTAAGCCTTGTGTGTGCAAATTATGTAAATGGGCTTTGAGACTGAAATTATCAACTTCTACCTCCTGAGCAAAGATTAATAAAAGAGATTTTAATTGGGAATTTTGCTACCATCTAGGTAGAAAAATGTGAACAAACGGAGGAAAAAGATCTAGAACTGAATTTTCTAAACTAGACTGATACCAATCATTGCAAATATAAACATTCACTGCTCCAGTTTTTAGTTTATCAGCATTAAAGGGACACATTAAAAAGTCACATGAGCTTCAACATCGGGTAGCTTGTGTTTTTATACTTCAGAACAATATTCTTGACATACAATCATAATAAAGCTACATCTCATATAACTGGTAGATATTTTGTGTCTTTACTGGTCTTGGATATGCAATATTGCATCCAATCCTATTATTTTGCACTAAAATATTATGGGCTTACTGTCATTTGTATTTCTGTTCCTCTCTAAGTGTCTGGTTGTGTAAAAGAGCTGCAGATTTGGCAGGGACTTTCATAGACATGGCAGCCTTAATGAGTTCATAATGACTTATAGTGCCCAATATGTGAATGATGCAAAACAGAAGACAGTGGTTCATTTACTGTCATTTCCTACACTTGCTTCTGCTCATGCAATGTGGCTATGAAACGTTTTCATATTCACAATAATATGTTTTGCTTGCATTTTGCAGTCATCTTCCACATGTGTAAATGGAGCAACAGGTGTAAATTTTCTGTGTTTTCAAACTATATCCCTTCCCACAGATGAAATTGTAAAACATAATAGAAGATGAAGGTATACATGCAGACATGAAAATGCTGTGCTTACGTTTTTTAAGATATTATGCATTAAAAATGCACACACATTTAACAGGCCCAGTCCTTTCGATATGAAGACGACTTTAGACAGAGAAAATTGTAGATGTAGAAATACTACAGTATGCATTCAAATGCAGGCTTGGCATAGCACCACATAATAAACTAACAAATGCTCTTCTTAATGTTTGTTGCAATTAGAGATTGGATTTAACTGCAATGAGTGACATGACCAGATGACATCAGGGGAAAATAAAAGCTCTTTTGTCAATTCTCTTGTTTTCTATCTTGCTACTTGTCATTATAAAGTCAATATTAAGTCAAAATCTTCCATTTAGTAGGATGCAAGATCATATGCCCAGTACCCAGCATTTTCTGAAACCTGTATCTCAGCTGTAAATGTGTGTCCACTGTACTCAGAATATTTATGAATAGTGGCCACCAGTGTATATTCAGTTCTCCCTGTCATATCTGTTCAGATCTGTAGATTTGTAGAGGCTCTTCTGCTTGAATAAACTGGTGTCGTTCATGCAAAATTACACATAACTGAGCCAAAACAACACGTTTTTCTTAGTTTCCTGTTTGAGTTCAGTTGTGATACAGTTTTCTGCTTGTGCCAGTTACAGTTCATTATGTGTAAACGGTATATATGATGTATATGAGTCCTCAGTCTTACAGCCCCTGGGAGACTCTCCTCTCTGATATGGTCACATAAAAATCTAAAATTTCCCATGAACAAGGCATTTGAGACCATGGACAACTACAAAGAGAATCAGTTAAAGAGATTCCCTGTGAGCATTTACCATTCAGTTTTCAAGAGCGCTTTGCAGGAACTTTTATGTCTCAGGGTAAAGACAGAGATCTTTACAGCAAGTCACCCTAGTGGGTGGAGAGAAATTGGGGAGAAAAAAAAGAAAATTTCTGGCCTTATAAATTCTCTGATGAGTTGGATGAAGAAGAAAGGAGGGCATTACTTTCTTGCCTATTTTTAAAACTTAATAAATCTGAAATGACTAAAACAAAACCAACAGAAAATTTCAAAACTAGATCACCTTTTAAATGCTGATGCGATTATGAGAATCAAGAGCAGCAAGTTATGAAAATCATGGTAAAACGTGTGATACTTTAACATGTTTAGCTGAAGCCTGGTGTGCACCAACAAGCTTCCATGGCTAATTCATTTCCCTCTAGTAGCTCACTTTGAGTCTGGTTTGTAAGATTTTTAAAGATAATGGCTTAAAAGCATCCCATTAACTGCATTACGCGTTTTTTTCCCGAACAGGTTAGTTTCATTAAGTGACAAACATCCAAATTCTTCCTTGTAAACATGCAATAATATTAAATTAGCTATAAAAGGACTAGATGTTGCTTCCAGGTGTGGTCTGGAGCAAAACCAATGGATAAAAGATTGTCTCAGAGAAAGCACAAGGAGAAACTATCCATCTGAGACACCCCTCTGGGGATGGTTCCTCTGCCTTTCCTCCTTATTCTGCCTTAGTGATAGGAATACAGCAAGGCAATTCCACCTTAAAAAGGGCAACATTCTCAACAGATATCTTGTCAGTGCAACAGGATGTGTTCGTGTGTGGGGGGTTGCCTGGGACAGAGCAGTGATTCTGTACACTTGTCAGTGGAGGGGCTCAGAAATTTTGAGCAGAATGTTTTTCAGAAAATGCCAATTAATTCTGTTGTAAATGTTATGTGGGAATGTGTCAGGATTGACTATACTTTGTTTGTTTTCCTTTCAATCAAAACAAAGCTTTCTGATAACTTTTTTATAATCTTGTCATGACAGAATATTTGAATGTTTCATTCTGGAACACATTTCATTCAGGATTGTGTTCAATATTATAAATTGGAAAAAAAAAAGAGTCAGAATTAAAACTTTTCATCTAAGTTTATCTTAGGTGAATTAAAAAATTGCTTCAGTTTAGGACAGGTGAAATTTTAATGCGCCAGTGTTTTCCAGGAAATGAAAAATCTACTTTCGTGAAGAGTGTCTGACAGAAGTCTATCTCTCATTGTTTAAAATGGAAGTTTTACAGTTTTCAAAACAAATGAAACATGTAGTTAAATGAGTGGAATTTGCCTGTAGTTAAATGAGTGAAAATAATTTTATGAGTTATTTATTAACATATTAAAAATAATCGGATTTTTTATGTATTAAGTTACTGAAAAGAGTTTTCCAAATGTCCAAACCAATGTTTGAATATTTGAGTCTTGTCACTGGGCACTACTGAGAACAGCCTGGTTTTCTTCATTGCCTCCCATCAGGTGTCTACACACATTTATGAGAATCTCCCCTGAATCTTCTCCAGGCAGAAGAGTCTCAGCTCTCCTCATGTGAGATGCTTCAGTCCCTCAGTCATCTCCCCAGCCCCTTCACTGAGTTGGTTCTGGTAAGTTCATATCTCTCCAATACTGGGGAGCCCAGAACTGGACTCAGTATTTCAGACACAGTCTCATCATTACTGGGTAGAAAGAAAAGGTAACACCCTTCAGTCTGCTGGTAATGCTCTTCCTGATGCAGCCCAGAATGCTGTTAGTCACCTCAGTCACTATGGTGTATTGCTGGCTGGCATTCAACTTGTTGTCCACCAGGACCCCAAGCTCTTTATCTGTGGAGCTGTCCCTCAGAAACTCAGCTCCCAGTGTGTACTAGTGCACAGGGTTACTGCTCTGCATCAGCAGAACTTTGCATTTCCCTTTTCATATTCCTCCCTGCCCAGTTCCACACCTTGTTGGTGTTCACTTCCTCCAATTTTATATCATCTCTGAATTTGCTGAGAGTTCACTTTGCCCCACTGTCTAGGTTTTTAATGAGGAGGTTAAACAAGATTGGCCTCTCTATTGACCCCTGGGGTACACCATCAGTGAGTTGCCTCCAACTGCACTTTGTGCTGTTGATCACCACCCCCTTGGGCTTGGCTGTTCAGCCACATTCAATCCACCTCGCTGTCAATTTAGCAAACGTGTACAATGCCACCTTTTCTGTAAGACAGGAGTCTGTGCCAAAGGCCTTAACAAAGTTGAAGTGAACAACATTCATTATTCTTCCTGTCATGTGACAAGGTAGTCCTTTCACAGGAGGAGGGTTTCTGCTTGGTTCAGCATGACTTCCACTAGGTAAATCCGCGTTGACTTCTTCTGATCACCATGTCCTTCATGTGTTTGGAAAAGGCTTCCAGAATTACTTGCTCCATGATCTTCACAGGGATTGATGTGAGGCTGACTGGCCTTCAGTTGCCTGGATTTTCCCTCTTGTCCTTCTGGAAATAACATTTGGTTTCTTTAAAGATAGGAGTTATAGCAGTTTTTTCATATTTCCTTTGCTTTCACGTTTTCCCTTCTGCCATGAACAGACAGATAGTATTCCCGTATTCTTTTATTCTCTTACTAGATGCAGAAGCAAGGCTATGGATTTCCTTGACATATGCACAGTCATTGCTGTACACTCCTGCTCACAGCAGTGGGTAGATTAAGAAACAGAATACTCAGACAGCACACTGAAAGAGCTTTTTTCTTCACCTTACTTGTGTTTTTAAGGTACACCCAGATGTTATTTAACTTTTATTACAGACAAGAGAAAGAGAGCCAGAGGGCTTCTCTCTTCCCGAATAGAGGAGTTCTCTGGACCTGTTGGTCTTCATGACTGAGCCTACAACTGACCTGGGTTGTCTTCCTGGCTGGGCTTAAGAACTACTTCAAGAAAAGTGGCTTTAACTAGGTGCTGTAGTGTAACCACTCTGTCAGGAGTTCAGTGACATATGCAGCCCAAACCCAAGTTTTTTTGTTTATGATAGAGACAAGTAATAGAGAGTTTGTTGCTCCATTTAGCACTTTCGCCTACATGTTGGCTCTGAACCAGTCTGTCAGCAATCTGTCCAAGGCTGAAGTCTTTGTCAAGGATAGGAAACAATATGAAGATGTAGAAAACTCCTGCTCACGTGGAAACTTGTAAACACACAGAACTGGGGCACCAGAGAAATATCTGAATGCAACTGTTGAGATAAAAGAATGACATCAAACCCCAGAACTATGTTCAGCAACAGTGAGACACATTTTGATGGAAAATTTTATTTAAATGTTTACGGGAAGATCAAGAAAGAAGAAAATAAACTGAAAATAGAATTGCTGTCTTCTAGAGACCACCAGGCTAGATCAGAATAATAAAATATTCCAGATAACTCCTCTGGTACTCAAACCACATAGTTCTTTTACCCATGGGGAAATTTTAAATATGTGGACATCTGCTGGATGACAGACATTCAAACTTGGTTCATTAAAGTGCAGTTCTACTTTTTAAAGCAGATGAGTGAGAATGATATCTAGGACCTCCATGTTTTGTGGTCTCTCGAAGGTCACTCTATCAGATTATTTCTGCTTGCTGGTTAAAAGATGCTTCTATAATACCAGTACACACACTTAACATTATTTCCTCAAGGTAGTCCGAATTTTCTGCTTATTTGGTACTGCCATGAGAATATTCTCTGCATGATGCCTTTGGAGCCTAAACCCTTTTTTAGACATTTTTAAGCAATCAGAAGGAAGGAAACATCTCTGTTGGGGAGGCAGAAGGAGAAGTAGAAGCACTCACTTGGTCTTGCTGTCTTTGATCCTTCAGGGCTCATCTGTTCTATACCCTTACCAGCTCTGATCAATACAAGCCATCGAGAGGACACGGCTAAAGCTGCCCCTTTGCCTCTTGCCTTTAGAAGCTGATTTCTTGTTACCTTATTCTAGGAGTCACAGTTAAAACCTATTCGTATGAAAAGCAGCCATGAACAATCGTTTCGTCGACAGCTGCTATACAGTCTCCAGAAGACAATAATGAAGAAATCTTAATTCTACGCTACAGACCTGAATTGGATCTTAAAAAGAACGTGCTCAGGAGTGAACTATGAAGAAACCACAGTGCTGACCTCTGCTGAGGGAAATGAATTAAAATCACGGGGCCTATTCTTCATTCTCCCATCCATTCTGCTTGTTACTTTAACCAGCTAGATGAGCAAAGTCATTTTTTGAAGTACATATTGCTCTCATAAGATTGCAGTTACTTCCACTGTATGTAAAATTAACCAGTGAAAAAATGCTAGAATCTATCCTCAGACATGGATTTGAAGGAGTAGCTATAGTGTCCAGGTAAATAATGCCCAGTTATTGCTCTCATCAGTCAAAATAGCTATATAAGACATATTTTTAAAAGAAATGGAAGGGAAGAGAAGGGAAGGGGAAGGAGAAGAAAAGAAAAGAAAAGAAAAGAAAAGAAAAGAAAAGAAAAGAAAAGAAAAGAAAAGAAAAGAAAAGAAAAGAAAAGAAAAGAAAAGAGAAAAGAAAAGAGAAGAAAAGAAAAGAGAAGAAAAGAAAAGAGAAGAAAAGAAAAGAGAAGAAAAGAAAAGAGAAGAAAAGAAAAGAGAAGAAAAGAAAAGAAAAGAAAAGAAAAGAAAAGAGAAGAGAAGAGAAGAGAAGAGAAGAGAAGAGAAGAGAAGAGAAGAGAAGAGAAGAGAAGAAAAGAAAAGAAAAGAAAAGAAAAGAAAAGAGAAAAGAAAAGAAAGGAAAGGAAAGGAAAGGAAAGGAAAGGAAAGGAAAGGAAAGGAAAGGAAAGGAAAGGAAAGAAAAGAAAAGAAAAGAAAAGAAAAGAAAAGATGTTTGTAAGATCAACATTTATCATTCTGGATCAGATTTTTGATATATGAAGTGTATGATTTTTGTTCTATCCAAAAAAGGCTCCGAAATGTTTTGAAGTATGATTAGACTATATCGAAGTATCAAAAAAAAGCTATTCTGAAGAGATATATTCTAGCAGTCTCCTTCCTTCCAGGAGGCAGCAGCCACATGATGGGTCATTATTGAAAGGACCTAAATTTTCCTTTTAGTAATTTAAGAGTAAATAGAAGAAAGTAAACAAGCCCTTATTC
The DNA here is from genome assembly GCA_013398015.1 of Oreocharis arfaki. Taxonomy (NCBI): domain Eukaryota; kingdom Metazoa; phylum Chordata; class Aves; order Passeriformes; family Paramythiidae; genus Oreocharis; species Oreocharis arfaki. The sequence goes on from VZRR01002190.1 coordinate 86,965, forward strand.
ACTTGTACAATACCAGAGATGCTCAGCTTAATTTATTTTACAGGTTATGACATATTTTACATCTGTTGAGACACTTCTGAAATGTGTTTAATACGACATTTCTTGTATTAACGAATTGCTATCATTAAAGTATAGTTTAATGACATAATCTAGTTCTACAAAGGTAAGTAAATATATTATATTGTTCCAAGCCTCGAAGCTCCACAAGGGCAGAATTCTAAGCAAAATCACATTGTTGTTATTATTATTTAAAAAAAAAAAGTTCTTTTCTCCTTCTTCATTGTGAAATATGAAAGAGTATCCAATTATATGTCGTGTCCGTTCTTTTCTCCCCTCCCCCTTTTAGCACAGGATGGACTGTGCCCTCACAGTGGAGAAGGCTTGCATAGCCAAGGAGTCTGCTGTCTGTAGGCTTCCTTTGTCAGCTGCAGAAACTGGAGGATGCACAAGGTAACTGAGGGATGGGGTGGGGCAGAAAACAAAAGTTCCTCTAAGAGAATTGGATGCAGTTCAGAAAATTGAATTTTATTTGTTGTGGACATGTGAGAATTCCTTAAATCAATTGTTTTATACATGATCATTTTAAAGTTGTTCTGCTACCACTTTACAATTTTGCCTGTGGGCGGCATGGAGTCAACGGGATCCTAATGTTGGATACATAAAATGCTGCACATCGTCAAGTGCTCTTAAAAACCCAACCATGAGGCATCCCAAAATGGACACCCATATTTACTGAATATTTTTGTCTTTAACTGCCCTTTGTTTCTGCTGTAGCTGCACATCTTGGGGATAGCCAGCCTTGTGTCTTCATGGGAATGCTGCAAACATAAATTAGTCGACATTTTCAAATAACTTTCATTCAGAAGATGCAGTGATGAATGGCATCAGTGGGCTTATGGAAAATTAATTGAAAAATGTTGCAGATTTCCTCACTTACTGACTGACTCCATTTTGAACTGAGGTAGGAATCCTGAAGAAAAGCTGGTGCAAAATTAATTAGATCACTTACCGAGTGCTGTATGAAAGCACAATGGGACTCAGTTAAAGTTGCACAGCAATTTTAATTCCTACATTACACATTTCCTAAAAAGTTTACTTTGCAAATTTATTATTCTCTTAATGCAGATATTCGGTGCTTTACAGCGTTCTTATAATTCTTATAATGCTTTATATGAAGGAATTTACATGGTATTATGTGTAGTAACAGGTTCTTTTTTCTTACCTCAGTAACACTCATTAAAAATGACAACTAATACTGTCATGTTCTTTAGGTCACATCCTGGAAGGCCATGTGGCTATTTCCCGCTATAAAAATGTGTTTGTTGTGGAGCACCATCAACTTCTGCAACGTACACGTGAAATACCGTTGCATGAAGTTTCGCAAATGTGTATGCAAAATGTTGTTTCCATAAAGTTTAGCATGAACAGATGTTTGTAAGCAATTTTTCTTTTAAAAAAAGAAACAAGTTACAATTTAAAGATCTAATCTGTTAAAGCAAACATACAGAGAAGAGAGCTGAAATGATTTAATGGAAAAACTTTACTCTCGGTATTCTTTTGCTCACCTGACATACAGAATCTTATATTCCAGAGAGAATGAGAATTCTACCTTTATCTTGTACTGTCTTTGTCCATCAAGCACAGTCCTCTTTGTGACTCCACTTCGACAGGGTACTTGGTACACAGTAACATTTAATAACTAAGGAAGCCAGTCAAATGTAATGATGCCGTTCATGGATGTAAAAATCAAGTATGTGCCTAAACACTGTGCTCTGTACATTAGCCAACTCATACACACAGTGCTTGATTAATACGCAAGATTTCAGTCAAATATAAAGTGGAAGAGCTTTCGTATGTGTAAAGCCCTGATAAGAAGAGGTAAAATTGCAAAGCTCGTATGTAAAGTACACGATACAGGAAGATAACTAAATGAGTCTTCTATTTGTAACAAATCCCATCCCTGGGGGTGAGGTTGTACTGGACCTTTGCATCTTTGAAAAGAAGCAGGAGTGATACATTGAGCTACAGCTGAATCTGCTCTTTAAGAAAGACATCAATTCCACTCCCACCTGCTCTCCAGAGTTTGATTTCAGTCTCCAGGAATACAGCACACTCAAAATCCAAGAAGGTTATTTTTTTCAATGACACATCTTTGTATCATTATCTTATACACACCAAAACAGACTGTGAAGTTAGGAAGGCTGTGGTTTGGGCTTTTTTCACCTTGGAGAAATGCTATCATGACACAAAAAAATCATGTAGACTTCATCTGCACAGAAGATGAATGTTCTAACATGCAGAAAATTTTCCATGCTGCTATGACATAGCCAGGGGCACAAAGGTAGGTCTGTTACACCTGCGTGTCCAGTGTTGCTTCTGGCATGTCCCTTGCTATAAATCCCATAAAAGCCCGTTCAGTGCTTTTTTACAGAGGTACATTTTAGCTTAGCTCTGATTTGTGTCCCACTAGCGGGCTTTCCTTTCAGGATTTTCTTTGAAATTTGACCTTTATTTACCTATTTATTATTATTTTTTAAAATGGGTAATATTTAAAGCAACAAAACAGATAGTTGAATTCTGGCAACTCTTAGCACTAAACTAGAAATATATCCTATTCAATACCAGCATTTTTCTGAAGTGTTTCCTTATAAGGAAAGTGTACCTGTGATGGATTTCCAATTTTTTTCCAATGTACCAACACTGCAGCTTCTGAGATATCAGCACCTTGGTCCTCTGTTGCAGTGTTCTTCAGATATAAGATTTTTAGATGCAATCTTTTTCATGGAGTGTTTTGCTCTTTTGAAATGTGATGTGTTGCAATTCTTTTCCTGAGAAAGTATTTTTAAATTTTTTTTTATGTGGATTTGTTTAGCAGCTCTTGACACCATTTACCCATTGCTTGCTTTATTTCTTTTCTGTTTGAGAAATCCTTCCTTGCTCATCCTAGGGTGTCTCTAAACTTGCCTACTGAAATCCTATTAAGCTGATAAAATTTTATTATTTCTCCATCAGTACCCACTTCAATATGCTTAAAAGTACTACACGCATGCTTCGTTTTGTCTTCTCTCATGCTGCTTTTTTTCTGCTCTTTATCTGTCATTGCATATAGGATTTTTTTCCTGTTCTTTTCGTTTTTGGAGGTATTTTGGAGGAAGTTATTTTTCTTTGTTTTCTTTTCTTTCTTTCACTTCATTCTACTTATTCTTACTTGTCCAGATTTCTATATGGTTAGAGTAAAACCAAATACTATTCTGACAGGTTTTGTGCTGCCACGTGAAAAGCTATAGAAACAATGGTTTTTGGTAGGCCTAAATTTTAGTACCCAAATATTTTTCTTGAGGCAAATTTGAATTTGCTGTTCATATGTCTTGCTTGTTAGCTGTCTATTGGCATTAAAGGATTTTTTTTCTTGGGTTTGATATCTGTTTTACCAGAATCTACACGCCTGAACAGTAGAGGAGTGTGTGGACACACAAGCAACCATGAACTCAGAATCTGCAATAATGTGCAAAATACATGACTGATTATCCAGAATCTAGGCAGGACTGCTCATCCAGTAACTGTCTCATTGCAGATGCAGTTTTGCTTCTGAATTCAAACATGTATTTATGAACCGTGCTTTTATTTTTACTACTTTATGAGGGCTGTGATTTTAATGTATTGCTGCTATTTAATCCTGTCCGTTGTTTTCTTCACGAATTGATAGATTCTTGTTATGTATTTAATTATCATTTAATTCGTAAGTTCTTTTCCAACCACTTTATGACGCCCCCTTTCTTTTGTTAATTGCTTTGTAATGAGAAGCATGTAAAAGAAAACATAAAGGTCATCGTGTAGTTGAAAAATGTTCTTGACACATCTTGGCCTCTCTTATGACTGCTGGACTGGTGCCATTTGCTTCGAGGATGGCGCGAACAGTGTCTGGAGGGTAATGTTCCTCTCTCATCATTGCAGCATGAATACACCTCCAAGTCAAAAGACTAATATCTGAGACGTGTGTTTTCTTATTCTCTCAAATAGCCACAATCAAATCCCAGGCTCTAAATGTATTCGTTTCATTGCTCTGCATGTTTTACAAATTCTGGTTGTTGTGAACTAAGTGTGAGTTTTTAGTGCTTGCCTGGCTCTCTGTAAATTCCAATTTAATTTAAGCACATGAATTGATAGTTTTGGTGGTGGTGAGCAGCAAAGACACGCAAGAGCAGCTGAGGCCTTGGAGGGAAAAACATTCTTCTGGATAACCCAGGATGAGATCAGGTAAAGTTTAAAAGAGATTCACAAAAGCCCTGAATTTCCGAACAGACATCAGTTTTCAGAAGGAGCTTGGTATGTATTGCATTGCACAACCAAACATACCAGTATCTTAGGGGAATGTAATCCTTCGAGTGCAGAATAAAAGATAGTTGTTGGCTGCATACCCTGCTGATGAATTTTCTTTTAATTTTATTCCATAATAATCATTCTGGAGTGGATTCTTGAGTTTGAAGTTATATACCAGGACATGATAGGAGGCACAATATTCAAAACTTGTGGACATCCATAGCCCTGCCAGTCTCAGTAGGGCAGTAAGAATTTTTAAAGTACAGTCTGGAACAAAATGTATAAATTGTGCATCGAATTCCAACAGCATGACCACAGATCTGTCAAAAAATATTAAAGAGCAATTTATGATTTTTGTTTTTTTAAATTTTTGTGACTATAGGAGATTTGAGTAGGTTTTTCTATAGCCAAGATAAACTAAGTGGGATATGACCCATTGGCTACTTATGATATTTCATTGGGGGAAGTGGTGGAACCATTTCTTTCATTCAGATTTATATTTCTTTCAATTCCAGTTGCCCTTCTTTTTTAGGTTAACAATCGTATGTTTGTCAGGCTTTCTGAGCTATACTTACTACCTTCCATAAATATTCAATTCTAATATTATAACTTATTTTTAAAAACTGCTTGCAGCACATCTAGTAAAGTATTATTCTTGGGTTTGGAATAATGGCTGGCTCTAAGAGCAATTTAGCAGACATAAATAAAAATGGTAAATGAATATGGTTCTGCTTTTCAAAGGACTCAAGTGTCCTGCTTATTTCCTGCTACAGTAAGTTATCATTCATAGATACCTTAAGTTTGTTTTGAAGCTCATTTTCGTGTTAAAATAAGCTCCAGAAAGCTATATTAAGAATGATTTTATGCATGTTGTGACTAAGGAACAAATCTTGTTTAGAATACTTTTTCATGGCTATTTGAAAGTATTTTGTGTCCCTTTCTTGGAGAAGCCAAATCTTTCATCTGGAATTTAATTATTCAAACAAACAAACAAGCAAAAAAGCTTTATTTTGAGAGAGTTAGAATGTTGCTCCACGATATAGCCAGAAAAATGTTCTCAAAGAACCACTGCAGAAAAACATAATTATGCTCACAAAGAGAGTCGTTAGAGATGAATGAGCAATGAGTGGACAGAACGTGTTGCTTGATAAATTTAGCTCTGCCTCTGACTGCCGCTTGTTTGTGAGCTGCTTTGGTCTTCCTTGAGTCCATTTGTTACTCTAAATTAGACTCCAGTCATGGTGGCAGCTCTTGTGTGTTCCCATGGCCCCGGGAGCTATGCCAAACATGTTCTGCTGCAAGGACCGCCTTCTGAACAGGCTGGAGGGGATGGGCCAGAGTCAGGATCTGGTCATCTTAGCTCAGCCTTCGGGCAAAGCCTGAATATGTATCTCCTTTTGATATAAAGCCAAATAAATATTACTGATACATGATAATACAGATGCATTACCCAGGTATAGAAAACAGACTAAGAGCTGAGAATGTGGGACATCTGGGTCTCATCAAAGGCAAAAATCCAGCCAAATATGGTGGAGCAACTACCTCAAAAGCACATCCTAACCTCAGCAGAATAGAAAAGAAATGGAACCTCTGAGTACAAAAATCTGCTGGTGCAGTTACTGTCTTTGAAACAAGATGTGAGCAAACTTGCTACCAGCACGTGTGTTCTCACTGAAGAAATATAAATTGAGACTATAGAGAACTTGAAGGAGCCAATTCCAGCTCTCAGCCCTGACATTAAAATGATTCTTACACTAAAGCATTACGGTAGGAAAATAAGAAAGAACTATACCTGTAACTCAGCTGCCTACAGTGGGATCAGACAATGGCATTTGCAAGAATATATCAATATTCAGAAATGAAATTCCTACCTACCAGATCAACCACAAGCTGCCTTAAGAAAACAGACTAGCATATAGCCTAAGAGAACCCAGTTGTGATTCAGGCCACATATCATGCAAGAGAGAAAAATACTCCTTTAATGACATGAAAATAAGAGACTAGGCACAGCTAAAAGAGAGATCGCAAAACAGGCAGGAACCACACAATGATGTTGGTCACCAAGAGCTGGCTTTAAAAAAGCATTGATTGAGATATACAGACAGTATTGATATTGTAGCTCTGTTATAAGATATACAGTCATATTAAGAAAACCGTTTTAATGAGCATCATCGTGGTGAAGTGGGTAGAGACAAAGGTTCAGAGACATTTTCTAGGCAGCAGAACTACTTGTGAAAGCAGTAGTTTTTAAAAGAGCATAAGAAAGCAACCAGGTAATAAAAGAACAAAATTTCTGATGAACTATTAAAACATAGGAAGGTGTAAATTAAGTCATAGATCTACCAAATTATTCCTACGTCAGGAATTCTGAAAAAAATACAATGAATGCAAAGTAGGATTTTAGTAGGTACAGGAAGTCCTTACCTCACAAGACCCCATCTGATTATTACAGTTTTATATATCTTAAGAGTTACACAGAGGATTAAGTATGAAAATATGAAGGCATTACAGAAAAACTAGTGTATGGAGGCTCAAGTATTTTCAGTTTGCCAACTGCTTGAGAAAAGATGGAAATACATGATTTTGCAAGAAGATATGGGATGATTTAGATTGAGAGAGTACTGTGGTCACAATGAAAAATTTGGATTCCTAGGAAAAGTACTAAACTTCATCTTTGAATAATGTAACAAGGGAATGAGATCTCTGCCTAATTTGTTATGAAGTGATGCTACTCAGAGTCTGCAACTGACCGAAAGGAGGTTGTAATGAGGAGGTTATTGGCCTCTTCTCTGAAGTTACAAGAGATAGGACAAGAGAAAATCGCCTCAAGTTGTACCAGGAGAGATTCAGATTGGATATTATGAAAGCTTTATTTACTGGAAGGGTTAAATCTTTATTCCAAACATTGGAATAGGCTGTCCAGGGAAGTGGTGGAACCACCATCTCTGGAAGTGTTGAAAAGATGTGTGGATGTGGCACTGAGACACCTGGTTTAGTTGTGGACTTGGCAATGCAAAATGAACAGTTGGCCTTCATGAACTTGAGGGTCTTTTCCAACCTAAACAATTCTACGATTCTATGACATGATAAGGTAGGAAGTATTTATTATGATGGGAAGGGAAAAAGTGCCATGTTGATTGCAAAAATCTGTCCTTGGTGTAGGTGGCCTTTATTGACTTCTAATTTGTGCTGATACATGCTGGTGGTCAATTTGCCATGGCTTAGTTAAAAAACAGGATGTAAGTGACTGTTTTAAAGCTGTGCTTGAAGTGGCAAGAAACTCCAAATAAATGCGAAACAATGAGGGGATGCTGAGCAAGCTTGCTTAGTAATAATCTGATACTACCAAGGAATCAAACAGTGTAATGCTTGGAGATATTTCTTGCTAATAATGCCTTGTGAATGATGTGCAGTAGAAGCATGATTTTCTGTTTCTCTAATGAGCATATTTAGGCACTAACAGCCACTGGGGAGAAGCAACGCTGCACGTCTGTATCTTGGTCTACGCACTTTTTATGAGGCTGCATGATGAGCATATACAATAAGGATGAGAAACACCTGGTGTTGAGACACACTTCTTGATGAGGAAGGACAGCTGATATATAAAAAGAAATTTTGATAAGGATTTCAGGGAGGTTAATGAAGATTAATACCTGTAAAAGTAGTGATTCCTGATCATTTATGTGGGCTGGAGTGCTGTGGTGTTAGAATAAAAGCTGACTGAATATCTCGTGGTAGGCTTTTTACAGGTTTTTAAATGTGTGGCTCACCACAGTAATAAAGAACAACACAGAGAGAACTAAGCCTGAGAAGTTTCATGTAGAATACCCGGAACAGGAAGAATGCAACTATGGTAAGTTATTAGAGTGGTCCAGGATGCCTAGAACCCTTTCTGCTTCATTGTCAGCCCTGATTATTATTCCTTTAAAGTATGTAGTATGAAAAATTTAATAACATTTCTGTTCCTAGATGTGGACCCAGTTAACGAAAGAATATGACAGTGGTTATATCCAGCTAAAGAAAAATCTGGGAACCGTGCTACCTGTGTGTCTGACTAGTATCTGCACACTCAAACTGCTCTTCAGTTCTCACTGAATTTGCTATTTTGAGAGGCAAGTTCCTAGAGCACACTTGTCATGAACAGATGAGGAAGAGAGAACCCAGAAAGTCATACAAGTTAAAGTGAATGGAGTTTTCTCTCGGAGATATTTGCACTATTTTACTTCTGTTGCTCTAATTTATTTTTGATTTTCTCTCTCTTTCTGGGCCTTGAACTTCACTTACTCTGTATGGAGGTTAGAACCTCTTGATAAATCCAACGAATTTGAGAGCAGTTGGCATCTACAGAACACACACTACATTTCTACATAAAGCCTCTTTTGAAATAGCTGGTTTTGCATATGTAACAACAGTCAGTGTCTGAATGTGAGTTTCTTGACAGGACCGTTGTGCACAAACAGAAACAAGACCTATTAGAATTACATTTCCATTAATTTTTAACCTTTTAAAGATTTAAAAAAAAAAATCCAATGGATTAGTACCAATTCCAGATATCTGTCTGAGCCAAGCAAACAATCAGATATCCGAATTACTGAAAACTAGTCAGTTGACTGTAAACTCACAATGCTTTTTGTGATATGATTCCAGATTAACCTGAGGGAGGAGACTCTGGAAAAAAGGACTCATATGACTTGGGATAAGGGATGACAAGCGGCCAAGAATGTTTGCTGTAGATTACAAGGACACCTACTTGTAGAGGACAGAGGAATGTGGATACCGTTCAGCTTAGAATTCAACTATAAGAAAGCATTTGAAGCCAATGAGTTCGCACATGAAACCAAGAAGGAACTAGTAAAGTCTATGGGAAAGAATTCTTCATACCCTCTCTGCTTTATCTGGTTTAATGCAATAAAAATCAATATATGTATTTTTATTTTTTTAAAGAGCTATTTTTCAGGCAAGTAGTTCTTGATTTCTTTTGATACCAGAAGATATCACCTGAAATTAATAATCCACTAATTTTTCACTGAAAAGACAAAAAATTGAATTTTTAAAAGTACATTTAACTCTCAATATATACTGTTATGTTTACTATATACCTACCATTACATTTGAATACTATTTTTAATCTGTATTTTCCCTGATTGCATATTTTTTATACATCCAGTATTAATACACTTGTGTGAGCATTTTCTTAAAGATTTTCAAAATTCTATTCCCCATGGTTAGCCCCTGTATTGTGGATAAAATAAGTAATGCATCATTTACCAGACACACTGAGTAACTGAAATTCATGGGATTGGGAGTGCATCTTATTATTTGAACACTGCTAGCTAGCACTAAGCTTGGTATTGTTTCCTCAGTACTCAGTAAAAAAATAAGAAAGTTAAATCTATGATGTTCCACTCTTTATAGCACATCAGATTTCCTTGGTATTTGAAGTTCTGTAAGGCCGTCTATTAGACAAAGGGAAAGGGGGAATAAGAAAGGCGTGTTTATAAAGTCAGGGTTCAGGGCAAACCTTAGCTCATCTTTTCAGAGGCAAAAATGGCACCTATAATTCAAAGGAACTACATCAGAATAATTAGGATCAGAAGATGGCCCTTAGGACACATCCTGCTCACTCTTTCTCTGACCTTTCATACAGCTCTGTAGCAAAAATGGGGCAGGGAGGTACTCCCAAGAGGTTACACAGAGATCCTCATGACATGAAGGATATGTGGGTGCCATTAAACTGATGCATCTGTTCTGTCTCTGCATTCCCACCCAAGGGATGTCTGAGCTTGGCTGGGATCAATGACAAGTGCCGGGTAGCACGATAGGAATTGCTGTGAGAGAGAAAGCCCTATAAAAGAACAAATAAATTATGAGTATAACCTAGTCATGTAAAATTCTCCCAGACACATGTGGAATCAGAAGGTTTGTGTAATTTTCTGTAGCCTCTGGCTGGAAATGGCACAGATCTTTCCATATGAGGCAAAATATGACCCTTCTGAAATAAGGGTTGAGTGTTATCACACAGATTTTCTTTTCTGGTCTGTGGCTGATAAGGCTTCCAGTGTTTGCCTGATGTTTCAGGACTGGTGCTACTTGTCCCTTTTTGGGGGGAAAAGAAAGAAAAAGAATTAAAATGCTTGCTTCGAAAGCTTTTGCTGACTTCAGAATCACTTAATTCAGCTCTTTATTGACTACTTGCTAAGGAAACAGAAAGATGAGGCTTTCACTAGAATAATTTAGGGGAGAGTTACGTGTGGCAAGTGGAACAGTAGTTTCAAAACTGTTCTGGTTCTGCAGTGAAAAAGCCATGGAAGCCTGTTGCCAACTTATTGGAGCAGGGATTTGTTTTCTGGGTATGTATTGCAAAAATCAAACTGCGCCCTTTTCTTTTCTCAAAATCTAGGTCTTATTTTGATAGTAACAGTAATAAAAAAGGCCAGGAAAGAGCAGAGTTGTAAAGAAAAAGCTGCATTAACACCATGATTTCTTGACAATGATCATATCGATGCCACTATTTAGAGAGAAGTTTCTGGACCTCAAAAGTTACATCAGAACACTTCATCGGCCAGAACGGAGGATGCTGGGTATCCCACACAGCAATGTGGGTGTGTCGCTCAGTCACCACTATTTTGCCCCTGAGGAGGCAACACATCTGGGTAGAGTGTGGGCTTTCCCTCCAGTGAAAGCCGTGTAGCTATAGCGGCCTGAAAATGCTGTTTGTTACCAAACTCTTACACATTCTCGTGTCTGAATCTTACAGTTTCGCAAAGCTCCCTGTAGGTGAGTACAGGTTCTTGCTAGCCCAGGTATATCTTGAAGTTCAATAAGGCTTGGTCACTTTGAAATTATATCACCCTCAGGAAGAGTATGGCCAGACTTCCTTTGATTTCAAACAGCTGTAATGTCGTCATACATATTAACATTGATGGTGTGAAGTAAGTCTCAGGAGCTTCCTGGTACCTGGCAAATCTTGTCTGTGCCAGGAACATGAAACAAGATATCTAGCATTGCTAAGCTGAGTGAAACATTTTTACTGCTTTTTTTTTGTACAGAGAGTAAATAAAAATATTTGTTAAGCACAGGTTGTTTTAACTCAAAAGTTATCAACTTGATATCAATGTTTTCCAAACAGAAATCCTTTTTTTGTTAAAAAAAATTAATCTTAGAAGTTAATTACATTTACTAGTGAAATAGGTGGAAAACAATTAAAAAATTAAATAAAGCCCAAACGAAAAAACAAACAAACACCCCCCCCCCACCAAGCTTAAGAATTTCATTTGATCTGAAATGGAGCAGCTTTCACTCTTTCATTTTACAGTGGGAAAAAATGGCTGATTGTCAGATGACATAAGTCAGATGTTCAAGCTGCCCTAGTTATAATCACCTTTCAGTTCTGTGACAGCTGAAGATAATTTGCATGTTTGATGTTCCTTTACTTGCAGCTCGTTTTTACTGAAAAATAAATATTATCCATGACCTCAAATTGTGCTGCTTCTTTTTTTTTTTTTTTGATAATGAAAAAGATGCTTAATTACAGGTGTTGAAGCTTGGAACTGTGAAGAAAAGTGGTATTTTTCCCAGTGACACAATGCTGCTGGTTTGCTGTGGAAGGCTGTGTGCATCCATGAAAATGTTTAATGCTCAGTCCTGGCTGCAAAGGGATAGCGACATTCTTCGACACTTTTTATCTTACATCGTGCTGTGTTCGTCTTTTTTCATAAGCAAATCTTTGCAAAAGAGAAAACTACCTGTACCTCTTTTCCCCATCTAACATGACTTTCCAGGGCTTCATGTGAAAAAATTAATTTTTGCTACTACTAGTTTGAAGAGTAGCAGCAGCAAATGGTGTTAGTGTTGTAGTTCTCACTGCTAACTTGCTTAGCTTAATTTTTGTAAAACTGCTGAAGTGTCACCTAAATTTTAAAATACTTGAATTTTACTTACAATATCCTTACGGTATTGATTTATTTTTTGGTGTAAATATTTTCATTAATTCAAACTGAAATAAAAAAAAAGAAAGAAATTTCCCTCTCCCTTTTCTAAGGAGCACTTAAGGAAATGTGTTTAGAAATGCTGTACTGAAAGTTTTGACCCTTTTAATTGCACACTGTCCAGTCCTGCTCTTTGTGGTTCCTGGAGCTTCCAGTTGAGATCTGGGTCTTACTCCTGCAAGCAGTAACTGTACATAATCAGGAGCCATCCTGTTTCCAAGACCTTCAAGGCAAATGAAGCAAGACAGGAAAAATAAGCACCAGTGTTCCTTCTTTTTCCAGCTGGGCACTAAGGGACTGAGTGATTAGGATACTTGCCCAGTGTCAGTAAAGTTTATTGCAGTAACAGGAATCAAACATATGTCTTCATTTTCCCAGGCTCCTGCTTTAAATAGGGACCCTCTTTCCTTCTGTGAAACCTTATTCTGTCTGAAATGCTGTATTCAAAATTCGTAATGGTTGAACCTGAATGTTTGAACATATGTTTTTCAAACTTGTTACATTTTTGCAAACTTCAAAAAAAATTCGCCTGTTAACATTGTGTCTTTCAAGGGCATTAAATAGTCTGGGCCTAGATGTTAGGCCACAGTTTCAAAAACTTTTGCCAGCAAAAATATCTTCCTTATGCAAACAAATCAATATTTATATGTCCTAGCTGGACATTTACATGAACAAATATGAGTTCTGCCTAGGCAAACACTGATGCATGAAGCCTTCACCGGCATGTCTTAGGATGGAGTTTTAACTAAACATGTTTTCTAGCAATAAGTAAAGTGACCATTTTGAAAGTGTAGTCTTTTAAGATATAAGGAGAATGATGAGTTGCATATTAGTAAAATCTGGAGAAATAAATACTAACGGGACAGAGAAGAAATGTTTGATTCAACATTTTCTACTAGCTTTTGAAGTTTAATAAATCTTCCTCTTAGAAAGTTATTATTTTCTCCTATTGCCGTGTGCTCTATATCTTTACCATAATTTCTAGGTGAAAGTTCTCCCACACAAATCATTAATTCAACGTCTGTTTAGCTTCCTGGTTTTGAGTGACACACTTTGATTCAGGGCAATAAACCAACAACTTTTGAGGGGGCAGGGAAGAGAGAAAAATCCTGTCATTTTAATTTCCACAGAAGGGCTGTTTGTGTTCTTTTGCTTAGGATTTGTCTTTGGTTGCCCTTGTTGGCTGTAACTGCTCACCAACATCAAATAAAAGATCCTAACTTGAGAACTGGAGACTGTACAAAGTTTATGGAATTTAAATAAATCTAAATAAATATCATCTCACCTGCAGTGCAATTCTTCTATTCAGACTGGGAGGTCTTGACAGAGTCTGTCTCCTTCACTCCTCCTAATGCTTTGGAATTCAACCCAGAAAAAGAAGTAGGTCCCCAAATTTAAAACTGCAATCCAAAAAATTCTGCTTACTTGCTACCAACTCATAGAGGTGTCTAAACTCCATAGCGTGCCTTATTTTTGTCGTCAGACATTCTTGGGTATCTGAAATATGTGCCTCTCCTTCAGATGATCTTGTGAAATCCTTTTCAGCCACTTCCTTCAGTAGAGGGCTGTGAGAGACAGAGGGATGATCTGCCTGACAAACTAGATTATTTCTATAAAGAGTCAAAAATCTGGATCAATTACTTCCTTGACCTATTCCTTTCCTTCGAAAATTCAGTTAAACCAAACCTTCCATTGATCTCACCCAATAACTGAGAAGCCTCATACTTTTTATTTGCTATGGCAGATAGCACCAGTGATGTTTCCCAGCTTCTAGCCAGTTGCAAAGGTGTGCCACCAGGCTCACTGACAGCATGTCGATACTGATACTGCTGTCCCCGTGGTCTTGCCCCGTACAGTCATCCCCTTAAGAGCATTGCATCCCTGCTCTCATCTCCAGCTCACTTTGTGCTAGCTGGCAACAGGGGCCTTCAACGTATTCCCCTCTTTCTTGTGGTCCACCAGGGCAAGAGGAAAACAAAGCAGGATTGGCCAACTTTCGGGAGCCTCCTTGAAACCAACCACAGCAGAGGTTTGTTTTCAAGAATGTTGAGCAGCATAAGCTAGCCTGGCCTTGAGAGTATTCTTACACAAGATTTCTTTCACACCATAATTTAACCTTTTCTGGGAGAATCCATTCACGTTCCTATCGTTTGTTGTTAGATGATTGTCACGGAAGGAGAGCAAGCTTCAGATAAGGCATGTCTAAGCCTCAGGTTTTGACAACAGTTTAAATTCAAGAAATCACTCTGGCCCACAAGTTCTAAGGATGGCAGACCAGGTCTATCTATAAAATGAAGTATTGATTAATCAGATAAGAGATAACAGATGAAAGATCTTAATCAGAAAGAAAGATCTTAATCCCTTACTACACAGTATAAAACTAAAAAAGGTCTACTAGTATATTACACAGCACAACATAAAACAGTGCATGATATCAAGGTACCAATATTAGACCTAGCAAAAAAATAGTATTGATTAGAAGTCGACTGCAACTTATCACTGAAACAATGATAACATGCACAGATTCCTTCACTTAATCCCCGGGGAGTACCCACAAAGCAGACATCTGTATTCACAGCAGAAGATCCACACATTTCCAGGGAAATGTATAGAAGATTTCTGCTTTTTGAGAGTTTGGTGTAAAGAGTTTGTCAGTCAAAAATCCAGCTTATCTTTCCAGATCCCACTTAACAAACGGTAAGATGTTTATTGGCAGCTGGGAGGTGCCAGACGAACTTTAACTCCATGGCACAAAATAACTCAGTACAAGACAGCTTGACCTGTTTGAGTTATCTGACTGGTTAACAAGCAACAGATAAGCTCTGGTGAGAGGTGAGATGCCCTGCTACAGTGATGGAATTGGGCTTCCTGCTTCACATCCTTTTCAGCATGCAGCAAATAATACTAGTTGTTACCTGTCACCACAGGTGTCCTGGGCCACATACACTGTGTATTCGTTGTCCCTTCATTAAAGGGTAATCCCTCTGGGCCTCACAACTAAGGATGAACAGTTAATCCCTTTACTTCAACCACAGTTAAAAGCAAAATGAAGCTTGTGTTTAGAAAGAAGATTGTAAAAATCAAAACAAATACCTCAGTTGCTTGTGCTACCTGAAATATAACACAACTTCAGAATTTCTCTTTTAAGACTTCTCTTCGTTCGGACTAACCCCAGTTACTTGACAATTGTTCTCTCATACTCAGCCTTCGTGGTGTCAGTTGCTGGGTGTATTGGGTGATGCACCTAGTGTGCAGAACTTGTCCTCTTGCTCTAGGTGTGTCTTATGGTTTGCAGCTCAGAATGAGGCACAAGCAACTTAGAGTTCTATTCCCAAGTGTCCCATGATTGGGAACTGGGGGGCAATTTTATCCTTTCTGCTCTCAGAGCAGGCCTGAGAAACTTGACAAGAACTTGTCACAACCACTAATAGCTGGATTGGACTCATCAAGCATAACTCGATCCTCCAGAGCTCAGCTTCTCAGATCAGAAGCTGTGTAAAGAGATTCTGCTTTCAGCTGAACAAAACCAAACATTGAAAGTATTTGAAATGTCCTCTTCCTCCTGCGTCCTTCACACAGGTGAAATTCAGTGGCCCATAATTCTGCTTAAATTAACGCAGATAATCAACAGAGAAAGTGGAGGAACCAAATTCAAAAACAAAATCAAAGAGCTGGCAAATCACACATGTATCTTGGTCTTGGGCCATTTGCCCAATAACACAAGGCCTTAATTTCTTTCAACTTTCTAGAGCATCTAGTAAGATCACCTACTGCACAGCTCCAGCGGTAGAAGCTGTAGATGATATAAAGATATTCCTAAAGGCTATCCATGGCTTAGCAAGGAAAAACTTCTTTAGTTTCTTCTGTAGTCAAGGGCCCGAGTTTGGCTGTAGATTAAACTTGAAATTGATTAATTTCTATTGATTAATTTCTAAAGGACAATATGATCAGATTCTTGGTCTAAATCACTTTCTAGAGAACACACCTTTCAGTGGTGACTTCAGAGGGAAGAGAGATATTAGCTGTTGTGGAGCTACATTTTGCTGTCTTAATAACAATTTATCATCAAAAATTACGTTAAATATTAACAATTACATGCCAGCCTCAGTAACATTTGTTCTTAGAACTATTTAGAAGCAGAACAAAATACATTACTAATACCAGGAATCAGAAATGAAAGCTTAGCGAACAGATACTGCCCCATTAACAGTTTGGGAAAATCCAGTTAGCTTTCATACCAGCTTTCTCTTCTTGCTTGCTGGCAAAACACGAAAAGCTGACATAGCCAAATCTCTTTTAGTATTTAGGTATCTTAGTTCAGATAAGAGAGAAATGGTTGTTTGCAAGCATTTGAGTATATCACCTTTAAATCTTACTTTTAAAATCAGATTGTTTAAAAAAAATCTGGTTTTGATGTTTGCCGCAGTAGGCTGAAGATAGTTGTAACTCAGGAGATACAACAGGATGTAAAAGATCAGTTTGTCTGAGTTTTCCTTCCTCGTTTAGCACTCTATGTGCTGAAATGCCTGAATGAGTAAAACTTGTGGAGAAGGCACACTGAGAATAGTCTGAGAAGTCGGAAAACAGAACAAAAAGTGATTCATGCCTTCTCATTAATTTACCTTCAAACAGGAAAGCTTTCAGAAGTTTCAGTTCAAAGAAGCCTAGAAGCAACTAGCTAGGTAGAAACCATGCTATGGTATATTGAATCCATACTTACCCAGCATTAATACAGAGGGAATCAGGAGATGCAATAGACCTGTCGACATTGACAGGTACAGGAGATGGTGGGGCAGGTTTTTTTATCCAACCATGTGAAGTTGGTAACACCAACTTGCGTTGTTCAAAGAAAATGTAACTACAGGAATGAGATAAACCTGTAGCTGTTGACTTACCTGCATTCTCATCTGGTCAACCATTTCATACAGAGAAGAAAATCCTCTCAAGAACCATCCATTTTCCTTTCCCTTTCACTGCTTAACTGGATGTCTTCCATTCTGTTTAGTGTTAGGAGAGTTCTGTTCTGGGCCGATGGTTTCCAGATCACAGCTGGCAGATCGACTGTAAACAAATGGCAATCTACACTGCATATAGAACTTATTTATCAAAAGTGTCATCTTTTTCCAGTGCTGCAGTCCTTCTATCCTGCATCAGAGGGGCTTGTGAGAGAAGCGAAGCTCGAGGAAAAATTAGGAGATACTTACCTATAGTCATATCTATTTCAATTCTGTGTCACATTAAGTATAGCTTCTGAAAAGGAGACCAATTAAAATTGAATTCATGCTCATCTGAAGATATTTCCAACCCCAAAATTTTCATGCAAAAATTACCCTCCATTTTCACCAGACTTGGTTTTTTTCATAATCTCAATATGCTTTATTGCAAATGTTCTCCAACCTAGCCATGAGGACTTCATCCTGCTTCTCTGAGTCTGCCCATAGATGTGGTTTCAACCCCAGTAGCACGCAAAACACAGTATCACAAGTTTTGGCAGGAAGGGGAGCCAGGAGCTGAGCATGGTAAACCCAGACAGAGACGATGTCCTCATCAATAAGGATGCCATCCTTAGGCACCTGAGCATGGCAAGTGGAGCACAATTTACAATAACACCTTCCAACAAGAAAGAGTCCAGACTGCCAGAGAAGCCCTCAGTGACAAGAAAGGTCCAAGGTCAAGCAAGCAGGTCAGGTCAGCAGCAGGTCAGCAAATCAGTGGTAGGATCACTCTGTGCTTGGATGCAACTGCCAGGGTTGGACACCACCTGTTGGTCAAAGTGTGAGGCAGGTCCACGGTCAAACCAGAGAATCAACTCAGCGCATGAGGGTTAAGGTGCAAATCACCAGGATGCACTGGCCAGGACTGGAGACAACTACAACGCAGCCACCCTGACCAAAGCTGAGACCCTCAGATTGAAAGCTGTGCTGGAGAGAAAAACGGAGAGCTACTGCTGAGCCTTCCTAGTGGTCTCAAAGAGCTCTTGTCTGGGCTCAACACCTGCTGAAAGTAACCCTGATCCCAGAGTGCCAAACCCTTGGGCAGAGGGGCACTTTCTTCAGTGAGCAGCATGCACTGAGCCCTGCACTGCTGTGGCTGGGTTGCCCCTGGTCCACATGGACCTGCACCTGTGCCACCATTTGCCTCTGAATGCACCAAGGCCACCATCACCCAAAATGTTGTCTGAGGGCCAGCGCCTGCTTGGGTGATCCCCAAAGGGGCTTCTGGATCCTTATCCCAGTGCTCAGGGAAGGGTTCTGTTTCATTTGGTTTGCAATATCAACTATAGTTTGCATGGTGGCAATCATAAAATAATGCAGCTTTGGTAAGCAGTAACGTCAAGTGGAATTAATCTGTTCTGATTTAGGTATCTAGAAACTACATGGCTAAATCCGACACCTCAAAAAGCTGAAGTGTAACTCCAAAGTAAATCGCCAGAAGAAATTATGGCATTTTGGTGATGTGCATCACCCAATTTAACAAGATACACAAATGTTGATTTTAGTATGTTGCACTCAGTTTTTTTCCAATACAATTTATTGTATCCTGTCAATTAAAACTGCTGTATTCTTGGTTCGCCTGAATTCATTCTCTCCATGCCCTAGAAGACCAAAACTATCTGCTAGGGCACGGGGAAAAAAATTGTTTATTATGTACAAAGAAACTGGCATTGTTTATATAAAAGCTCATTCACAGCTCCTGCTAAAAAAAAGTGCTTGTTATTTCTCATGAAAATGCCGAAGTGTTTACAAAGGAAACCCCCATTTAAACAAGTAGAAACTGGCTTTTAAGAACAATCACTTCTTGCACTTTTTTCTTAAATGCGAACACAGCTTATGAATTTGTGCTGTCACATAAGAACTCCAATTTGTATGCTAGATATTAATAAATCACTTGCAATTTTTTAGTTAATAGCTCTGCTTCAGGCATATAAGGCATTTTATGCATCAATCCTTCACACATTTTATGGCACCACGCAACACCTCAAGTAGGTTATCATAGGTAAGGGCCAAAGAAATGGCCATCAGATCTTCTGAAAGCTCTATGCTTTTATCTCTTACCAAAACTGGCAGACTTCTGACACACTGTCTTCCTATAATTCTTGTTAATGGACGGGTGCTAACCCAGTAGGTCCATGTCCTATATTGATGCATATAATTAATTCAATTAGGTGTCCTTCATGAATTTCAGGCTTTTTTGTCAGCTCAATTCTCCAGCTGGTAGACATCCAGCACACTTGTAGATTTCTCCTCTTTCATGTCATTGACTAATTAAATAAGAATCCTGTCTGTTTCTTCATATAAGCTGTTAATAAAAATATCAAACACTTTTAAACTCAGAAGAGCTTTTCATGGATCTCCACTCAATACTGCCTTCAGGTTGATGGTGAACCATTATTAAGTACTCGGTGTGCAAACTGCTCTGTCTGTATCCACATGCATGATCTGATTCGGAGAAGCAGTGTGTCTTTGTCCTGTTTACTGTGTTGATTTAGTTTTATGGAGATTTTGGAGTGTGTGACCTAGACTCCTTTAAGATGAAGCTAAGTCTGAATTTTGACTCCGGGCATATACAGAAAGCTCAGCAAATCTGTCCAGGGACTGGTGGGGTCCAAACTAGTGGTTGGGTTTTTTGGTATCTTTGAACACAGGCCTCTAGTTGTGTCTACTCCCGTTGTGTCAAATTATGTGCTGTGTATACATGTTTTCCACACTTGTTTATCAGACTATCATCTAAGACAAATTCGAGTTCTATTAAAGTGAAACACACTTTGGCATCATTCTGATTCCATAACTCTGATACAGTGACTTCACTCCCTTGCTTTAATGTTTTCTTTAATGTATGAAAGCTCCTTTGTGATTTGTAACTGACTAAAGGAGTATAAATCTACCAATGACTAAACTGCCTCTTGATATGTCATGAGAGCTACAAATCATCACATCAGTCAGAATTTTGTGAAGTAGCATTGCAGTCTTTCTCTCTGAAAACTGCCAATTCGAGCACAGTACTTGTCAAAACTGGTTTCTTTTCTTTTTTCCCTGGTTCACTTTTATTTGTCCATTTTACGGTCAGGCAAGGAATATGTTTAATAAGACAGTTCTTTCATCTGTATTGGTGCCTTAGAAAGGTTGTTGTTGGAATGTGTGCTGCCAGCTTCTTGTAGGAAATTGAGCTGGTCGCTCATGGTTGCTGCTAGTAAAATGAATTGTAGGATCTTCTAAGCAGCAGGAGCATCTGTAAAATTCTTTCATAAAATGTGTATTTCCAGGGCAAAGTACCAAAGCGTGCGGCTGGGGGAAACAAATGAAAGAAAAGACAAGTTTCCTGTCCCTCCTAAGTTCAATGAATCCTTCATGTTGGGAAGCATCAGGTTTCTCGAACAAGAAGAACTAGGATGCTGAAAATTTGTGAGAGGAAGTTTGAGCTGATCACAGACCAAGATGCTGGGCCCAGTCCTCTTCTACCATAAATGGGTGGAGCCCCATTCCTGAAGAGTGTGCCATTTGACAGCAGTTACACTTTTTCCACGGTGCTACCAAATGTCTTTTCCAACTGCAAACTTTTGCTTTGTTCTCTGACTCTGATTTTCTAAGAGCTGGATATTTGTTTATTAGTATTTACTAAAAGATTCAGTGCCTGAAAAACTTTGATGCATTTATCACCCTCTCCGGTTTTGGGTCTAATTCTCCTCCTAAGCTTTTCATCAATGTGAAATAATGCATGTTGGCAGTGGCAGTGCCTTTGGTGAAAGCCACAGGAGAATCAGGCCACACGTATTTTTGTTGTTTGTATACCCAGAAGTTCCTGCTCCGAGAGCGATTACAAGAGTGTCAGCACCAATAGTGACTATGGCAACAGGACTACTTTGCAGACAGAGCTATCTCCCCTTGCCATCACTTCAGTAAATCAAGAAGCCCTCCCCAAATATGCGCAAACCTCTTTGGTTTTTGTTGGTTGCACTGCCTAAATGGCATGTCCTTTAGCTCAGCCTAGTGCTTCCTGTGTCTGGACTAAGCCAAAGAGAAGGTCCATCCAGGTGGTTTGTGTTCAAAGTGCTGTGACCAGAGAGACCTGTGAATGCCCAGATCAGAGGCCATCACTCCACATGGTAGCTGCGATGGTTAAGCACAGGATTCAGTAAGAACTGTAATGATCTTGGGGAGCAAAGGAGAGCCTGAGACACTAGAGCCTTACCTGCAGCAACCAATGAGTTGTGCATGGTGCCTTTCAGAAGAGTGACTTTGATAAGAGGAACAGCTCAGGCTGTTGAAACTAGTCTTTCTAGATTTCTTCAAGGGGGAATTACTGATTTAATCAGTTGACTTGCCTCTGCACGAGATCATTGATTCATACGATGAAGATCCTTATTATGGCTAAGGTCTGTCACTACATGCAGCAGTCACTTTCTCTGTCTCCTTCCTGGGGATCTTTGTGCTTCAGAAAGTGATGGGGCAAGCAACAAAAAGCCCGTTTTGTAGAGTTTCTGATGAGATGTGCAGGCCAGACAAAAGGGAAAAAATACTTTTGAGAAGGCTTTGAATGAATATGAGCAGATCTCTGGTTATCATCCAATTGGAAAAAAAAATCATCTCCTTTGTAACATTTCAATTTTTTCAATTGGCCATTGTTGCTTGCTGTTCTCGTTCCCAGGACTTAGTGACCATAAATCTTCATGTGAAAGCAATGGCTTCTACTCTTATTTATGTAAGATGTGTAAATACATGTTAAGGTGTGGCAGTAAAATCCCAGAGTAGACCAGACTTCAAAGGACATCTTAATGCAATCAGAACAGAACATTTGCAGGTCTAACTATGGTCCAATTCCTACTGGCTCAGACTTCTTTCCATGTATCAGCCTTCAAGATTCTTTGCTGGTTTAATCTGTAGACGTCTTAGACTGGCTGGTCCACAATTTCTTAAAAGCAAATCTTCAATCAGAACTTTAAATACCTCCAGAAACATCAGTTTTTAACAGAGAAGAATCTTTATGTAAAAGATCTTGTCAGTGTGGCAGAATAGTCAAGAGAAGGCCTTTGGCCAGGCATGAGAAGTAGGACACAGTGATTTTGTGGATGATTATGATTAGATTTTTCTAATACAATATCTAAATATTGCCAATGCTGTATCTAAACAACGGCTCTATCAAGTATTAGAAATTATGGTAGTAGCAGGTTGTTGTGTCACGAGCGTTGCTGAGACCCCCTTGATTTCTCAATTTCACAGAGATGCCTAGGTGTGTCTAGATCCATTTCATCTCAGATTTGATCAACACCTTATATCTAAAGGGTTATAATATAAGAAGATCCAGCTAGAAACATACAGGTTTAATATTTTTGGCCTTGCAAATTCACAATTACAAAACAACAAAGCACCTGTGTAGCTCCTTCAGGATTTAATCTCCATATTTGACCAGATATTAGTGCTTTTTACTTGCCAGTCCAAAAGCAAGTGTTTCCCATTTTTGTGTTGGACCTATTCTGCAGATGTCCCTGCCAGAGGCGAGGATCTATCCAGAACCTGCCTGCAGCTTCAGAAGACCAGTTTGCTCAGTTGGCCCAGTCTCCAGCAGCATTTTATCCCCTTAGCAGGCTGATGTGCACCAAAGCCAATCACAAACATGTCAGCTCCATGTCTCTAGAATGCATTAATTATGTGGGTATCCAGACAGTTCATCCTGAAATACTCACCTAGTGCTCTTATCTTAGGGCAAACCACAAGGCCCATCAGAGAGGGAAAGTGTGTGTGTATGCATGAGGAGACATGCAAAGACATAACTTTCATCACCATCACTGTCAGTTTTGTCTACAACTTCTTACGTATTCAGTGTTGCAGCATGAAGTCGTTTGTCCTGACTGCTTAGTCAGCCTCCAATATGATATAACTGGTTATGCCTGTAGCTGGTGTCTTGCTATTACTGTCACTTCAGCAGTAAGAAAAAAGTGCCACAACTTTATGCATTTCATTTCCTGTATAATGTGGTTGACTGGTGATCGCTGAGTTCTTGCCATCATTTGAGTGATTTAACTGAAAAATTTAATTTTAACCAAGAGGTTTGTGTCCTTTTGCATACCAATTAAATACACGTTAAGACCCCATATTAAGTAATCATGTACTATCCCATAACTTTATTTTCATAATCATTCAGCATGTTACGAGAAAGAGAAGGTGCTTCAGCAAACTTATCAAGACTTGTGGTTTACCGAGGAAGCTGTGCTTATACTCCGCAAGTCACAGTTCACTCTTGAAACATTCAAGTAAAACCTGCTGCTTGAAATCTGATGGGAACTCCAGTCTGCTCCTCTGGAATTCCAAGTATAATGCTGACCCATGCTCTTCATAAAGGAGTGGGCAGCAAGATGATGATAAGTTCTACACGAAACTTAGTATCATCTGTTGACAGCTGAGTCACGCATGCCCTGCTGCTGGTTCTGGGCAGCTTGCTCCACCTGAGTCATGCTGCTTCTGCTAGGTATCATAATTAGCTATGTTAAAATTCCAAATATGTAAACACATATCTGAGATGCTTTGCAGTGAGTGCTATCTATTCTTTTATCTATCTTTGAGTGTTCAAATATGTTGGAAAATCTGGAATAACTGGCTGTATTGTCTACAAACACAGTGAAACAAAACGAAACAAACAAAAAACCCTACCACTGAACTGAGAATGGTGGAACATTGCCCATGCTCCACCTCCACCTTCAATTTAAAAATGACCTCAGGCAGAGCAGCATCCATGGCTTCCTGGCTTTTGACACTGGGAGTAGCCATTTGCAATAACTTCCGGGGAGGACAACGAGAAACACTGATTTACTACAAATCCTTTCCACAAACCCTTTGGATCCCTAAATTTCCACAGCACTTCCCTGGGCTTGGGTTGCTTCACCATGCAGTCGTTATCATCATCTTGTCCAGGCACTGTATCAGTCCTAACTGGAGCGGTCATAAGGTTTGCATACACTGTGTGGTGGAGAGGGCTGGTATCAGCAGATTGTACGATGCCCTCGAAGATACACCAGCTCAGACGTTCCAGCAATAAAACTACGGGAAAACAGCTGCCTGTTGAAGTAAATAACCTGTAGGATTTGGATCTTTGCATTATGCTCTGGCAGAAGCCTCTGGTTTCTTCTTTTCCATTTTGACTGTCACTTTCTCTGGTCTCTTCTCCCAAGTAACAAGCAATAGAGCAAGAGGAGATGGCTACAAGTTGTACCTGGGCAGGATTAGGTTGAGCATTACAAAAAAAAATCTTCTCTGAAAGAGTTGTCAAGCTTTGGAACACGCTGCCAGAGAAGTTGTGCAATCACAGTTACTGGAGGTATTGAGAAGACGTATATATGTGGCACTAAGGGACATGGTTTAGTGGTGGATTTGTCAGCATTTGGTTAATGGCTGGACTCGATGATCTTAAGGGTCATTTTCAAACTAAATGACTCTGTTATTCTACTCTATAAGGAGTTGTTCATCTTGTTGAGAGGTCTTGGGTGGAGATTGCAGAAATTCTTCATAACTGGAGAAAGAGTTATTAATCCAATTCGTACTCTTTTTGAGAATTTTATCTTCTTTGAAAACAATACTCCCCCTTTTTCAAAACAAAACAAAACAAAAAAAAAAAAAAAGGAAAGAAAACCACATATGTGACTAGTTGCCCTTGCAGAATGGTTTTTCTTTTCGTGCAAGAAATTTTATCCCCTGTAGAAAAGCTCTTATCTTCAGTTCTTCCATCTCCACAACAGAAATTTAGCTCAGCTTCAGTGTAATTCTTGCTCTCCTTGGGAAAGTTCATTGGTAAAGAGGGATTATCCATTACTAAAATCTGTACTCACAGCAAAGACAAAAAGAAAAAAGAGAGAGCATAGGTGAGAAGAAGAGTAGTATAACATAAATATTGGTTGGGATGAACATCTTCAAGTAAAATAAGCACCCTGATCTAGTTGAATAACCTGATGTAGCCCGATCTAGTTTCTGCTCATTGCAGAGAGGGTGGTTGAAGTAGATGACTTTTTAAGATCTCTTCCAAACTAAACTATTCTATGATTCTATAAAAATACTATGCAGAGTCAGGTCTGAAATGGTCACAGCAAATCTTAGAGACAGTGAGACAGTGGGCGAAATCAGTCTGCCCTTCCTTATGTTTATCAAAATCAGAAATCCACATTTGTGTTGGATATCTAGCATCCTTATTGTTTATATAGAGGATAAACCACTCCTGGAAAATGAGTCATCTAATCTTGAAATAGGTTGCGTAAAAGATACATCAAGTAAACCATCATTTGGAGAGGTCTGTTTCTCTTCAGTGACTTCAAGACAGCTAAAGATGACCTACATTACTGCCATTGCTCATCATACTGAATTGTCTGAAGTCAGATGACATCAAGTCTATATCCAGCACACCAGCAAAAAGCCTTCTGAGTCTCATCATTAACAAAGCAAGCAGAAGTGAGTTGATTTCTTACATGATGTAGAGCACTAAGGTCCCATTGCCAAGGCTGCAATGACCCAAGGTTTCCCTTATCAAGGTGAAGATCTGTCTATTATGTTTCACATTTTAGTACCTGTAATCACATTGCTCTCACCTCACCTCGCTACAGCTGACGTTGTCATCCATGCTGGCAGTGGAAAGCAATGAGAACCATTAGCCTGGAGCTCACTTGACCTATCTCAAAAATCTGCTTAAAGGAAAGAACAGTAACTCCATAGGTCGTGTTAACTAGACTGACAAGGTGCCCATTGGCTCTAAGAACAATTTACAGTGATTCACTCCTGTGTAAATGTTCACATTTTACCTTCCAACCATTAGGCAATTCGTGTTCCTAACTCATGATGTAGCTGATTCCACCTTCATTTACCAAGGTCTTAGAGGAAACTTAGAAAATCCAAAGATTTGTATAAAATAGCTGTTATTTTGCTTGTTGCTCCTACTTCTGACCTGTTTTGCTCCTCATACTGCTGCCACTACTGCTTTCCATTGGACTAACACGGAACATAGGTATCAGGGAGAACAGAACAGAACAGGGCACATAACTTCTCCCAGGAAACTTGGCTGTGGTTGCCCAAGTCTGTGCTCTCCGTAGGTATCAATTGCAGTGGTGCATTGATTTCAGAAAGCACTCAGCACGCCTGAAAAGCACACTATTTTGACTTAGGTGTCTTCCATGCAGTTTGAATGCTCTTGTCCCAGGCTTTAGCTGTGAAGGAAGGGTGGCTGTGACACCGGGCTTTGTGTTGGAACATAAAGTAAAGAAAACACTCTCATTTTTATTACCCAGAAAAAAGGATTCTCTGTTCTCCCTCCTAACTGCTACTCAGATTTTAGAAGAAGAAAAGGCTAGCACATTTTTTGGCACAGAAACACTTCCAGATTGTGTCTTATTTCTTTGAACTATGCAGGCTAAGATAATGATATAAGGATAATTATATTTCATGCTTCAAACTGAAGTTGATAGGAGAGAAATATCCTTCTGTGTGGAGCTTTTACATCATGTTTAAAACATCTGTTATTAGCTGAAGCCAGAAAGACCTATGCATGTACTTAATGAATATATTTAAAGAACAGAAAACACAACTAGCATTAAAAAAAACCCTCCATACATTTTTCTCCTTATACTAGCTCTGATGTTTCAGTAGCATCAACAGTGAAATTGCCAATGATATATCCCATGCTGATCATGAGTGTACCAGAAAAGTAATTCACTAGCAGCTTCAAAATACGCCGTTTCCAGTAAAAGATAACAGTAAGATTATGTTTTATATAAAAGGACACGAAAGTTCTTACCACATGAAAAAAAAAGTTCAAGATAAGCAGAGAATGCTTCTTCAGAAACAGCCTCACCCACCAGAAAGCAAAGAAAACCCATTGATTAAGACTGCTACGCTAATCATTCAAATCCACGTGCAGAAGACGTAAGGACTAGAAATCAAGAGGCTATTTCCTGAGGGCTGCTAAGCTCCATCACTGAGGGAGACTATGGTAGGGCTGTCTATAACCTCTCTACAGCCCCTGTCACTATTCAGGAAGCTGAGTAGTGATGTACTGAAGGCTGCCTCAAAATTAGTTACTAGACGGTAGCAAAGGGCCTGGATTGCCCCTCCTTTGGGTTTTGTCCATTTTAGAACCGTACTGAGTGAATGTAGATCATACAAATGAAAAAATATGAATAAGGAAACTTCTTGTAACTTAGAAGACTTCTTCTGAGGATCTTTGCTGGGAGGGAAGCCGGAGGAAGAAGACTCCAATAATGCAATAGTAAGCAGTAAGGCGTGGCTGGCATTTGGCCGTCTGCTGGAACATGAAGCAGCAGGACTTCTGTGCTACAGCTGGCAGGACAAGTCTAGCAAAATGCCTAGCGAAATAAATGAAAGCCCTCTCCTGAAAATGAGGAATGGTGGTGGGTTGAGATTGATTGTGCTCACACAGAGTATCTGAGACATGAATCCTTCCTCTTTTATTGTTTCACCTATAATGCCCTTGGTGCAGATGCTTTCATGAGAGGGAACTGGAATGTAATTGAAAATCTTATGGTACCAAACTAATTCCTCTAGAAGAAGAAGAAGGAATTCCTTTGTTGCCTTCATTTATCCTCTGGAGCAGATTTTGTAAAATTCTATAAATTTTTCTTTTCTTCTTGTCCATTAAACTTAGAGAATGATTGAATAACCTCTTTTTCTTTCCTGGGACTCACTAGTTCTGATACTTTACATTTGAATCAATGTGAGGTCTTGAAGGTGTGGCAAATAAATAAAAGCTATAAGTTCAGGGTCGGTTCCATATTTGTGATTTGTGAAAAATGACAGGATATCAAGATCACCAGCCTTATCCTGTAAAGATAACTCTTTCACACTATTAGGGTAATAAAGGGTTGCGGAACATAAAGTGGTGCCATTTGGAAAGGAGCTGGGGCAGCATCTGACAGGATATTTGACAAAGCAGTTTGTTTGTATGTCTCTTGCTGCACGCAACACGAAGCTGAGCGCTGGCAGAAACTCTCTGAGTGAAAGGATGTTATTAGGTCCCCCTTGCCTCTGAGACTGGCAACATGACTGTAGCTGACTGATTAGTGAAATTGCTGATCATCGTTTTTAGTCTTGAAATTGTAGGGCCGTTTTTTTTGTTTTGTTTTTTATTGTTGTTAGAGGACAGGATAATAATTCATGATGAGACCATATAGGCGACAATAAAAACCCCCATAAAACAAAAACCTTTGCAAAGCAGTTGGTATTCAGTTGTCCGACAGGCAGAATTTAGAATAAAAGGTTGCTAACATTTTGGCAGCATTTTCCTCAGGCTTTCTCTTGTATTTGTGCCAAATATCTCACAAGGCTCAGATTTGATTAAAATGGCAATGCTCTCTGCTACTTGAATGTAATTAGAGCCATTCATTACAGCTTCACTTGACAGTTTGGCAACCTGTACATTTTTCTGAATATGGACAGCATCCCATGGAAACAGCTCAAGGGAAGAGTGCAAGAAGAGGGTCCTCTCTTGAACTGCAGCAAATTGAAGGCTGTCTATGTTTAGAGAAGTTTACAGGTTTCCAAACTGTCAATCGAAGCTGCAAGGAAGAGCTCTAATTAGATTAACCTAGCAGAGCACTGCAATTTTTGTCAGCCAGCTCCTGTGAGCCCCTGCTGCGTAGTTATCACATATGCTACAGGACCATTAAGTATTTCTATTGCAAGTCACTCTATTTTGCTGCTATTAACCCCAGCCTTAGAACACTGTTGGATGGAAAGTAAATCAAGAAAAAGTGTTTGCCTATGAAAACCTTCTCTTCAAGCCAGCTTTTTGCAGAATTCAGAAGAAGATTTTTAATCTGCTTGAATTTCCCACCCTTTCTAGTATGTGTAAAACAAAACACGACACCAATAAGGTCAGAGCAGTCCTGTGCTTCTTTCAGGTTACTAATAAATTCTTTCAGTTCAAAATATTAAGTTGACCATTGTTATTCTAATTTTGCATTCTTCTGCGCCATGTCCTGAAACTGAAAAAAGATAGCAAGAAATGTAATTTGAAGCATTTTCCAAATCACCTGAAAACACGAATCTTGTTAATTCCAATCAAATTTTCTTGCGACTAAAGTAGAAATGTGTTAGTCCAAAATCTGATGAGAACAGCTCTTTGTTTTCCCTTTGGCTCATCACTGTTAAAGGGGAAAAGCGAGAGTGAAGATTAATGGCCGGGGCAACGTGTAGTTTAGTTTTACATTGCTTGTTGCTGGGCTACTTTACTGTGCGAACTGGGAGATGATAGCCTCATTGCCCTTTTGGTTTCATGGCAAACTGAACACTGAAGCTTTGCAGGAAAGAGGGTGTATCTGGATAAAAAATGGGTTCAAAGCTGGAAAGTCTTGAGATCATTTGTTTGTTTACATAATTGTACACAAAGCCCAGTTCCTCTCAACAACAGTAGGAACACGCAGACCATGAGCTTTTGCCAAAGTCTCCCACCAGACAATTTAGCCATGTGCCAGAGAAACATCTGTCTCTTTCTGCCTCAATTCCTTGACACTCTGACATTTAACTGCTTTCCTCATTCCCAGCCTTGTTAGATGTCCCGGAATCCGGAATCTCAGAAAACGTCTTAGCTCTGGGTGGAGTCGTGGCTTCAGGCTGTACGCTTAGAAATGTTTTTATTCTGCTCTGCAGAAGTGTAAGTTACAGAGCTGTCCCAACCCAGGACATGGAAGGCACCAGGAAACTGTTACCTTCCTGATCTTGAACGCCCCCCTTTCCTTCCAGATAATCTGAACACCCCTGAGCTACCTCATGTAATTGCTTTTACAATACCTATGATGACCCCGGGTGTAGTTGCTTGCTCAGTCTGTTCTATTTAATTTCTCTTAATCCCTGTGTAGTTTTATACTGTTTTAAATATTTTCAATAAGAAATCAAGGGAAGCTAAGTCAAACAACATCCTTACTGTCACTAATGTAATTACAAATGTTTAACTATTTATGTGGTATTCTCCCTTTCCAACTTTTCAACTCATCATTGCAAATCCATTTTATTCCTTTGCCATTCTTGTTGGAACCTCCCTCTGTTTTGATCCTCTTTTTTTCCCCACACAGAATGTAAATAACAGCTTTCAGACGCTGTTGTTTGGCTTGGCAGAGGGCCTCATAGGCAATACCTGCTCAAGTGATTTTAACTCATAGACTGGGATTTTACTGGCAGGCCAACTGTACTTGGTGCCTACCTCTGTACAGAAGTGCCCCAGTTGTGTTACATTCTCCCATGGGTTAGCCAGTTTTAAAATCCTGCTTCTCATGGGAGGGCAGTAAATAACATGACATTGCTGAAAGTTTTCCTATGCCTTAGAAATATTTTTTTTCAGCTCTGTCTGAAATTTTCTCTAAAATGTATATGTATTTACCTGTAAGAAGGCACTCATGCCACCTAAGAAACATCCTTAGCTCCATGTGCTCTTTTACTAAGCCACAAACATTAATATCTGTATTGAATATGAATGGAAATTTGAAACATATGTAGGTAAGTATATGTAAGTACACAATTTGACTCTGAGACTACATAAAGCTGACTGAAAGCAAAATAAAATGTTCTTTAGAGAGCTCTGTGGTTAGCTTTGCTTCCAGCAGTTTTCTAATAACTCATTTGTGGTTCCCTCCTCTGTATTGCGGTCTGCACTGAATATGACTTAGACAGAGATGGTCACAAATGGCCTTCAAATGCACTTCCATACCTGGCTAGGATACTCAGCACCACTTCTTTCCCCAGATTCATGGGAATTGTTGTGGCCAAGTGTGATGCACAAGACTCCACAGTTCACACTTCAACCTGTCTAAAACTACTATAATGCATGACTGATATTACCTTCATTTAACAAGGTTGGTCTCTGGCAGGAGAATCATAAAATCATAAAATGGTTCATGTTGGAAGGGACACCTTTTTCCCTAAGATGTCATCATCTTGGCTTCTGGGCTCGGCCATGCCCTGTGGTGGGGCCATTGGAGCCATCTGGAATGGGCTGTGTCTGACACGGGGCAGGCTGGCTGCTCCTCACAGAGGCTGCCCTGCAGGCCCTGCTGCCAGCACCTGCGCACAGCAACCCATACACATCTCTAGACTGCTGAAGAGAGCCATAAGCCAACCTGGAATCACCTTTTTCAGAACACATAAAAGGCAGATGTAATGGTACTATTCTGTGGCGGTTGGTCTCCTTTCCCCTCATTCCTGGTTGTTTTAATCCCTACTGCAATCCAATTCTGCCACAGAAACTCTCCCACTGCCTGTGCATTTGATCTGCTTTCACTGATGTTGATATGTGAGTTGAAATTCAGATGAGTGTCTCAGCCTGGAGTACCTTTCATTTATCTGGGGTGGCCTCAGGGGTATGCGGTCTGTGCCAGATACATCTCTCAGTTCAGTAGCCTCTTCTGCCTTTGCACTTAAGCTCATGGTGAGACTGATGGCTGGATTCTGTTTAAACATCAATACCTTTCTCTAGGGGCAATCCGTTTTTTCCTGGGCCAAGTTCCGCAGAACAAAACTGGTGTGCTTATTTTGGCTATTCAGGCTCCCCTCTGTCACCACTATCTCTCACATGGTAACTGAGGCTGTCGAGTTGGACCACTCAGGATTCTCTTCAGCTCAAGTTCCTCAGGACCACAAAGGTGAGACATTTGTAAATACCCTTCTCTGCACAGATTCTCTGGTTGGCTTGTCAGGGTATCTCGCTTCCAGACATCTGCTCTAATAACTTGGTTGGTCTTCTGGGCCTCCCTGGCACCTTGCTGCATGTCAGAGTGCTTTCCTGGTTATCACCAGACAGTAGAAGACACTTTCACCTCTTTCCAATGTTATCTACCTGAATAGCTCCTGATGTGATCTACTCTGCTGCTTTTTGGTACCTCTGGAAGGTGTGTTGGGCAGTGATTTTACATGATGGAGTGTCTCGGGACCCTGCTTCGGGATTTGCCACAATTGTTGGTCAGGAATGTGCCAGTGATATCCATATAAAATCATAACTCACTAAACGTCAGGTCAAGTTAGGGTTACATGACTCATACATTTATATATGCAGTGTACATAATCCACTTATAATAGATTTTAAAATACACAGGGAAGAAAATTCAGGCTTAATCCATTAAAAATTACATCAGAAAGGTTGCTTTTTCTCCCTCTTTCTTCCCTATGGTGGGTTGGCAAGCTGGTCAGATGCCCGGTGCCCACCAAAACACTCTATCACTCCCCATTCTCAGCTGGACAGGGGGGAGAAAATAAAATGGAAAGCGGCTCATAGGTTGAAATAAGGCAGTCTACTAAAGCAAAAATGGAAGTTAGGGTGGGCACAAGCAAAGAGAAAAAAGAAGTTTTATCCTCTACGTCTCATCAGCAAATGACGTCTGGACACTTCCTGGGAAGCAGGGCTTCAGCACTTGCAGTGGTTGCTCTGTAAAGCAAACACTGTAAATAAGGAATGCCTCCCCTTCCTCCTTTTTTACTTAGCTTTTATATCTGAGCTGACATCCTATGGTACGGAGCATCTAGATTGGTTAATTTGGGTCAGCTGGCCTAGCTGTGCCCCCTCCCATGCCCAGCCCACTGGTGAGTGGGGAGTGTTGGAGAGCGCTGCTGCTGTGCCAGCCCTGCTCAGCAGGACCCAGAGCACTGGTGAGTTATCAACACCTTCCCAGCCACCAGCATGGAGCAGAGCACTGTCAGGGCTGCTGTGGGGAAATGGGCTCCAGCTCAGCCAGACCCCATGCATTAACCCTGCCCTTTTAACTTGCTGAAGTTAACATGCTTCCACTGAAAAGGTTATCCCATTCAGGCCTTCATATAGTCTCTACCTTAGTGAAACACAGTATGTTTTAGAACAAGAGTCTTGAAGAGGTTCTTGTTAAACACTTTATTTCATCCCAAAACCCATTCTAGACTGTCTCTTGGCCAATCTTCTTGGTTAAATTAATACCATTTCTTTTCCTTTGGATCTGCAAATCACTCTCTGTTAAGCTAAGGGTGATTTTCTGCACAGTACTCCTGACTGAAAAAATTAACTCCCATCCTTTGAGTTTGGTGACTTTCAGGCACATTTGTATGTGAAGTGGATGGAAATCAGTATATTAACAAATATGCTGGACGTGTAAGGGAGTTAAGTGCAAGTAGGTAATTTGCTTGGTTGAAACCAGACACCGTGACACTTGCTCCCGCAGCAATTTGACCCTCACCTTTAGCCTTTGTCACTTCAGCTCTCAGTAATGCAGCTGTCAGTCTCAGCTCCCCCCCCTCTTCTCAGCCCTGTGACCAAGGCTGTGCCTACACTCTGGATGCCAGACCCAGCTCCAGACTCACTGCATGGTGTTAATGTGCTGCCAGTTTCCCAGAAAGGAGTTGATCCCATCATACGGCGGACAGCTGAAATTGCTTAGGCAGCTCTTGTCGTCTAAGTGCCCACCCTCCTCCTCTGAACTTGAAGGGTTCATGTGTGGGTTTGTACACTGCAGATAATGTTTCAATGTTGTGTGTGTAAAACGTGAGAATTGCAGTGCTTTGTAACCTAACAGGGAAAATGTGAAGATACATGCCATGTTATTTAATTAGACAGTTGGCTAGATAGCACTTTTAAGCCTCTTGGAATTCTGGTCTGTAAACCCTCTCTCCAGTTCGTGTTTGCTCAACTTATTTCAATCTTTCTAGATCCTACAGAATCACAGAATCCTAGAATTGTTTAGGTTGGAAAAGGCCAAGTGGTAATCTAACACTGCCAGGCCCACAACTAAACCTTGTCTCTAAGGGCCGTGTCCACACGGTTTCTGAACACTTCCAGGTACCATGATTCCAGCACTTCCCCCGGCAGCCTGTTCCACCCTCTCAGGGAATAAGTTTTTCCTAGTATCCAGTCTAAGCCTCCCCCAACACAACCTGAGGCTGATCAGAATGAGGTACAAATAAATTCTGCGCATGCATTGATCCTTATGATGAACTGGATGCATTTGAAGCAGGAGGAATTCATGACTGAACTACTTTTAAACAAAGTATGACAGCTGGGGCAACAAAGCCACAGTTCAGCCTGTTTGCCAACACAGCTACCCAGTACACTGGGTAGGCTTCCCACTGTGCTGAACTGCCCAGGACTGGGCAGGACACTTCTGTGGGTACTTACATCTTTAGCTTGCAGTCCAAGCTGAGCAGTACCTTACTGAGCACACCAGGATGAACTCTGGCTGAGAAACAGTGATCTGAAGCCATGCCCCTGCACGTGCTCTGGGTATTTGTTGCAGGACCTTGGTAATGCTGGATCTTAGGTAATTATGGATATCCGCCTCCATTTTGGCAATCCTGAGGGCTCATCACTTGTGTGACTTTGGCAGTGCTGGGATCTATTTTGTCTTGCACTGCTGTGTACTTCCAGAGCCAGGGATCCACATGACTCTCCAAAAAGAGAGGCAGGTTTTTAGTGGATCATTTCTGATGTCCCAGCTTTGTGAAGGGAATTCCACTCTACTAGCTGGGTGAGTGGCAGCACATGGTGTGGCAAGGGCAAAACCGAGGTGCTGGTTGCCCTGTCAATGCACACGTACTGACTGGCCACCTGGCTCCCATCTCTGGCCACACACAGTGGCTGGATCCCTAGTGGCAGAACTAACTTGGTTCTTTTTCCTTTACCCAAACAAGAAACTTGTAGAAGTGTTTTATCTTTGATATCTTCATCATCCCGTCAAATGTAAATAAAAATACTCTGTTGTCTCAAAAGAGACATGTAAATGAAAGAGAAATGTATGAATGGGCAGACTGTGTTCATCTAAACCTTATTTCCTTAGAAACCATAAGCAATCATGGACCTCCAGAATCCTGGAAAAAAAGAAAAACTCTGGTATGTTACAAATGGATATATAGTTTAAAGGGTAAAATATGTACTAGGTTCATTATTTAGGTTCAGAGCAGTAGGACCGTGAATCTAAAGCTGGAACACATATGGGGAGGGGATTTGATTTTGGTGACTGGAAGCCAAAATATGGCCATCTCAAACCAAATTTTCTTCCTTCTGTACAGTTTTCTGAGGTAGGGTTTAATGTTTTCCCCGGAGAGAAAAATTAAATGTTTTCTTGAAGAGTATTTGTAAAACTGAAGTCTACATGCTCTTGACATCAAATCACAAATGTAGTGCTATATTGCCCTGCGGGCATGGAAATTTCAAGCTCTTGAGTACACTATTATAATAAGTTTAAAATGCATTTCTTGCAAACAGTGTGATTTCTGGAGACACTTTAGTTGTACATTGGCTTACAGATTGTTATCACAGTTGTGTAAAGAAAAGAAGAAAATATTTCTATTTCCAAACACCAGAATCAGACTAACAGGCCTGTGCTCTCTTTGAGGGAGCAGCAGGGACTTATGTTTTTCCGTGACTGTAGAACTGCTCTCCAACCCTTATGCAAAAGCATTAATATTTGCTAGAAACAAAGCAAAGCACATCTATTCATTAAAATTCCTTTGAGAATTGATCTCAATGTGCTTTCAAGTAACAGTTTTGAAATTATTTCACTAAAGCAGGTGAAAATAAAAGAAAGATTTGACCTGGAAAAATAGCAATGACTTTTAGTCAGATACCCATGTGTGGCCTTAACGTCACATTCAGGTTATGAGGTCATTGTCAGCATACTTGTCAGTCTGTTCCATGTATTTCAAGAAAACTGGGTTGTAATAAATGGGGACAACTTGTGACAACGTAATGGTTAGCTCACCAAAGCTATTTCTGATGATTTGGGTTAGGAGGTAGCGAGCAGATTGCCCAGTTCATGTGTTTGCATCTTGAAAGCTCTGATTTCATTATACTGAAGTGACTCCCCACGGATTGATGTCTTGAATATCCTCTGTGAAGTTAATCACATAGCTTTTTCTGGCACCTTGTTTCTGCATTTGCGTGTGGGTTTATTTTGCCTTTACATAATTACGAAAATTTCTCTAATTTTCAATCTTCATTTTTCCTTGTCAATGCTTTATTTTATTACTTCGTGGTCTTCCCAGTGGGTTGATAAGACTGATTTATCTCTTATCTAATGTCCATTCATATGCCCATGAATAATCCTGCTTCCTCTTGGTCTTTTCTTTCCATGAAAACTTCTCCATATTTGAAGATATTTTCTCTTAAACTCTTTCAAATTCAAGAGCATTTTTAAAATTTGCCCCTATATTAAAAAAAAAAAATCAAGGAAGATTGGAGCTAGCTGTAGTGACATAGTTGTATATTTAACATGCTGTTTTCATTAATACTTCCCAACGTTGTGTTTGACTTCTCCCTGACCACCACAGTAACTTGAGTTCAGTGCATTAACAGTTTTAATCTTCCTCTGACAGAACTTGTTCATGTCATAATAATGGTGATTTTGATTAAGTCTGGATCAATTTGAATGAATTTTCGTCATCTGATTCAAGTCATATTTATTTCTCTACAACCCTGGGCTTCTGTACAAAAAATCAGTAATGAGTTTTAACTGTCTCTTTTGGCCCGTGTACAGACTCCAAATGCAAAGGTTTTGATGCTTACTTCAAGGGATAGAATATATTTTAAAATACTCAGTGCTTGAAAAGTGTTAGGAAGTGCAAGCTATGAATGCCTGGCTTTGCTGACCTAAGGAGAGCTAACTACACTGCTATGACGTGGTAGAAACATAAGCAATGGTAGGGGAAACTGCCGGGATAGTGGGAAGAAGCTGGTAGCTGCTACCAGCAAGAAAAATGCATGCAAAGACAGAAAAACAGATCTAAACTGGAACTGGCAGCAAGAGAAGTAGTTTTGTTGGAGCCGGGACTGAAAACTGAAACATTATAGACTCCTAAGAACCTTTGACAGCAGTATGCGATCTCATAGTAACCTGCAGAAGGCAACTGGATAACACTTCAGACTGGATAACAACAATTTCTAGTCTCAACAACTTACTCATTCAAAGGAAGATGGAAATGGGCTTTCACATCCAACTCTTACAGGATTTTCCTGTACGTTGTCTAAAATGGATTTCCATTTTATCAGCGATGGCAGGAACTTACCCAGCTCATAACTAGGATGGAATAAACCTACCCAATCCAGGTATGAAATGGTACTCTTTGAAAGTAATGTTTTCCCCTAGCACTAAGTTTTTTCCAATCTGATTTGTAGTACAGATTTCCTGCATGTCATTAACATGAAAGAGATTGCTCAGTAAATCTTCTAATTCGGGCTTCTGCTGGACTAAAACCAACCACTTCAAGGATTGTCCATACCACATCAGTGAAAAAGATCTCATTTTAAAATTCTGAATTGGGACTGGTATTTTAATCAATCCCAAAATTTGTTCTGGTTCCTATGAGATAAATTCTTAAATGCTTGTCTTCAGTTCCTTATCTTGGTAGGATACTCCAGTGAGACTGGACTGGATTCTAGTTACGGATCGAAAAGACTGCTGCAGGATTTCCTTGAGGAGATTTAAGGGTTCTTGCAAACCCTTCCACTACGGACAGTATCTTTTCCATTCTTGCCCCAGATTTGCTGCTACAGAACCAGCAACTGATTTTCTGTGGCTTACTGGTCCCCAAAAATCACATAAATGCTGTGCCTTTGCTTTAACTTCATGCATCCCTGTCCCTTTCTTCCCTCTTGCTAAAACAAATTATTTATTTGGGGTTGTTATGGAAGTGCTCCCACTCAAATTGTGTATGCATGTTGATGATCTTCTGTGATAAGATACTGTACAACTTTACAGTGCCACACACTAAACGCAGCAGCATGCAGGAGCTCACATGATGGTCATTTAATATCCATGACTCACAGTCCACAGGACTAGGATTCCAGCCAGCTGGGATTTGTTCTAAGTGGCATGAAATGACAAACAGTGCATGATATACAGCTCAGATACCAAACATGGTGGCCAAGCTCTCTTAAAAAAAAAACATGGCTCCCTGCCCTCTCCAGTAAAAAAAAAAAAAGAAAATCATGCAATAGATTTGCCCAATGACTACTGAATATTATTTTTCAAAAACTTATGAAGAATTAAGTGCCAAAATAAAGAGCATGGTATCTTGGCCTTTCTAGGTGGTTTCTGCACCCTCTTTGGTGTCTGGTTGGTTTTTCCTTTGTTTAATTTTTCAGTTTGGAAACTGATAACTCCTCTCACTGTGCTTGTGATATCTCTGCCTGATTTTTGTACGTAAAACTGCAACTTATTTTCCCTGGCTTGATATTCAGCTGGGATGTTATACAGTTGCGGAGCGCAAAAGGGATTAGATGTTACTCTGTGATTCACCCAGTCCCTGAGGACAGCTATATAAAGATCATCCTCTTCCCCTTGGCCCCAGGGAAGCTAGGGGGCAGATTACGAGCTAGCGGAAAAGATGAAGGCATAAAGAAAAAAACTCACCATCTGCAAAGAGTCTCCTGGAACACACATTCCCCTGCTCCCACATTGTACAGAACTGGGAAAAAGTGAGCTCCACTGCTCGCCTACAGTTGGCATAGCCAGAGAGGGGCAGTTCAAGGGACAACAAAGCCACTGTAAGTTCTCCTTCCCACATTGGGACTGATGCTTTCACAGAAGTTTCTCAAGGTTTCCTTTTCCAAGGAGAAGAAGGTGATGGGAAAGGCAGGACCCAGAGACTGTTGTTTACAGATGCTTTTTCCCTGTGGCCTGGGAATCCTGAAATGTGATTGCCTTGTAAGGGCAGGTTATTTTCAGCCACTCCCTTCATTATGTTCCTGTTAAACCCATGGCTCAAGTGGGGCTTCTGTGCTGGAGAGATTTTGCACTGGCTCTCTGCCCAGGGATAGATTGCAGCAAGGGTAGACTCCGACAGAAATAGGTGGATATGTGTGTGGACCTCTAAGTCTTGAAATGAGAATATCACTGCTAGAGGTCAAGGTTTGGGCCTGCCAATATTTCCCTCATTTACTGAAGTCAGTTGACAGTCCCTTGCCAGTGCTGACTATTTTTATAACAGTCCCACAGTGGTGGGGATTTTCTCATTTTGGACCATGTCACAGAAGTGACACAACTTGGGATACTTTTGCCTCGGAGAGTTCATTAAGAAGTTCAAACTCTGTATTTTTGTGCTAAAATTTCTTCTAGGTTACTTGTTTACAAGTAAGAAGTACTTTAATTTCTATAAAATATTTAATTGTATTTTTATGTGTTTTATCTAAGGCTTTAATATTTTAAAACTATTATTTTTTCCTCTGGAAACACTTGTCTTCCCTAATTTCTCCAAAGCAAAGTTTTGAATTATAGATAAGAAAATCAAGATTATTGGGTTGCAAGGGTTTTTTTTAACTGATATACAACGGTTTTAGACAGCTTTTCAAAACACTTGGAATTATGGATCTAAATCCGAAAGTCTCGTATCTGGTCATTTTCCATGGTTTTTGTGGAAGAATCAAGATATGATTTGAAAAATTTGAAGAAGGAAGGAACCTGAAAGCTGACAGCTATGACAACACCTGCCTCAGCTTTCTGTGTTCTGAGTGGCACATTTAGATATATTTATCCTTCTATTTTTGCTTCACCATTTTGTCCTGAATCTCGTCACGTGCGGCAGGGTTTTGCTGCTTCAAAGTCTTTGCCAGCTGTAAAGCCACTGCTCCATGTAGCTTGTTTAAGATTAAAAGCCTTTCCAAAATGGAGCTTTGGCCTTTTTACAATGGGAGCAGTCTACTTTATTTCATTTTTTTTTCAATTTTTAAGTAAGAGTTTTGCTGTAGCACTATCTGGTATTACCATTGGCTTTACTGAGGCTTCACTGCCTTAACTTTTGTTTTTAACATTCATTATGTTCAAATGTGTTTTGTTTTAAAATACGTGTTGCTATTCATGGTACTGAGAGCAAACTCAAAGTGCCCTGTACAAGAAGGTAACGAGATCTGTGATGATTCCCAGTTCCTTGGGGAATTGTTTTAGCCTTAGATGGCACTTTGGGAACACTCTGTCCTTGCACAAGAAAGCCTCCCTTAGTTATAAGTAGATATTTAATATAGCACAAGATTAAAATCCTTGACAAAGATTGTAATGACTTCACTGGGTCAAGGATTTTACCATAGGATAGTGAAACACAGAAATGAACAGAAATGAACAATGTGCAACGTTGTCTCCCTTGTGAGGGGAGATCACTTTTGGCATGGATCTTGGACCTCAACCAAGCACTTTGTCTTCTGAAGTGAGAGCTGTAGTGTGCATGAAGATGAATCCATACCATGCTAGCTGCTGGACTTTCTGGATTGGTTTGTATTTTCTTGGCAATAACATGCAAGGAAGAGAGGGGTGAGTCAGTGATCATTTCTCCTCTGTTAGTAGATGACATTGCTAAGATGTGTTCAAAAATTTGTCTGTCTGGCCTCAATTTTTTTAGTGATAGGCAGTCTAAGCTATAGTTCAGATTGCTGAGCACTGAGTTATTAGATAACTATCAGAACACTTCAGCCACGTTTTGACAATAGCTGTTGCTTTCTACCAGTTCCTATTGAGTATTGAGCTGTTCAGAACCCATCTTGAGTCAGTTAGGCTCTGGAGGCTACTGGTGTTTTCTGGTACTTATATGGCAACAATGGATGGGATCACAATTTTCAATAAAATGTTGGGTTACAAAGTACCTAAGAGACTAAGATTTTTTGCAGAAGTCTTATCTTAACTCCTTAATGTCATATAATTGGGAGGGGAAGGAATAAAATTTAAAGAGGAAAAAAAAAGAAAAGAATGAGGGGTTGCTCAGGTTTGGAACGATTCATTTTTCTGTACCTTGCTCAATGGTTTATTTTTCTGAGAGAGAAAAAATTTGCATTAGCAATGTGTTGATTGGGGGAAAAAAGAGTATGCTGAGCCACAGCCTGCATTTTGCAGAGCTGGCAGTGCTTCTATACTTTGTCTTGTGGTACCCTACCTTCCCCCAGCCTGCAGATAAAAGGCCTGATTCAAAACATTTTGATCATCTAATTCCCAACACTCTGTGCATCAACTGCTTGCCTATTGTTCCTTTTTTCCCACTGTGCTACACTATTTCTTCTATCTTGTAAGAGAAATACATGCAGTTGTGTAGGTCTAGTTGATGCATGTTTCAATCTGCTTTGCTTAATGGTTTTTGTGTTCTCACTTTTGCTTGCCACCATCTCCCGAGTCTAGTTCTCTGACTGGAGGCCACGATTAGAAGGTCATGTTGACATGGGCACACTGGTTTGTGGTATTGCAGAAGGCAGGATCACAAGATGTTCTGAACACGTGTTTTGGAGAGGACATATAAAACTGCAGTGAAGCTGAAGTATCTGTTTCACGTAGCAAAATGTCAAAAGAGTTTGAAAGGCTTTTAAATGGGAAGTATTGTAGGAAACCATCTTCTCATCTGCTGATGACTGAGTAGTTTCTCTTGTAGAAGAATGCCCCAATGCAACTTGCTGTCTTTTGCGGCTTCAGTTTTGCAGACAGAATGAAAAGAAAAAGACAGCTCTATTGTCTGAAGGAAAATTTGAAAGAATTTCAGATAGTAGAATTCAGTGTCTCACTCCCCTTGGACCTTGAAGGTCTTCAAAATCATTTGAGGCAAAAGAAAGGGAAAATTTGTGGTGCTGGGAGACATAAAACACTACAGTTTTGTAGATCAAACTTTTGGAAAGAACCAGATAGATTTTTGTAGATTAATTTGCCAGGAAGGGAAGTGAATGAAGAAATACCCAGCTTCAGAGACCTGGGATGAGGCTGGGTGGGAGCTCATTTCACAGTAAATTCTGTGTGTGTGAATGCTGCTGACAGTGAGGTCAGTGGCGGCACTAACTTTACTCACCATTTGGGAGGTGGGAGATGGCACAGGGTGAGGGGATGCAAACAGCTTCAGCAGAACACTTCCAGGAGAAATGAAAGTGGTTGATAGAAAACTGCCCTGTTGTCCCGCTGTCACCCATGACGATTGACAAACCTCTCTGCAGCTCTGTCCTGGTCTTACCAGTGAAAGAATCCAGCTAGCTTTCTCATAATGGCAGAAATAATTAAAAAGGAAGTCAACTTCAGAGGAACATAAACCACACCGAAGCGGTTTCTAGTGATATCTAGTGTGGTTTCTAGTGGTACCTAGTGTGTCTCTAGTGATATCTCCTCCATACTTCACTGGCAGGCATTCTACTAATCTAATGCCTGTTAATTCTATTTCTAATTAGGGCTATAGCTCACCAGAGGCTGTTTTATATC
This sequence comes from Oreocharis arfaki, assembly GCA_013398015.1. Classification (NCBI taxonomy): domain Eukaryota; kingdom Metazoa; phylum Chordata; class Aves; order Passeriformes; family Paramythiidae; genus Oreocharis; species Oreocharis arfaki. The sequence continues at coordinate 129,418 of VZRR01002190.1, forward strand.
TAACTTAGAAATGGTAAATGGTTTTAATCATTGGTTGGGGAAAGAATCTGGTGCTATTTTAAATCTGCTGAGATTTTAAAAGAGACTGGAAGACGCGGCACTCAAGACACTGGAAGTTCAATAGCTTGTTACCTCTGCTTAAAACCACCATGGAAGATGCATGGAACTACATTACTTTGGACAGCAGTTGATTTTATAGAGAGAAAGTTCAATGTAGTCGGAAGTATATTAACTTTCATTACAGCTGTGTTTCATGCAATGTTTGAAAGCACAGAAAATTAGGGCCACTATGATGTTGGCAGAATGGAATTATGAATATGAGGCATCCTTCCCACTTCCTAGTGCCTCTCCATCACTGAAATGAGGCAAAGAGAACACCTGTCTGCTGGGGAGAGACAACAACTGAAAATCAACTATATATCTGTCTGTAAGTATTGCCTCTTTCGAGGGCAAATGTACCACTTGCAAAGCTAGGATGAAGCTTTTCAATTAAATAGGTTTTGATCAGTTAATGTTTAGTTGAGACTGAGTATTTTACAAGTATTTTTCATTAACTTGTAACACTGGTGTCCCACAGAATTCCTGTACGAGTTGCTAGATTCCTGGCAAAGGAGGTCACTCATCACTCAGGTTCAAGGGAGATCCAAGAGGCACGTTGCCAAATTTTGGGTTCCCCATTATGTGTAGTCTGAGGTTTCCCAAAACTATAAGTCTGAAGACTCTTGGAGGAAGGATGCTCTGAAAGCTGCAAGACTCCCCATCACAGAACTAAAATGTAAGTTCTGCCAATCCTGGAGCTGGCTTCCAGGGCCTGTAGCTGCAGCACTTTCTTTCATAAAGTTATCACAGAATGACGAATCACATATGCTGCCCAGAGCCTATAGAAAGGGGCCTGCAAACATAGATTTTGTGTTGGAATAACATTAGTATGTATCCAGTGGTGACTATACTAAGATTATTTTGAAAACCAGGCCATTCCCAAATGCACTGATATGGCTTCATGTGTATTATAGAATTTTCTTGCTAGCAGAAACCCCTCTATTTTTAGCTCCACTTTGTGTAGCTAGTTGTAATCCTGTCTGCAATTCTTCATGAGCAATGAATTTCAGGGAGGTTGAAGAGTAATGTAAATTACTAGAGTTTCAGGTGTCAAGGCTGTACTGTGGACCACAGTCCATTTAGATCATCCCCAACTTGTATTGAAGGAGAAATGAAGACAGTCTTGTCAAGAAATAACAACTTCCGACAGTTTTTCAGAGACTCGCTGAAACTATGTTTGGAAAACAGCAATCAAGGTATTCAGTCTTCATCCTCTTATTTGCAGAGATAATTTCTTTACTATGTCATATCTATAGCTTGATCCAACTGAAATTAACATATAGGGCTTTCACTATTGTTCTGCTCCCAGAAAGGCCACACTGGGCTGGCTTGCATAGCATGAGGAACAAACTTCAGGGATTCACTGAAGGACTTGCACTTGGAGAGAATTTGCAAGTATTATCAAACTGAGGATGGCCTTCTCTAAGGAACTGGATGTGAGGTTATAAGGAGGGAGGTGTCTGGTGAGTCTTTGAATTCAAGAGGGTCTCATGGCTGTCTATAATGCTTACAGTAGTGTAGGGTATCAATCAGGAGGAAATAAGGTTGTACATTTCCTTTATGAACTTCTGGTTATTCCTAATAGTAACACCTTCTATCACTGTAATTCTGTTCATTTCTCACAGCTTGTGTCTCTCAGACTCCTGTTAACCCTTCAGTTTTTAATTTGGTGCCTTTTATTTTTCCCAGATATTCATGTCCTTATACACTGACAGAGCTTGCACAAGACTAAATCAAACCAAAAGAAAACATCTGGAGATGTCAAAATGTGGATGAACGTAAGTCTCAGCTGGATTGTTCCATACAATTTTGGATACCATACTTCAGAAAATATGTGGTCCAAATGGATGTACTCTGCAGAGATTAAAAAGAATAACTGGAAACTGTGATCAGCAAGGAAAACAAAAGCAGAATTAGGTTTATTTAGTCTGAAAAAGCACTTGCTGGGGAGTAACAGCTTGTCCTCAGAGCATTCACAATGCATAAGACAAAAGACAATGGGTCTAAACTGCAGTAAAGGAGATTCATGGCCAAATCAAGGGGTAAGGTGTGAAAGGCTACCCTAGCACTGAATTATATTGCCTGAGAAAGCTGTTAAATCTCCATCATTAAAGGAGATATTTGCTGTTGTTTCAGGCAAGCATTGCTCAGTTACGTCTCGATGTAGGCTAAAAGGAGGAACTAAGCTGATTTTTGAGAACACTTCCAGCCGTATTTTCTATAATATGTTTTGGAAGTAGGGAAGGAGAAAACTATTAAGAGTTTGGAGGAGAAACATGAGGAAACATCCAAAGATTACGATCTTTCACATTATTCTTCTATTGGCAAATACTACATATAAAAAGTAAAGGAATTATTTGTATCTTCCCTGATACATGAAGATTTCAAAAAGTAGCTGCCCACTCTTCTGTTTTGACAAATGTGATGAAGTGATAACCCTATTATTATCTCCTTGCTCTGTTACTGAAAGAGCAATTGAATAATGTTATAATAATTATCTTCTAGTAGTTTTAGGTATTAAGGTTCAGATAGCGTTGTCAACTCTGCAATGGACTCTCCCTCTGATCTTGTGCAAGGTTCAAAACTTTTATAATGCTCTTCTGACTTACAGACAAGGCATAAGATATTCAATGCAGACAGTTTGATCCATATATTTCAAGGAAATATAAGATATAAATATCTTATTCGTATTTTTTAATATCCCCTAAAACCTCCTCTATTTTTCTGGTTTCGCTTTTTCTAATAGAGCTTCTACAACCTCTATGTGAAAATTAATTGAGCAGTGATTATCATGTAATTGGTATTTCTTCCTTTCAGCTTGCTTTTCTGTGGAATGACACTCTTTCTTTCTTTCTTCCTTTCTCTCTTTCTTCCTTTCTTTCTCTCTCTCTCTTTCTCTCTTTTGTCTGCTAGCTAGGTTCTGTGAGATTTAATAGAGGGTCAGAAATCTTCAGCATGCTCTGTTCCTAGAAGCTTCATGCAATTAGGCACAGAGTAGGAAAGGGTGATACTCTTAATCCTTCTGTGGGGGAGAAATACCTGCCTAGGTTATCTGCCAGAGAAACTCTTGGCAAGGAGCTGTTATGATTGATCAGCCACAGGAAGTGCTTCCTGGAGATAACATGGGATTTTGCTCCTGTGTAGACTCTTATTCTCTGGTCGATAACATGGGCATAAAGAAAGTTTGAAAGTCAGTGATCACAAGCCCAAAAGCTGTTCAAAATCAGGCTGCATTAGTTCATGGGCGCATCCCAGCTATTTGTTTTCTTGTGAAGAAACTGTTTTAAAAAAGTAATAATCAGAACCCTATGAGTGAAGTTGAAAACAAAAAAATCTGAGAAATCCAAAGGTAGGTTTTCCTAGTCTTGTGTATAAACCATGAATTACTAAAACACTATTAATACACTATTAATATATATATTAATATATACTATTATATATACTATAATATATACACTATTAATAACACTATTAATATAATTTTATGCTAAATTTTATAATGATTATTTTAAAATCTACCGCAACTCAAAGCCTTTAATGTTCCTCCTAGCCCCTCCTTAAGAGTTTATTTGCTGCTGGCTTTTCTGAGTGTGAGGAAAGCAAATGCCACACTGGCTGGCCACCTCTTCTCTTGGGCATGGTCACTGCAGATTGGTGCTAACCATTGTTCACTTGTTTTTCAAGTGTTCTGGGGCAGAACAATGGGACAGGAAACACCTGAGTCTGTCTGACACTCTTGTGGCATGGACCGTGCTGAAGCAGCTGGGGCTTCTTACTTTGCTGGGTAACCCTTGGCTCAGGCCGAAGTTCCATGGTACTTTTTCACCTCTCCTGTTGTACATGTCCTAGAAAAAATGTGCCAGGATCCTGAGCGCATTAATGAGCCTTAGCTGCTCTGGTCAACCTCACACAGGGCCTCCACCCGCATGTTCTGCTCAGGGCCTCCCCTGCAGCTCAGTCTCTGCAGAGTTCTGCTCTAGCTCCAGCTGTTTCAGTCACACCTGGCCATGGCCCCTGCTCCTACATTGACATGGGACCCCCCTTGTCATTATGGACTTCTCTGCTGATCATGAGAATGTGTTTGACTCTGTCTACTGCTGTCAGACCTGGCCTGACCCTGACTTGATGATTTGCGCATAAATGTCACTACAACATGCTTGGGACTACAGGAAGCCTCACTCCTCAAAGGTGCAAGGCTGTGGCTTGTCTTAAAAGGATTGAGATGTTTTCACTATCTGAGTTCTCCTCTGTCCCTTCTGTGAGGAAAACTAGCCAGATCAAGCAAAACATTGTAATTTTGGCCAGCCTGTGCATGTGAATTTGCTCTTATCCCTCATTCTTGCACATCCAAAAAATCATGGCTAAAATCATATGCCTACCTGCATACATCGGTTTTTACACCTGTGGGACGGGCACACTGCAGGGAGGGCTGCTGCTAAGGCATGGCTTGCTATTGTTCACCCCTTCCCCACGGAATGGAAATATCCTGACAGGAGACAGTGGGACTTATTGTCCTTGAATTTCAATTACAGGTGGAGGAAGGGAGAGAGGGAAAGAGAGCTGGGTGTTGTTGCTCTCTGCTTCCCTGTGCACAGCACATATTTCTGCATGGATCTCCAGCAGCAGTCATTGATGATCGCATCAGCAGTACTGTCCCTTGATGCTTGCAATCCTTCTTAAGGAGTCCAGGGACGGAAGCACTGCATGGAAATGGGGCTGAAAGCAGGAAGGAATACCGGTGACAGGTGAGTAGAGAGCAGAAGAGCTGCTCTGTGTGTGGAGAAGTTCTATCCAGCCCAGCACTTTTTCTCTGATGTGAGACAACAGCAGATCCCTGCAGAAGAACTAAGGAACTGGCCATTTCTGGAGTGACTCCTCCCTCGTTACATCCTTCCTTCCTATCTCCAACAGTCTCTGGGCTAGAGACTGATCAAGAATCCAAGTTCTTCTATCTGAAGATTCCCAATGGACATGACCATCATGCAAATGCTTTGGGGCAACCTAATTTCAACCTTCCAGTACCTGAAGGTACCCTACAAGAAAGAAGGAGAGGGACCTTTTACAACAGCATGGGAAATTCCAACAAGTGGGAATGGTTTCAAACTGAAAGAGAGTAGGTTTCGATTAGATATTAGGAAGAAATTCTTTATCATGAGGGTGGTGAGGCGCTGGAACACTTAGCTCAGAGAAGCTGCGGATGCCCCATCCCTGGAAGTGTTCAAGACCAGGTTAAATGGCAACCTGGTCAAGTGGAAGGTATCCCTGCCTATGGCAGGGGCCTTGAAACTAGATGATGTTTAAGGTTCCTTCTAACCCAGACCATTTTATGATTTCATGTTCATTGTCTTTCACACAACTTTGATATGCTTGTCTAGCAGAGGGTAACACCGAGATGCATAATTTCAATATGCATTGGGCAAATATATCCTCTCTATTTTGTTCTTCCCATGCAAGGACTTCTCTTCTAGAGATCTACCTAGGCCTGCCAGGGTATGCTCAGAAAAATACAGTTTTATCAAATCTCCAATAGAAGTCCCCTTGCAGCCTGAGGCTTCTTCAGTTCTGTGAGGCTTTGGTGGTAAAGTTCTGGTTGTCTGTTTTGCTGGGCTTTGTGTTCTACACACGGGATGACATGTTTGCTGTTTCCATAGGATGGAAAGGAAGAACCTTTTCAGCTGGTAAGTGTTGTTTCATTTCTTTTTCAGGATGGAAAAGAAATGACACGTTACCTTGTGCCTATCATCATTTGTTCCTGTAACAAGTAGTCTTCCATGGCTGATGGAGGGTAACTTGACTGCACTTCTGAATTGCCAGCTGTGACTTGCGCAGCTACACGCAGTAGGCAGAAGCCCAGCTTCCTTGTTTCACTTTGCCATGAACTTCCCAATCTAGGAACTCTAATCCCTGTAGTTTTCCCATTGAAATGCCACAGAAGACTATCTGACTAACCATGCTTCTGTAGACAAAACCAGATCCAGACCAACAGCTCTTTTGAGATGTCTGGAGCTAGGTAACATATTTAAAGTTACTAGATATATGGCTAGATGGCCTGACTTGGTTATTTGGCTATATGAATGGATCTATATATTCTTTATTATTTTACTTATTATTTTTATTTAATGTACCATTTCTGAAGGTTTTCAAAAACAGCCAGTGTTACCTTGACTTGTACTCTCTATCTCTTCCAGTAAAAACCTACCAGAGAACAGTAGAGAAAGTAGGAATTTTCTGAGGTTATTTTCTGCTACAAAGATTAGCAAGAAGTTCCACTATACTGTTTCTATAAAATCTGCAATTCCCAGTCATGGGAATTGCTTGTGTGACTGTTAAGCCCTTTGAGAATTTAGATAAGAAGGACAGTGGTTCTCTGAAATTGATGTGTTGTTTTAGGATGACATGACAAGTGCTACCATCATTCTCAAGTGTATGAGTGAACAACTTCTAAGCGCGATCCTTCTTGGCACCCACAGAGATGGAGGATGAGGTTTGCTGTTTAACAGCTGTTGGTGACCTTCTTTGCTCACCAATTTGGAGTAAATGATGTTCTAGTACCCTTGTTTACCTGGCAGCTGACATTAGGGAGGCTAAACAAAGATTGGTCAGTTCCCTGGGATGGTTTCCCAGGGAAGAGGCTTAATAAAATGTTTCTTCATCGGCCTATATTACGCTCTGGTCAATAAACCCCCATAGACTTTGCTTGATCTCCTATTTTTCTCCTCATAATTTCCAAGTTAAAGAATTAACTAGTGCATTATTTGGTTGCAAACCTTTCTGGCAAAAATGGAATTAATGAAGATGTGTCTTTCAGATATGTGTTTCAACACAACAATTAAAATTTTCCTCAGAGCTTAACTTCATCTCAAACTCTAAAAAGAAAATATTTTAAAAATGACAGAAATACAAGGAAAAATACTCAAGAAAATTAGGGGCTTTTTTGATAACGGAGAAGAATGCTTTTAATTTAATTATTTTTCTTTGTATGGCAGTTTATATCAACCTTGGAGAATGGTCAAACTGAGGATATTTCCTGTCAATTAGAAGATGGGCTTGAATTGAATTAAATCAGCACTTAGAATTCCACCTTAAATTCTACAAAGATGGCACTTGCTTAAGGTTCTGAAGATGGGAATATGATCTGCTAAAAATCAGACAAGTGAGCAGAAACAAACCATGACTTCTGCCCCAAGGGTAATGGAGATGGAGATGAATCCTGACAAGCACACACATGACAAGACCTAGGCAGAGCAAGAACGCGTGACTCACAAATTGTAGTGGCACGTTCTCTCCAAGGGCCTCAGTGTGCAGTAATGCCTGAAAGATCTCAACCAGGATCACATGATGCATACAGTGGTTGGCTGACTGTTGAGCCATATAATAAAACCCCAACAAATTAAGTATAAAACAGCCTCTGGTGAGCTATAGCCCTAATTAGAAATAGAATTAACAGGTACTAGATTAGCAGAATGCCCACCAGTGAAGTATGGAGGGGATACCATTAAAGAGACAGAATTTTGGTGTAGTTTATGTTCCTCTGAAGTTGAGTCCTTTTTAAATTATTTCTGCCATTATGAGAAAGCTAGCTGGATTCTTTCGCTAAGACCAGGACAGAGCTGCAGAGAGGTTCATCAATCTTCATGGGTGACAGAGGGACAACAGGGCAGTTTTTTACTAGTCACTTTCATTTCTCCTGGAAGTGTTCTGCTGAAGCTGTTTGCATCCCCTCACCCTGTGCCATCTCCCACCTCCCAAATGGTGAGTAAAGTTAGTGCCGCCACTGGCCTCACTGCCAGCAGCATTCCCCTTGCATGTGGGCACACAGAGTTTCCCACTGCTGGAGTTTACTGCGAAATGAGCTTATGTTCAGTCATCGCCCAGACCTTTGGAGCTGGGTATTTCAGGCTCCCAAGGGGCTTTCATCTGTTTTTACTTCCTTTACAGCTGCTTATCTTTTTCCACCCTGGTCCTTCTTTTCTCTGCCCAGTGTCTTTGTTATTCCTTTTCTTTCTGCTCCTTCTGCATCTTTTTCTTTCTTTTCATTTTTCAACTTAAATCTTCTTTAGTTTGTCTCACTTTATCCATTCTGCACAGGTCTCCATTGCTTCAACTTCATCTTGCCAGATCAGAGCACTGCCCCTTCATGCCATCTGAATAAGGGTAATTCTGGACATACAGACATTGCGTGCAAATCTTCATGCAAGCATGGAAATGGCAAATACTCAGAGCAGAACAAACAGCAGTGACAGTGGGGGCAATCAGAGGTTGTCTCACTTTTTAGTTCATCAGTGACCTCCTTCTAGCCCGTAATCCTGAAATTCTGAGTCCATGAAAGAGACATAAGGACTGTATCCCTTAAATTCACCAGAGTGGACCCTGTGGCAAGCCTTCTCTCCTGCTGCCTGCTGGACCTGTAAGCATACTGTTGGTCTGTGTCCCCACCAGCTCCACTGGGTAAAATAAAACAACCAGTTTCCAGACCTAAACACTGGAGGGTTATTGTCTCCCAGTCTTACTGCAATTCTGCTGTGCCTTTATAGCACAGATCACCTGTCAGGTGCAGTGGCCTTGCTGTCCTTACAATGTAGAGCTTTTCTATGCAGATGTAGTGGCTATGTAGTCATGATTATGACAAAATTACAGTCGTGTCTATGCCTTTCAAAGTGTGCTGTTCTTGTACGTGTCCCTGCCCAGAACTGCAAACTTTTAGTGAAAGATGGACCATATACGATTGACAAGCCTCTTCTGAGGAGGCCTTCTGCCAGAGCAGTCATGTCAAGGGAACAGATTGGCCGGACCATGATGTTCAGAAAAGTGGCACTTTTCAGAGTGTCCTTTGAGAAAATCAGGTATGGGTTTCAGTTACCTGAATACCCAGGAAGAATTATTGTCTCCCACATTCTCAGATAAGTGCAATTCATAGAAAGTGTTTTAAAACATGTTATTTTCAGGATGTAGCTATGGATCTCCGTCTGGGTAGTCCCATTTTGGCAACATTCAGTGTTGCACATAGGCAAAACCTTATAAAATGAAGGCATTGATGCCTTTATAAAGTCATGGCTCAGGCCTGTCACTTTGGCTAAGTAGGAAAGGACTGTGGGAAAGAGACACAGCTGAATTAGGGGTAGAAAAACATGCTGTGTGACTGTTGTGTGCTCACATGGTGGTGTGCGGTGGTTGGTTGAATTATGTTTGTTATGCTTCAGAACTACATAACTGATAACTGGCTAACTGCTTAAAAAGGCCGGGGTTTTGCAATAAAGGGGCTCTCCTCTGCACCTGCCTGGGGACTCTGCGCCGCTCATTATCGCAACAGTGCAGTGCTTCCATTCAGGGTCTAAAAGCATCATTTACTTTCTCCTAGGTGTGCTCTGTGTGGATGGCTCGTCTATTTCCTTCCTGTTAGGTGTGGCTATAATTCATGAGGGATGGAGAGGGTTCCAGCTGAAAAGATGGATAGATTTTAGCAATTTTGTTGTCCTTTCAAAGCCATGACCCTAAAAGGCACACATGGTATGAGTTGGCTGACAGTATTCTGGCAGACTCTGTAGACAGATATTGAAGTAAATTTTTGGCAAGAATTTAGCTAGCTGGGTTGTGACCACACTTTTTATATAGCTAGAGTGGTTAACTTTGACATGGAGGGAGTGATGTGGCACACACACAAAAAGCTTAGATTGTTACCATGTTAATGCTAAGAATATAGACATCAAAGTGCAGCAAATGTGTTACTGCAGTTCAATGAGTTTCCATTGTCATTGCAAATCAGCTTGATATTGATCAGCTTTGAGTATATCTGGATGTGGCTCAGCCATCCTGAAGTATGAAGTGGAAGCTGCATACCTCTAAAATACCTGTCTTCTTCCCTAGTGCAATCTCATTTTCTTTTTGAAATCTGTGCAATGATGACTGCATTTACGTGTTTGCTGCCCTGTTCCTTGACTATGTCTCAACCAGGAAAGGCATCAGAAGGTTCTTGTTCTGCATATGCTCTATATATATGTCTATGAGGGCTTGAAGAAATAAGCTTCAGTTAGAAATTAGGGCTGCATTTGTATTTTATGGAATTCAAATGCTAGAGTGGGTCATAAATGTGAAAACTATTTTGCTGTCATCAGATATGATAGTCCCTGTTTATATATTTTCTTCCACACACAGAGACACAGAGACACACATACACAGTGTTTGTCACAATTCAGTACAGCTGGTAATTTTCAGTTCACCAGAAACTCAGAACAGCAGAGAAATTGTTCAGTCAGGCTTGATGTGGAGAACAAGTGTTTGCACACAGTCCTCGCTCTCTTTCTGGGAGGAAACTACCAAAAGAGGTTTGAAAAAAAAAATGTCAAAGAGAAGAGAGTCAACACATTTGCCTGTTCTTTTTTAATATACTTATTGCTGATACACAGGTGCATGTTTAGCTGAGAAGTGAAGCAGGAGTTTAGATGCAATACTGCTTTAACTGGAAAACTGGACAGGAGTAGAGCAGGCAGCACTTTGCTGCTGAGTGTCATATCAACAGAAAAGTCTTGAGAGAGCATTCTTGAGAATTAACTTTTTTATCTCTTTCATCTTTCCTACCCGAGTAGGCTGGAAATCTTAAGACCCATCCCTGTGACCTTAAGACCTTATCCCACTGAAGAGGCAGGGTTGGCACATGACAAGAAAAGAATTTATTAGCTCAGGACATTAAAAAACCCCAAACCTTAGATAAACACAAACTGAGGATAAAGTATCTTTCTTCTACCCTTCCACCCATCAGACAATGCTCTAGAGAATAAAGTCTTTTGATTCCATCATTTCAGTCACACAGCAAGCACCAGCCAAAAGTCTCTTTTGGGGCTGTGTATTCAGTGTGAGAAAAGCTAATTTCTCTCAAGAGTCACAGTAGATTCAGCTGTACCAAGAAAAGTTGGAGTTAGGTAGACACTCAAATCCAAATGCTCCCTCTTTCTTTCTCTCAAGGCCAAAATATTTCCTCAGATATACATATTCATCTCCATTGAAGATAATGAGAACTAAGCAAGTCTCAAGGCAACTGCACAGAAACCAACTGTTATTTTCTGCAATAAAATATGATTTTCTACAGAGTAAAATATGTCTCCTTTTTAAAATGCAAATTCCACATATAAACTCCTCTTGACATTATATCAGTATTTCTAAAGGATCTCCATCTTTTCACTATAGTAGCTCAGCAAGGAGACTGACCACTTTATTAACTGGTCTTATATGATTTTGGAGAAAAAAATCATCCACTTTTGCTATAACATCACCATTAAGATTTAAAACTGAAATGCATGTTGTCTTCATGAAGCAAATCTGAAATTTAATTTTCAGTTACATATATTTTATCTACATCCAAGAGCACCAGACAGTTTACTGAAACCCATCCTTCTCTGACATTGGCAATATCACAGAAAGATCTAAATGTAACACGAAATATGAAAGTATTTAACACATTATAAATATAGATAAGTATATTTTTAATACAGATACATTGAAGAGGCATGGCAACCAGTTAAGTTCCTTTGAAAATGCCAAACCAATTGTTTATCTGATGCATGAAGCTGTAGGCAAGTATCCTAGTGATCTCCTTGCAACGTATGAGCTTTTGTTCATATTACGCATTGAAGACAAACCAAATCTGCAAACTTCTCAAGTTTGTTTACAATATGATCTAATTAATTCACATAGGATGTTGAATAACCATTTCTGCTGTATTGAGTTGCTAACCATTTTTGACACCAAATATTTTTCCCAGTGGTTTTAGTATTAATGGTCAGGGACAGGAGAAGGGTGTGTGAAGTCCTGATGGGACTAGATAAGGGAGGTCCAGCTACACTCACGTGGTTCCCTCATGGTCACCTCATGTATTCTTTGATGGGTTTGTTGCTCTGCATCTTTCTCGTGCCTCCAGTTACCAGGGTATATAATGCTATACTAACTGTTCTTACTCTTCACTGTAATAGACAGTGGAAAGTCAAATAAACGATATTATCTCTGTAGACAGGCAGGCTGTCTACAGAGAGTTTTAAGCTGGAATAATTAATGCTTTTGAAAATTGAAAATTGTACCATAAAACTGCTCACTATTTTAACTACAAGAATGACTTCACGGTTACTTTGCTTTCACTGAAACTTGTGTGCGTTCTCAGATCTTCCAAAGCCTTTCTAGGGATTCCACCAGAAGGTAGTTGGCATTCCTTGTCTGTGGTATACACACTGGCCAGTTCAAGCAGAAGACAATTTTGGCTGAGCAAACTATGAAGCAATGATGTGTATTCCATTAAGTACTGTCATTCCATATGAATGTGGTTGCTTCAAACTAAGCCTGTACCGAAGATAGCAAGGTTGGTTCAATTATTCATTTGCACAAAACTTACTCCCGTTCTCTTGTTTGAGAATCAATCACAAACCTTCATCTGCAACATATAAATGAATATTGTCCATGATACGTTGAACTGTTTGTTTGCTGCAGGTTGCTAACTGATGGGTAGTTCCTGTAAACACACGGGAGCCACTCATGATATATTTGCTCTGACTGTTGACAAATCATTCCTAATCTGTTTTTTTATGGGACTGTTTTACAAATATTTCAAATCAGGATAAAGATTTTAATGGAGGAAAATACTAAATAATTGATGAAAAAGACTGGGGAAATAAGAAATTATTCAGTTTGTGAACAAGTACCCTTTGTCCACTTAAGAAATTAAGTGTGAAATATGAGTGCCACTTAGCAGCAATCAGAAGAATAGATGGACACAAGTGGTCCTGTAAAGGACCTTCTGGACTACGGCAAATACAGTTTGCTTCTCCCAGCACCTGCACAGGCTGCATCACTGCTGCTGTTTTCATCCAAATCCTGCCAACGGATAATCAAAATCATCAGGGGGCACTCACAACAGTGAAACATTGGCTGTCTTGAGTAGTTCCAGTGTATTCATCTGGGCAAAAATGTGAGTGTGGTGTAAGTCCGTTTTGCAGATATAGATTAGAAGATAATAATAGAAGCAAGGACTGACCAGTTATTACAGCAGTTATTATAACAATATGGATGTCTGGGCCGTGTCTGCCCAGATGATACATGCAGAAAGAGAGTAGCCTCATATTTGCACAAAGGATAATGTGGAAAGTGGTGACTCTGAGGGATACTCAAACATAAACGAATAAACAGGTGACTGTGAGCTTCTCTGGTGCCTGGCTAAGATTGCTAGAACATGCTCTGTAAAAAGCAGTGCTGTCAAGTAGCAATAAAAGGTGGTACTGCCTTGAGGAAACTGCCACAAAAATCCTATCTAGTCCTGTCATTAGGAAAGGGTTCAGAAGAGAGCAACGAGTCTGAAAAACCTATGTAAGTGTGATGAATGCAATATGCTATTTTGTTTCTATTTTAAAAGTGCTTAAAAGAAGACTCATTTATGCCAGAAAAGAGCTGTTGAACACTAAAGAAAATAGCAGAAGCGAGACTTCTGTTTCTGGAAAGTAATCAAGCTAGAAATTACGTGCCTACTTCTTGGTGTGGCTAGTTGACCCCTGGAAACTACTTACCTAGACATGAACCTTGCTCCTGTCACTTGAAATCTGTAAGCCAATACTGGATGTATTACAAAAGTTGTATTCCACCTCAGTCAGGAGTTAGGAGTTTGCAAGTGTTTTCAGGTATTGGACCAAAGAGGTCAGCAATCAAGTAATCCCAAAGACCCAGTTCAAAAGGAAAAAGTGTTTCAAAAAACTTACTTGGAAAGTACTCAATCGGAAATATTAGTCATGGACTGGAGCAAACAGATTTATACAATGCTATATATAAAAGCAGAATAATTTTGTGCACTGAACAGTAAGGAAGTTATCAATGCTGAGATTTTGAGCATTTTACCACAGTAAAAAATAATAACTGGCAGCTTGCCTGTAACAGAGGAATCTCATCTAAGCTTTTGTGCGGAAGCAAGGGTCTCATAGCACTTGCAGCTGAGTTGCAATGCATCTCTGGCATAAGCATCATTTGATAACCATTATGCTTTCTAATCACTTTCTAATTAAGCTGTGTTACTGCAAATATGATGTGCAGCTGTACTTTATTTGTCATATTCTTCCTTGGACTTATTGGCTCCAACCTGTAGTCTAATTTTCATACTATGGGGCTGCCTGAAAAAGTTCATTCCGACAGTTCTAGCTGCTAAGTTGAAAACTTCATTCCGTCTTCCTTTCCTTTCCATTCCTCCTTCCCTTCCCATTTTCCTCCCTTACTCCTTTCTTTCCCTTCTCTTTTCCCCTCTTCCCCTCTTTCCCTGCTTCCCTCCCTCCCTCCCTGCCTGCCCCCCTTCCTGCCTCCCTGCCTGCCCTCTTTCCTGCCTGCCTTCCTGCCTTCCTGCCTCCCTGCCTGCCTTCCTTCCTCTAGTGCCACTTCTATGGTCTCATCAGCTAAATTAGAACAAATGTGGCCCAGCCATCCAACATAATTTTGGCATGGCTGTTTCTGTAGCTGATGGCACCCCAGGCTGACTCCTTCCACTTCAAATGATCAGGTCAATTGGAAGCAACTTTTGCTACAAGGCCTTGAATTCTCAGCTCTGGGCTATCATGGCTAAGGAATAAAAGGTAAAAGAGGCTTTTGACAAAACAAAGCAATATCAACTTCTGGACAGAATATTGTATTCAACCATCTTACATCTGAATGACAATCACATTTTAGAGTGCTTTGTTCATCTTCTCACCTAAAAATATGGTGTATTCACATCATTGTCTCTAATTGCATTTGTGAAACTCATTGGCATCTTTCACGTTTTACACTGCTTACTTATTTTATTTAGTACAAAAAGAAATGTACTAAAGTGGCATAATTCTTCACAGCAGGGGGCCTAGGTGTCATGAAAAAAGCTTCCAAAGTCCCAAATGCGGAATATAAGCGAGATGGGGGAAGCACTTCTGTATTGTAAAGGAAGTTAATACCATTCCACTGACTTCACTATCAGTGTTGCAAGACTGCAGTGCAAAACATCCTCCCAAGACTTCAGAGATTTAGCAAAATATTTTATATTCAGGTTTCTAAAGATTAATTGTATGTATGTTTCAGCACCACCCATTACCCAAAATGAAGGTAAAAAGAGAAAGCATAGTTAGTTTTATTCACTACTACTCTTGGTTACTACTCTATTATTTCTGGGTTTATGTAACTAATGTTACATAATGTGTGCAACAATTATTGTAATATTTCCATTGTAGGTTTCTAATGAAATGAAGACATTTAAAATGTCTATTAACTACCAATGTAATGTTTTATCATCTCCTTATTTGGTGGTAAAGCAAGTACAGAATTGAAAAGATGAATTTCCGTATTCTCACGCTATACAAGCAACATTAATTAATGCAACATGACAAGCTTTGTGAAGTATCTGGGTAAGTCAATCTAGTATCATTTTGTTCATGAAGCCCAAAATATAGACTGACAAAGCACAAGTAGGAAATGCATTTCAATCAGTTTAATCAAATAGAGTCAATGTAAAGAAAAGGGGCATTGTCAAGATGTGTCAGTGAACATTTGACCTGCCTTGCAGTTAATATTGTTTTTGTGCAAATTTCTCTTGGGGGGATACCCACTCTGCTCTGCATTTCATTTCAGTTCTAAAAACTGAAAATTTCGTTTTTGATCTGGTGAGTGGCAATCTATAGCAGGAATGATATAGGAAAGACATAATTTGCAAATCATTATTCACACACAATCTGAACCTGTGAAATCAGACCCTTTAAAGAAACTAGACTATTCAGTGTGACTTTGCCTTGATTGCAGGAAATTCTGCTTTCTCTGAATGACCTTTTTGTCTGGTTTGCAAGATGCCAAAGATGAGACTATGGAGCACCAAATTCAAAATCTGCTGGAGAGTTTAGCTTGTTCTCCTCTTTGAGACTTGCACAGGAAAAAGTGATCTGATACCAGAGCCAAGTGGCCACAGACCTAGGCAAGGTGTGACTTTTAAGGGCAGTGAAAGGGGCTTGCCACAGATGGCTTCAGCGAGACTTCAAGAGGGATTCCTAGATAAGATGATTCAGGATTTCTCCCAGGAGAGAGTTCCCAAAGCTGCCTTCTCTGCACCCCAAGTCTCCCTTTATCACTTTCCATGATCCCAGTGAAAAGAAAAGCAGAATGCAGGTCTGTATTATCTCTGAAAATTTCTTCACAGATTCATTTTCACAGTGCTTGATCTAACGCTATAGTTTCTGATCATGCTCAATATGCAGAATAATCTAATGGTCAAATCATGGCACAAAAGGATTCTATTTCATCTTTAAATCTACTACTCTGCCAGAGAATAATGCAGTTGTTTTAAGGGCTTTTAAAACTGTCTGTTACTTTCTCTGAAAACTATAGATTGGGCAGGATTTAAATTCAGTGACTGAAAACACGCATGCATGCACAACAGAAACTGGAAAAATAGCTGTTAATTTTTTTTCTCAACTGAAGACAGAGCTGTGGGGGTGACCAAGATTTGGAGAACAATTTCAGAAGCCCATTTCCCACAACAATATGTATTTGACAGCATTGTTTCATTTTTTGAACCTTCAGCTTTTGCTGCCTAAAAAAAATCATCGCTGTCTAGCAGCTGTGGTGACCTCAGACACATTAATCAAGTTTGCCAGGATATGGAGAGATCTGCAAGGTGAATCTCTAATAAATGCCTGAGCAAACTTCTCTATCCACCCCTTTGAGGTGTTGAGTGTGACTCTCCAGGAACGAAAGCTGACTTAGCAGTGTTAAGTTTCATATCACTCCTTAGAGACAAGAGGAAACCCACAAGTTGTCTGAATTTGATCACCGCTGAGGATTGCCATTTGTACTGCCTCCCTAGAGTTCTGGTCCCTTCTCGTCTCCTAACTTTGATGGGGCCGTTCCTAGAGCACACCAGAGCCTATGGATGTACCGAGAGCATGACCAGAGCACAGTCAAGCTCTGGAATCACAGCGGACCAGGTCATCCTTCCAATATGTGCACACTCTGATCTGAGCAGGGACCGTTGTAGCGACTCATCTGCAGGGCAGGTTTTTGAGGCAATGCTCCCAAGATCAGGACCACACATTTTTCTCAACCTGTTGATGGGTGAACCACAAGAAGTGCACAAATCTGGAGAGCTCTCCGCATAGTTCAGTGCTTCTCCCGGACCTCTCGGAACCTCAATACTATGTGGAAGTATTGAAAGGTCTTTTACGTGATTTTTTTTGAATGCTTCCATCTTCAAACTTTGCTGGAATGAGTTTAGAGCTATGTGGAAAGAATGATTAATTGCAGTTTAATGAATCACAGGAAAGGTTGATGCCTGGTTCCAGCCCTGGAGATGCACCTGTATTAGTCTTATTTATTTGAACTGGTTTACCCTGTAGCTTTACAGCCAATGAGCTAGACTAACAAGAATGGTCTGAAGTGTCTTATTTTGATATTTGCAGCGCTTTCACCCCAGTATTTTATATAAACCTTTCTGTTTTGCATGAATATATGCTGCTTAGTCCTCGACTAAAACATTTCGCAACGTGAGAGTGGAGTATTTTGCTGCTACAGACTTAGACCTTCTGAAGAGCCTAATCAAAACCAGATTTTTTTCCTTTAATTGGAAAAGAAATGAGTGTTTTGCACTACACACTAGCTAGTTAGCGCTATCATAAGCAGCCCCCTATTAATCACGTACCATTTTTTGCAGCTGTGTACAGTAACTGACCTGCCTAGATACACTATAACTGAAGCAATTAAGGATCTTTTGTATTTTTTATGTAATTACCACTTCTGAGCTAGGTTGCTAAATACTTGGGACATTTGGGGTTATAATTTCGAGGTCATTATATTTCTGTTCATCTCATTTCCTAGGAAACCTATTTGCAGACTTGCCTAAAGCATCCCAGATACTGTACATTAAAGTATGGCAAATTAATTCAATCTTACCTCCTTCTACTCAGAAGGTGCATGTCCATTTTTCCAGTGTCTAATACACAGCATATTTTTTAATTGTAAACTATTGCATGTTTTAATGATGCAAACAATGGAGAGACCAAATAAGCTAAAAGAGCTAACACATTTATCTCTACATTCTGCCATCTGTTTGAAACTGCTGATGTAATTCCAGTTTTAAATTACATTAGATCCTGCCTTCTGGACCCCTTTCCCTATTTACTTTTTTTTTTTATTATTTAAGCCTTTAGAGAAAGCAGTGCCTTCAGGTTGTTGACTACTTAATAAGAAACTGTGTCTTGGACTGTTTTCAATCTAGACTTAAATTTAAGTTTCCTGGACAAAGAGGTATAGTGAAAAAATAGCTTTATTTCCAAAAGATGAAACCTATTCTCTGTGTACAATTTGATGAGATTTGTTTTCAGCAATAATGCTAGCAACCAGCAGATTTGTTTATACTGAAGAAAACAGCAGAGATTAAGGTTTGTGTTCTTGCATATTCTATTGTCTAATGATGGAATTTCCAGTTTTATCTCTGTGTTTATGCTTCAGAATTAGTTTAATTTCTTTTATGTAACCTCTTCCCCTTATTTTATTGGCTTAATTAACAAACTTGTATTTATTTTTCTTAGCACTTCCTTTGCCTTTTCAGTCCACAGTGGCAATTCTCCATTCTCTTTTCTTCTGGCATCTTGTGGCTCAAATCACTTATTTGTCTGGATCTGATACTAATGTTGATCTTTTAAGGGTTTGCTTACAGGCATGTTGGTCAGGGTCTGTCTTCAGCATCTCTATCAAACACATAGCCTGATTTTTGAACAGTTATTTTAATGTCTTGAATATTTAGATTTCAAAACATTTGCATCACTGAAATTAAATGAATGTATTCTGGTTTACATTTAATTTTTAAAAAAATATTATTTTTACTTTGTTTACATTTATTACATACCCACAGAATAGTCTGGATATAAGGACTTTGGAGAAAATATGGAGTCCTATGCTAAAAAGTTTTCAGACTCCTCATTTGAACTGATTTTAAAAAGAGATATCACATAATTAAAAATCAAGAAAAATGCATTTCAAGCTACATTTTATTCATCATGGCAAAGAAATTTTTCATAAGCATATTTTCAAAAGTCATGATAACATTTTTAAAAACTGTACAGATTTTAAGATGATTGGAACAAGTTGTCCATTTAGAATTTCCAAACCATACCAGGAAAAAGTCTGAAGAAAATGTTGAAATAGATTAGTTTGATTCTGATCCTTTTCTAGAAAGTTCAGATTGTTAATGAAAATTACTTTCATCACAATATTTGCCTAAATTTAATTTAGAAAATGCTTTTAAATTTAAATGAAACCCCACAAAGTTAAGTCTTTTTTTTGTTTGCTTTGTAAGGGAAAGACACTGGGTTCATTTTGGATTTAAACAGATGATTTTATCTTTCACGATCTGACTTAAAATACAGAAAATTTGTTATTAATAAAATACTGAAATTTTAAATAATATGAAATTCTAGTCCTCTTACAGAACAGTATCTAGGAGCTACGACTGTTGTCTTATACGTATCTTAAATTTTCTCATTGAACCAGCTTCCAGAATGTTATCAAGTTTAGTGTATCAGTCACTGATCTGTGCAAGTTTCTGGGGAGAAACCTTGAACAAAGTTTCAAAATTCCTAAATCAACGCCACCTGTGAAAATAGACTCAGTCAGTCACTATGACTTTAACTATCATCATGCTCAATCAAAACAAAATTCGGTGGTTCAATCTGGTGATCGAATTGCAACAAACTTAGCATAGACTTTCTATGTTTTTTTCTCCAGACACTGAAGTCATTAGCTCAACATAAGTGGGGGACAGCTATCGGGAATGTGGATGACTCCATTGCTTCTTTGTCTAGGCTGGCCACCACCAGTGGTCAAAATCTGTGGCAGGGAGGTGTAATATTCCCTCTCACTCCAGCATTGCTTATCTGGGCTAGATGGATTGGAAAAAGTCAGCAGGTTCCCATGAGTTGTTGAGGACTAAGCCAAGCACTACAGTGTTCAATTCTGGATTTTCAGAGGTTGGTGTAAGACCACGTAAAACATTTATTCATGTTTTCATATAAGACTATGTTCTATGATGATTCATCTTGCTGTGAAAAACAAGTGCATAAAAGTTAAACCAGAGATGTTCAGGTATGATAAAACTTATAAGTATTTGAAATAGGTCTGAAGCTGATGAATGTGACAAAATATCACAGAATCATAGAATGGCTTGGGTCGGAAGGGAGCTTAAAGATTATCTAGTTCCAAATCAGAATCCCTGGGCAGGGATGCTCAGGGCCCTGTCCATCCTAGCCTTGAACACTTCCAGGGCTGGAACATCCACAATTTCTTCAGACAAGCTGTTCCTGTGCCTCCCCGCCCTATGAGCAAAGATTTCTTCATAACATAGAGCTGAAATATCTCCTCTTTCAGTTTAAAAACTGTTCCCCTTGTCCTATTGCTATCTGTGTTACACAAGAAGTCACTCTCCCTCCTTTTCTAAGTGCCCTCTAAGTACTGTCAGGCCGCAGTGAGGTCTCCCTGGAGCCTTCTCTTCTCCAGGCTGAACAACCCCAACTCTCAGCCTGTCTTCACAGGACAGGCGCTCCAACCCTGTGCTCCTCTTTGTCCCCCTCCTCTGGACCTGCTCCAACAGGTCCACATCTTTCCTGGCCTGAGGACCCCAGAGGTGGATTCAGGACTCCAGGCGGGGTCTCACGAGGGCATTATTTTAAAAGTCATCTCTCTGCCTCGACCTGCTGGCCAAATATTGTCAGTTAAAACTTGTTATGGGAGTTGTGTCAGCTTTTCGTAGATAGAGAGAGTGACACACATCAGAGGAGGGAATGTTGATTTTCTGCTTACAAAAATGCCGCTAGCTTAAGGAGTCTGAGTTTGAGTGTTTCCCAAACAAAGAATTGACTCCACCCCAGCCTACAAATAAAAAATAATTGAAGTCACATTTTTTCTTCAAATACTCAGGATTCCAAATTTTTGGTAACCAGCTGCCTGTTGTGGTAATGCTTCTACTTCTGCACAGAATTTGTATTCTAGACCTACAAGAAATTAGAATACAAAATGAACTGAGTGAGTGATTTGTTGGAAGAAGTTTTTGTTGTGAAAATGTAATGAATATTTCATGGTTCAAATTCAAAGCAACTATAAAATATCAAGTTTTGCTCTGATGCATAAAAACAATTCATCATAACTGTTAAATACAAACCATATTCACTCCTGGTATGAACCATAAATATGACAAGAGGTCCCAGAAAGTTGTAGTTATGGTTGAGAAGGAGTCTCTGCAGTGAATACAGTAAAATTCCTCCCAAATGTTTTAAATTATGCTGTCTTTCCTGATGACACATTGCATTTCACCGGCATCAAGATTTACAAATCAGTCAAGGTCACCAAAACTCAAATTTTTTCACTGCATCCCTAAAACAATGTAATATTCAACTATATATTAAAAAAAAATTATTTTAAAAGTCAAAGACTATGTCTTGCCAAGTCCTGTGCCAGTTTATTTGCAAGAATCTCTGAATATTTTATCCCATGTGCACACCAGGCCTTTCAACACAGTTCCTGGTCTTACAGAGACACTTTCGAAATGACAGGTCTCATGGAAGTCAAAGAACTGTTAGTAAATTGAAATGTAACACTAATACCATGGATGGTATTTCCCCTGGGGTAAAATAGATGTTGTTGTTCTTGAGATCTATGCTGTTGAAAATATCTGATACTTCTTTAGCACAGTAGCACATGAGTCCATATGATAGCAAGACTGATTTTTAAACTGAATGAATAAATTTTATTTGAATGGTTAATTTATCTAGTGATGCTGAGATCTTACGTTTTCCTGCAGTTCTTTTCTTACTATTGATTTATAGAACTGCATTTCTTGAATGGAGGCATCTGCAGCAGCTCTTGGTGCTTGCTTCAGATCTTCTAAGACACATGCATTTGAAGAGAAATTCAGTCCAGGTGAGTTCCCCCATAATCAATCCCATCAAAAAAATCTGTGCATAAATTAAACTGAATTGCATAGATAAAGAAGCTCTATTCCTGATCCACTGTGATGCTGGGGCCCATCCCATCTGCAAGAGAAGGTCTGCAAGCTGGATGGATGGAAGCCTGCTATAGGCTCTGTAGAACAGTGTTACAGTTTTACAGAAAAATCTCTGACTGTGGCATCCTCTCTTGTAAGGATTGAGCTGTCTGATTAGAACACACTGTGTGAAATTTTGGACAAAGAGCAGAAACACTGTGGTTGCTGTAGCGGCCCAGAGATTTAATGGAAGCGAGGCTTGTAGGGAGGACTAGTCTTTCATACAACCAGGATTCCAGGCTAAAACTCCAATCAGAAACCTTCAAAAAAAATCAGCAGACTATGTAGCATGAGCGTGAAACATTGTTCATATTACTGAATGAATATACAGATTTTCAAAATGTATATGTCTATTTACTTTGTAAGCCTTCAAAAACTATGTGCATATACAGCTTGATTCCAGTCTTAATACAATTTGCAATGAGCTAGCTAATGAGCTTCTGGTTTTGAACAACTTGACTCTATTTACGAAAGATTAGACCCACTGAGAATCACATTATTCTTTTTTCATAAAGTATTTGAATCTAGCTGCTGTGAGGCTGCAAAATAGTGCAGAACAGTCAGATTCAGAGATTATTTAATCAGTAATAAAATGTCATCATAGGTAGCATAGCAGTACTTCCTAAATCCCTCGCTGCATGGTCGGCTTATTTCATTAGAATCAGTGCTGGCTGTTCTCCAAAGATGCAGAACTAATGCTATCTGCAATTATAGGATTTTGTTAAGCACAGACTATTCGACAGTTATAGTGTTAATGAATGAAGAATAGCTAAGAAAGCCTCTAATCCATTGCTCATGGTTTAAAAAAGAAAAAATTAGAGCCCAGCCCTATCATACTCAGTTATAATATGAGTCAAATCAGCAGAATAAATAGCTCTGCACCTTTTCTCCCTGTGAGGCAAATGTAATGCATTGCTAGCCTTTTTGCAAATGAGGGGCTTTTTACTGAAAAATCCTTTGCTGAAAAGTAAGTAAGATATAAACTGCTTTTTAATGAGTAGGGGTATGGTATCTACTTATCATGGCCATATTCCTGCTTGTTGTAAAAATAATCTATCGATAGGAAAAAGAGAACATAATCTGGTCTGTCACTAGAAATATCAGTGCCTTTTAATTAGCCCTCAGCAGTCGTAAGTTATCATGGTGTGTATTGCACTGTGTTGATAAAGCTGTGAGGGGAAAAGACTGCAGCTAAGAACTAGCTGTGAGCTCAGAATTGCAGCATGTTCCGTGAAGCTTCTGGATGTTGACACTTTCCAAGAGCGATGGAGATGTGGGTCCCCTGGCAGAGAAAAAGGTGAGCTTGTGTGTAAGTGGATCATGGCAAAGGACTTAAACTTTGCATTTGTCATTGCATAGTATTGTAATTGCATTTTTTGTGAATGTACACATTCTATATTATAAAATTTAAAATAAAAGTATTAGTAATTCAAATACTTTCATTAAGAAAAAGAGCTGAAAACTTTGTGTTTTAGGGCGTATAGAGCTACTAAATTAATTTAAAACTGTTTTGGGAAACAAAAGATCCACATGGCATTTTTTTTTACATCTCTCTTAAGCACACAATACTACTATTGATCAATCAAATTTAAAATATTTTTATGTTTCAAATTACATCACCATTGTTAATTCCAATAGTGACAGCTGAGTATGGCTTTCTAATGAAGCACTCTGGTGATAAAACACAGTGGAAAAACAATGTATGTATCCTGAATATGTCCTTTTCCTGTGTCTGCAGTCCATCAGTCCCAATTACTCTGCTCTTTTTCCACTGTCTGATTAACAGCAGCCGCAGAGAATGGTATCAAAAGCAAAGAGTTTGGTTACTTTTCCCCTGCAGTGTCTTGGTCTCCATGCTTCTGTTATCTGCTGAGAACATTTTAGGCTAAAATGGGAAAATGATTGTAGAAACGTACAAGGCAGTACACATGCATGGCCATTAAGAGTTCTTACTGTTGCTCATGGATTAGAAAAGCAGTCCTATTGTCTCACATTTCCATTGGCAGCAGGCTTTGGACAGCTGAAGTTGTCCTGCACAGGCACCAAAACACTTGCTATGGAGATACATGTTGGCCAGGGCCACTGGTGTCGCTTGAGGGTCCCCAGCACACCCCTGCCCCAGTCCCTGGCACCCCAGAACCTGCCTGGGGCCTTCAGGCCCTGCCTGAGCTCCTGTCCCACAGTGCCCAGGCAGGGCATTGTGGTTTAGGAATGGCACTCTCCAATTTAGTGCTCCTACTGAGACTCTCCAAACCATGTGCAGCTTTTTTGCTCCCCCTCCCTCTCCCCTCTGCAGCTGGCTGGAGAGGGGAATTAGAGGCACAAAAGGTAAAGATGAGATGAAAACAGATTGGCTGAGGTAAGAACAGTTTACTGGAAACAGTGATGAGATATGAAAATGATCAATAACAGTATTAGTAACAAAAGTGTACAGAAGAGAGAGAGTGATTCACATGCCAAATGCTCACTGCAGAGCCCGACCTGGCCACAGCCATGCTGCCCTGACCACTCCCTCCAGCCTGGAACCAGTGCCACCCAAACGCTCCTTCTGGCTCAGAGCTGGCACTACGCAGCTGCTCCCCCTGACTCGGAACCAGCACCACCTCAGCACTCAATCTGCCATGCTTACTTCTCCAGAAAGGCTCCTTCCCCCGGCCCCCGGCAATGGCGTGAGGTGGTACAGAGTAACCTCCAGGTCCCAGCCATGCCCCTTCCTCGCTACTGCAAAAGTGAACTCTGTCCTGGCCAGAACCAGGACACAGGGTGGGCAGGGCTGGTCTGGGGCTGCTGCTGGCATCCAGGTTCCTGAGGAACCCTGAAGGCAATAACAATATGCAGGGCAGCACACCAGGGGCCTGTCTGGTGGGGAAGGCCTTTCTTTCTTCAAAAAGAAATGGAAAAGGCAACCAGAGCAAGGTTGCTCCACAAGGGAGGACAAGGCAAAATCCAAGGGTGATGAGGGCCCTTAGTGCCCTTAGTGAGCACAGGGCAGTCTCACAGCATCTGTCCTGGGTGAGCAGAGTGCTGATAACAGCTTCATGGACAGGCACAGTTGCAGCAAAACTTGAACCAGGTCCACTCAGCAGACACAGCCAGAGACAAAGATGCAGCATGGCCCAGGGTCTATCCAGGAGTCAGCTGTTCCTAAGGAAGGAATGAAGAACAGGACTTGAGTTTAGATGGAGCTCTTTAGCCCATGGGCCGAGGATGCAGGTGAAGGTTTCAGGCCAGGCTGGACAGCACCACTGAGGCCTATTGGTGCATTCAGAATTCTGGCAGATAAGCTGTTGTCAATAATAGAAAAATTTCTATGATTTGTTATGAAAGATTACTGTTTGGTAATGATTATAATATTCATCTTCACTTTAATAAGTTTAAATACTGAAGTGTCAAGAAGTTACAAACCCAGTAAAGCTGAACAATTTCTCAAAGTGGACACCAAACAAAGTGTAAATTTTAGTACCATGGGATTTTTTTCTAAAATCATATATTCAAAGTAGAAAGCAAGAAAGGTTCAAGCTTTTTATATTTTAAGCAAGAGGGATAAAATCTATGTCAGAAATTCACACAAGACCACTGCAATTCTTTGTGAGCAAAGGCATTTTTTGACAATTAACAGCAAAGGCCACAACAAACTGATGGTCTTGTGGGAATGGTAACTAGGAATTCAATCTGGTCCCAGATTAATACTTTGCCTTCCTTATTCTTTCTCTTCCTTGTGCATACCCACTGAAGGAAAATAAGGATATTGATAGAGTTGCACTATCATTTCCGGTCACTGATGGAAATAATAGAAGATAAAAAACAGTGTAACAGAAAGCCTCCACTTTTATAAGAATAATTTGACAATCTCTTTCATTTTCAGAGCAAGGTAAACTTTCCCTGTACCTAGAAAGAATAATCAGCCAAATATTATTTGAGAGGCCATGGATGGATGGACTGCCCCAAGTAGGATGAACAGGATGTAATGGGTAGGAGCACTGTACAGGAAACTTAAAATTAAGGAGTTTTTGTAGAATTTCACAGAAGTGGATAAAGTGTTGGAGAAAAGTCAGGTAGCTCAGCGATCATAGGCCAGCCCAGGAATTCAAATATGCTTCTGCTGGGTTTTTTGCGTTTTACCCATGCAGATTGCCCTCACTCAGGCTGTAGCTTTGGACAGCTGTCCCTGAATGCAATGGCCACAAAAGGAACTTCAGACTATGCCTGATCAAACAAGACTTGCACATTTTTTGTGGGATGAGAGTCACCCTCTATAAGTATAATGGCACTTGAGAAGTCTGGATGTTGTTATAGCATTAGAAGGTATAAAGTAGTTGCCTTTTCTCCCATTAACTAGCTCATAAAAACACAGATGTCTGTCTTGCAATAGCACTTTAGGTAGTACAACAATTCAGCTACAGTTAGAAGGCCCAAACATAAAGGAAGCATCTTTAATTTCCTCAAAACTAAGAACTGGGAAGAACAAAACTTCTTTGAAGAGAAGCCCTCCAGTGAAATGTTAATATCCATTTTCAACAGTCATGTGATTTAGTGTTCTTGCTGTTCTTTCACAGTTTGGAATTGGACATCTAAGTCTCTGATATAGTGAAAGTTTGCTCTTTTTTCTACGTGTGGTACTGTTTACTGAATAGAGAATTTAGAACTCACCTGTAGTTTTTTACACAGACTGAACCATCAAACTTCCCTTTAACCAAATAATGTACAGTGACTTTTCAAATTTTTTAGTAGTTTAATACTTCACCACAGACTATTTTTGTGTATAAAGATATAAAAATAACCATCATAAAATAAAATACCAAACTGAGCAGGAAAACTCTTATTGTCTTTTCTAGCCAGGAATGCTCGGGCAATTCTTCTTGGGAACTAACATAAAGCAGCAGAACCTGAAAAAGAGTCAGTCCTTCACTGGAAGGGGCCAGATGGAATGGGTCCTGTGGAAAGATGATGATATGTGCCATCTGCTGGGACCCCACTGCTAGAACATTCTCAGCTAAAGCTTGGTAGTCATAGAATCTGCCTAAAACTGTGGCTTATTAAGTCAAAGGTAATTTTTAGCAAATTGTAGCAATAAATGGCAACCAGCAAAGATAGTCTGAGCAGGTCCCCTTGTCCTCATAGACAGCTTGTGGGTCAAAGATTGAGGCCTGGTAATGGCTGCATTTCTCTGAAGGCTCAAGACATCTTTTGTTACTTAGCTTCTCTCATTTTTTACCAGATTAGTATTAGAAATGCCATGTTCTTCCTTTCTGAAAAGTTGAGACAGGTTTTCCTAATTCCACACAAATATTACAGTTGTGTTCTTTCAGCCTTGATATGTATGATTGAAATTGCTGGATAGTTGAAATATTTCAATGAATATGCGATTCAGATTGGTGTTCATGTCGTTTTATTTTTTTCCTAGCCAATTCACTGGATAAAATGGAAATGTATCATAGGAACTCAATAAAGTAATTTTACCTGAAAACTTTACTTGATGATGTGTGTTAAATCAGAAATCACAGAGAAACAAATAAAATTTCATCCATGCATCCAGACCAGCTCAAATTTTTACTATCAAAAATTGTATACACATGGTATATATGCTAACAGTTATTTCCAAAAATGATCTGTAGAAGTCAGTGCCTTTGAAAAAATCTTAACCCTTCTGAGATACCTAAGGCACTGACTGCACTTACACACTACGTTATTTCACTACTTATGAAAACTGTTCTAAATTGTATCTGCCATGAATGATTTGTTTATATTCTTTTCAAAGTTGCTGATGCTTTAAGGAGGACATATCTAAAGCACAGTTTTTGCTGGTTGAATTCAAAGACTTTAAATATATTTTCTTGGATTTTCATAAAGAGTTTTTATTCTGCATGACAGTGCAGTTGCAGATTTTGATGAAGTTGTCATGAAACATCGTCAGCTGTTTTGCTGGTATCCGTCAGTGATTTCTACATTTCTGTTCCCTGCATATTTTGTGTTTCTCATCACAAGATCAGCCAACTTTGCTTTTAGGAGGTTTATTCTTTGTAAGTCTAGTAATACTTATCATTAATGATTCCAATGCTGTTTGAGGACTTGAAAAAGATTCTCTAGGAGACCTGTGTCCAGCTGCCTACATCTTCCTGGGAGCCTCTTTGCATAGGTGGGGTTAGAGTAAGTTCAGAAACCCACCAGGAAGGTCTCTTCATGAAGGCCCAAAAGCAATTGTTCTCAACAGAGGAAATACTTTGCTTTAAAGGCTGTCTTATTCTTTTACATCTGGCAGTGAATATTTTGGCTTGTACCAAGAGCATTAATCTTCTTTGCGCAACATGGATCATCAGCTGAGAAAGGAATTTACGGTAGCCTCTGGAGAAAGTTTTCTGTCAGTGACAAAAGGCAAAGCAGCTGGACAGACAGGCTGTGCTGAGACCATTTGCTAAGTTCTAACTTAGCACTGTCTCCATGACAGCCTCAGTTGGAGCAAATGTCCATGTCATACTACTCAAACAACAGTGAGCAAAGGCAGAATGCATCAACACAATAAAAGCACCAAAATTATAACTCTGCATTTGACTTCCTGTAAAAACTTGTACAAACCTTCTGATGAATTCAGTACTCGATGAAGCTGGGACAGCTGTTCCATCTGCAAACTAATTGGATCGAATAGGAAGAGGGAGATTTTGCCTAAGCGAAAACTAGACATTCATTTTAGAGGCTGAAAAATCTAAGTACCTCAAAATACTATATTTATCTCAACGTCACAATACAGTTAGTCAAACTGCTGACTTCCACGCATGCTTATGCCACCAAAGGCACTGGATTTCCACATTAATGAGGAAACTGGACTTTGAAGAAGTATATAAAAATTAGTTTACTCAGAACACACAGCCTGCTGAGTCAGTGATGCCTAACATGTGGTATAACATTGCTTACAGTAGTGAGACAAATACGTGAAACTTTGTGTTGCATGGATGAAATGATCAATGAGAAAGAATGATTGAGAGTCCACACTAAAATTTTTAATTACTCCAGTATAGAAAAAAGTTCAGGGAATGTTCTGTCAAAGAGAAAAGCAGAATGAGCACCCATTACATGGCAGATAAACCATCTCAGAGTAGGCATTTTACTTATTATAACCCATATAGAATTACATTGATCTCATTAAAGTATTTCAGATAATGCGTGCTGCTTCATACAATGTACTGTTATTTCATTTTAGAGCAGGAACTATATTCACTGGGTTTGCAGGCAAGCTTATTTTCCAGCTGCGTATGGAAAATATTTCTGCTGAACCCCCTGGTGTTTTTCCAGGCATCTTATTGCTAAGGCTAAACCAAGTACATACTACCTACTACTTTAAGTTGTGTTTAGCCGAGCCATTAAACATACTATTACACTGCACTCTTGCAAACTTCATAGACTGAAAGATTTGAGATTAAATGATAGGTCTAGAAGCCTGAGAAAATTCTTGTAGACACATTGAAAACACTTCTTTTCAACAGTCAGCTAAGTATCAAGGCTACTTAATGATCAAATCAAGATCTGCAGACACCACAGCCTGCACACTCTTTCTTAGAAGATTTTAATCTTTGTCCTTGTCCTTCAGTGGAGTTTCTTTCCAGAGCATCTTGGCTTAATAAATGCCTTTGAAGAAGGCTTCAGCATAAGTGAAAGAGTACTTGTGCAGCAATCTTGAGTTCTTATCAGCTGTATAGTGATCAGGTGAAGGAATAATTTATTTCAATCAGCAACACCTGTTTTTATAATTGCTCAAGTGATTATAATTCAATAATAAAAAGCCAGTTTAACTATCTTTACTCAGATATTAACCTCTGATATACAGCATAAGAATGAAATTGGCATTAGTGAAATTCCCCTAAGAAAACAATTGCTATCATACATTTATCCTATTTTGGTCTGGTTTGTTTCATACTTCCCTTGTTATTTTACTTTTCTTTTAAGAATAAAATCTGTTCACACATTCTCAGTTGGAAGACCCCCATTGCTATCCATTTGCTACCATTGTCAAATATGCCCCACCTCTCAAAAGGTGCAATTATTTTCATTTTTCTTCATAGTTATGTTTTTATGATTTACCATTTTCAGAACAGCATTACATTTTTGACACATAATTCAACCTGTGATTTCCTATAATACCTAGATCCATTTCTGCAAACCCCCTGCTTAGCCAGGTATTCCCCCTCCATTTTTATGCAGTTTATCTTCCTAATCAATATAAATATTTGCAGTTGTTCTGAGTGAACTGCAGCCAGTCTTTTTTTCTAGGAATTCCTCCATTTTGTCAAGATTGTTTGTGTTGCAAGCCTGCATTTCTCCATTTTTGCAGTCATTCCCAGCTTTGTGCTGTGTGCTTTTTAAGTTTGCAGGCTCTCCGGTTCATCTTCCATATCTCTGATAAAAATATTGAATATTAAGTGGTCCAAGAGATATTTACTGCAGATCTCTTCTTAGCACAACTTGTCATTCTACCTCCTAAATAAATATTAACTACTTAACCACTAAGACACCACATTTCCTTCTTTTTCTTTTTGAATGAGACTCCTTTTGCTGAAAACAGAAACAAAGGTAATGCTGTGATTTCTACCCTGCCACCACCATATTCTCCCTTCAGAAATTAAATGAGGAATTTGTATTTTTTAGTTTCTGGCATTTTCGTCTCTTCTGTGGGTTCTCAAAAATAATAGCGAATCTTCTTGTGCCAGATATCTGACCCAGAGTAGTCCACAGTGGACTTTTTTGGAATGGCTGATCTGAAAACTACCAAATATATTCTGTCAAACCTGCTCTAGTAAGCTGTTTTAGTCTTTGTCTCTGATCTGTTAGCCATTGGCTTGCAGCTGTGAAGAGTAAAGAAAAAATAAAGAAAAGAAACTAAATATGCTGCTGTTCTTAGTCTTATTTACCCATTTCATTAATTATTCTCCAGCAACCAGACTGAAACTTTTCTGATCATCTGCTTTGCACTGATGTAGTTACAGAAAATGTAACAAGACATTACTCATATCTCATGTAGGCATTTCTAATTTTAACTGCATGTACTTAAACTATTTTTTTAAGGTTGTTCTTACTAACCTGACCTGGTTTCTACCTTCTGTATGCTTTTTTTTTTGCTACTCAGAATATGAATCTCTTCAACTTTTGTTCTCAACATGATGGAGTATAAAGTCACTCAGCTCGGCCACCCGATACTGAAAAGCAGGGACTGCATTTTTTCTTCCTTTTGTTTCGTGATGAGAGACGCCGTCATGCTGATAATGCACCCAACCAGCGGCCGGGATTAGTGCTTTATGATGCTGCTGAAAAATTAACGCGTAGCCGGGGTTCTGCTTTGGCACCCAACAGGAGCGGGCGGGGCGCAGCGGCCCGGGGCCATCCGCATCTCCATGGTGCCACCTTCTGACAGGCTGCCGGCGGACGCGGGACAGCCGGCTCCGGGGCTGGAGAACCCCGGCAAGGAAAGGGGATGGCCCCGTGAGAGCCCACCTGCCTGAGGCTGCAGAGATGCGGGTGTGAGGGTCGGAAAGGAGCACCTTCGGAGCACGATCTGGCGTGTATCCTGTGCTCTGTATGCAGAACAGTCTGGGGGGCCTTCCAGCCTGCTGGGCGCTTCCAGCACTGCGCAGGTGCTGGTTGCCAGGTTTGTGCTGTGTTTGAACTACCGTGAATGGAAGAACTACCTGGAAAGTGGATATTTTAAAATATTTTAAAATTTATTTCACAGGAAAAAACCCCCACCTCTATTCATATCAATTCCAGGTTAATTTACAATATGGTGACAGCAGGACTAATAGATTAGAATATGACTAATAGGCATATTTTCCATGGGTGGAGAAATGGTGGAGTTGGTGCTGAAGACTTTCCCAGTGACATACCACAGCTCCTGAGCACCTTATAGAGCGATGAGAGCAAACACACATCACTCTTTCATCAGCATGAGATATATGTCTTGCACTCTTGACTTAATTTCTTTGTCCCTTTTCTTTTTTTATTTCCACCTAT
The DNA here is from genome assembly GCA_013398015.1 of Oreocharis arfaki. Taxonomy (NCBI): domain Eukaryota; kingdom Metazoa; phylum Chordata; class Aves; order Passeriformes; family Paramythiidae; genus Oreocharis; species Oreocharis arfaki. Next base: position 161,573 of record VZRR01002190.1, read on the forward strand.
TTACTCTTACGTGTAAGTCCACTGGAGACTGTAGACCTGGGATGAATGTTACATGCTGACTCAAATCCTTCCTAGGTGCTTGAGTCCCATGGAGGGAAATACCATGTATACCCACTGATACAGGTATTGGAAACTAGGAGAATCTACTAATTTTTATCACCCACTGCAGTGCTCCTGTATGTACCTGACCAAAGGGGACTCAGAAAGAGGACTCTGCCCATTAATGGGCTTTCTTGCTTATTGTTGACTCAAAACTTAAAGACAACTATGCTGAAGATGCATAAGGAAAATATAACCCATCTCAGTCTACCTTGACCTCTAACACTCCTGAATATATTAGAGTTATGGGAGTAACTTTAGGGAAAAGTATTAGAGTATTATACCTCTGACACTTCTAAATGTTTTGCTGAGAAGCTTAAAAGTAATTGAAAGTATAAAAATGAACAAATATGTCTATAAGATGGTGTGGGGGAAAGAATTTGATGGAAGAGTTACTCTTTTGAGAAACTGTTCCTCTTCATAGTAAGGCTCTCTAACTCTTCTGAAATGAATTAAAGGAAATTACAAAGCTGAATGAATTAAAGAAAAATTCCTCACATTGTATGCTTCAAAAGATTATTTTTCTCTGACCTTTCTCTTGTAAGGGTTAGTTACAAATGGCTTGCTATGAGAAGTTGACACCTGATACTCTAGATGTCAATTGTTTTGTTTCGCTCTGACGTTTCAAATAATTGTGTATTGTTGCCCTTTCTTAGGGCGTAATGCTTAGAAGGCAGAAGGCTTGAAGGAACTAGGGGGCTTGGGCTCTCTGTCCAACAAAATAGTGCTGCAGGGAGAGTAGCCTAGCAGTAAGCAGCCTTGGCAAATTCTAGAAAATTAAAACTATTCAAGAGGCTTTTCTTTTTGTTCATTTGCCTAGTTTTAAAACGATATTCTCAGTGGAGATATCTGGAACACTGCCTATTTGCATCAACACGAGGCAAAAATTCTGTCATATTATTTCAACAGAGTTGAATCTGATTGAACAGGAAAGGTACTCTTTGGTGTATGACTTAATCAAATATATTTGTTTTTTGTGGCTATGGCTGTACTGTCTTCCCTTCTTTAGAGAGCTGTCCAAAGGGGCAGCTGCCATTTTGGGAATATTGCAATACATTACTATGGAGCATATAAAGAAGATATTTTCTATTATATGGGCACTGGCAGTTTTTCGTTGTTTTCTCTAGATCAGTTCCTACCCTTGCTCAGTAACAGATCAGTGAAAATACATGGACAATGTGCATAGCAAAACATTCCAGCACAGGTTTACTTACACAAGGTTTCTTTGTTGTCTTACAGGCAAACTGTAAAGCAAGAGAAAATGGCTTATTATGAAGTCAACTATAAATGGTTTTGCAGTTCCCAAAAATACTAATTTTACAACGTGGGTTTTTTTCCTGGATGAGAGTGCCAAGGTCTTCAGCAAAAATATATTTGTAAGCTTTTCTTAAAGAATAAGTAAAGAAATCAACCCAGAAGTATGGATGTATCTGTTCAGAAACTTGCTGAGTTTTCCAGGTCACAGAAGACCATTTCCTGTCAGTACAAGAAGAGAGCTAAACCACTGATTTGTTTATGGGTGAATGAAAATACTATGGCTGTAAAGTGCTTTGTGTGTGAGGAGGGGGAGAACAGGGGAAGGCCGGGAGCTGCTGGGGATTTTTCTCCCTCTAAAATAAAATCAAGTTATTTATGTGCTTGTTTCACCAGCAAGTGACTGCACTTAGTACACCTTCAGGTTTTGGAATAAAATCCTGCTTTAACAACTGTTACCTGACCACTGTAACAAAGCCTGGATTGAATCTAAGTGGAGGCCAGTCTCAGAAGTAATTATTTACAACCAGAGCTAGTCTTCATTTGCTGAGCCCTGAGCTGGCTCTTTGACTTCCCTAAGTGGGGAAAACATAAAATCTTGAGTTTCAGATTCCTTCATATGCAGATTATGGGAAAATTGTCACCTTTGGCATTTGCAGGGGGTCCTAGGAAAGCTAGTGCTTTGGTTTTAGGCATCTGTGCTTCCTGGTTTTAAGAAGCTTAGTAGTTTTCATCTGTTGATGGAGGGAGAATAGGAATCAGCTGGCTGTATGGGTATGCCTAGAACCATTCCTTTTCCCATCACATATAGCATCCTGGTTTAGTTGTGTGTGGGCACTACATTTTGGAAGGACTAGACCTACTTGATAATATGTCCCTATAAACACCCAAATAAAATATACTGATCCTAAATCAGGCATTGGTACAGCGATTATAATCTGAAACAAGACATGAGTCTGAGTGAGTCTGTGAGGTTTTGTGTATAGATTTAAAAGAAAGAAAAAAGCTGAGATCCAGGAATGATTAATGGAAGTTAATCCAGAAATGTTGCCTTGCAGCATTCCAAGTAAGAAGAGAGGACTGATTCAGCCTCTGCAGTTTGTATGCAAATTGGTCTTGCAAAAGGAAGAGAGATTGTTTTTGACAACTTGACTCTAGCAGTGCTGCAAGGCACCTAGAATGGTCCTACTTTCTATTTTCTCCAGTTCCTTATATTCCTTGAGGTGTTGATAATGAAAGACTCCTGCCCATACTGAATGCAGCTCATGTTGACAGAGACAGCAAATACACGTTAGATTTCATATTTCTCTGTCAAATCGTTTGACTTTTTTAATGCCTTTTCCATAGGGCAAGCTGTGAAAAAACATATAATTTCTGTCACCTGTTTGAGATGTCAGCAGTGGGGTTACAAGAGATATGCAGGTCTGCAGAAAAACATTCAGGAAATGGTGTTTGAATGATCTTTGAACTCCCTTTAAGCTTCAAAGAAACTGCCACACTTTCTCCTTAACCTCAGTAATTGCTGATTAAAAAAAAAAAAAAAAGCAGATTTAAGAAAGAAATCATGCAATCTAGAAACATACTTTCCATCTGTGTATTGCGGCTGAAATCCAAAATAGGCCAGCTGGTCATAGCACAGCTCACATATTCACAGTATCTGTCCTCTGAATAAGTCATTTCATCATAAACAGTGGAAAGCAAAAAGCAGAGTCTTAGCTTCTCTGATTTTTCCCCCCTCTATTTGACACTGAAAGGACTGGCAGATACTAAAAGATTCCTCTCTGATGTTAAATTTGATATCGTCATTGCATTTTATTTGCTGCTCAAATATGTCTTTTTAAAACTGTGTGATCCAGGATGTGGAGTGGAATGTTTGTTGTGGCAAATGCCTCTCTTCATTGGAGCAGTTTTGTCTGGCAGAGTTCCCAGTTGCTGTAGATTTAGCAAGTAAGTTGTGCACAAACTCTTGATTTTTGTTCTTGCTTTTTGTGGCACTCTCTCTGTATCTTGGGAGCTCCTGCAGTTTTTGGAACTAGAAAGTAGTGTCTTTCAATATCTACATTTTATATCTAATCAACAGAGACTGATCCTAGCAAGCTAGAAATTCCTCTTTAAGTAACGGACAATCTCTCCTTTATTCCTCTCCACATGATTGATTTGGCTATGGGGAGCAGACACTGTGCACAGGGGTTTCAGCCTTCCCTGCTCTTTCCCTGGGCTGGAATGGGTTGAACCAGTGCTTGTCGCTCTGCACTGAAACCTGTTAGATAAAAAATAGAGATGATGTGTCAGGTAGGGGAGGAGAGATGAAAGGTAAAAACTGTAGTAGTGGCACTGCAGGATCATGAGAGGGAAGTTAGTCACTGCAGTTTTTTGGGGTGACCTAAACCAGTTTTGATCAGACACGATGGACATGGAGCCGGTGACCAAGCTCTATCTGAAACACAACCAGTGAAGGAAAATTAAAGTCTGGTGCTTTACTGTTTTATCTGGTTTTACATTCTTCAAGTATGAATCTGGACAGACTGTGTTTAAAGTGCTTTCTATACCTAATGGCCAAACTTTTGGGTAATTCAGTGATGAAAAGCATGAGGCTACAGTGTGCAGCAAATGGATATTAGGTTGGGAGTGAGAACATACGCAAAAGAATGGCTACTTTCACAAAAGTAACCAAAAAAACCCTTTCTGCATTTATAGTGCAGTTTCCATGCACCCATATTATACCTCCATGGCTAAATAACTACAAGCACAGCCTCACCCTGGGGTCTCAGAAGAACACTATTACGCTTTGTAATTGCAGCTGTGCATTAATATGATTCCTCCTCCTCATTAAAAATGGTGTTCACTCTAATTGTATGGCCTTTTCTGTACTCTTTAAAGGACATCAACTTGTTCCATTAACTTTTTTTTTCCCTTTTAGTAACAGAATATCTCCTTCAGTAATTAGTTACAGAAATGCATTCATTTGATGTAGATTTACTGGCATTACGGAATCACTTAGGTAAAGGGGAACCTCTGGAGGTCTCTAGTCAAACATCTAGCTTAAGCAGGACTGTCTCCAAAGATACAGCAAGTTGTTTAGGGCCTTGTCCAGTGGGTATTTGAATACCTCCAAGGATTGAGGTTCTACATCTTTTCTGGGCTACCTGATCCAGTGCTTGACCCCTCTTATCATGCAGATTTTTTTCTTAAATCTAGTTGAAATTTCTCTTGCAACCAGTGTCCATTGCCTTTTGTGTCATTCCTATGCATCCCCAAAAAGTCTGTCTTCTCTATAACCCCCCATTACTTATTTATGCTGCAGTTGTTTACAGGGCTGCATGAATTGGCTGGTGAAGAGATCCAGATCCTCTGAATTGCTGTCAAGCTGAAGTAAATAAAATCAGAACCTGCTGGACAAAGGCTTCTGCAGGTCAGGAAAGAGGTACAGCTGCTCTGAGTACCTGGATAAAGCACTGATGGCCTTGCCTGGGAATACGAAAAGAAGGGTGATACAGGTACCAAAATGCTCCTCTGTGGCTCTGCTTGCTCACAGTTAGAGAAAGTATCCCCTTGTGCTTGCTGTGCAAGAATTGTCCCAGTTGTGCCACATAATAGTTTTTCCAAGAGGTAGTAAATGGTAGCTTGGAAAATCTTGGTCCTTAATGAACCCTGAAGGTTTATTAAGAACCTTCATAATGAAGGTCTTACTAGGAGTCTAAAAGGGCTCCTTCTCCTCTGTGTGGTTTTGGGAGGGTTTTTCCTCAGTGAAAATTAATGCAATTGTTCAAACAACTGAAAATACGTGTGAGCCATACCTGTCCATTGCATTTGTTCTTAGCCGACGGTGGACACACTGGAACACATCCTGCTCATTGCACTGCTCGCTCCACCTGGGCAGGCATGTCCTGTGCTAGTTCTAATATGAAAACTAGAGAAAAGTCCCTCCTTCTGAGATTTTGTGGTATAAAGTTCCACACAGGGCTGGTATTGGTACTGCACAACTGATCCCTGAGATAAGGTCTGAGGTCTCAGTCTCTTTGGAATGCAGGCGGAACAGAGATCTCTGTGCATTCTCCCATATCTCCGGTCTCAGCCTCTGTGGTCTGGCGCATGCTGTGTGTTCATTCCTCTCTTACCTTCATGGCAAGATACGTGCTACGTGCACCTCCGAGATCGGTACCAGAATGAGCAGCTCTGTGCGAATGCATTTCACATCTTTTGAACTCCCAATGAGATCAGGTGGCGTATTCAAGCAGAGTTGGCAGCCTTTTCATATTTACTTGGACAATGATATGTACAATAGATTCTGCTTCCTATCCCAGAAATTGTTTGTTCAAATCTGGTTGTGTGTGAGTGCTCAGGCACAAACAATTGCTGTCATTCATGCAGAATTGGGTGTGGTTTATATCCTTCCAGAGTTGTTTATTTGTGGTATGATTCCATCCTAAGAGATGCCTGTTTGTTGAGGTCTATGATTAATTCTTTACCTCTTTACTGACTCATATACTTAACTGTACTCAGTTAAGCAATACAGCTGAAGTTTAGCATGAGTCTGTAGATGGAGGTCTGCCTCTGTATTAACTTACTGTAATGAAAATGTAAAATAACCAGAGCAAACCCCTATTCTAACTACATATACAATCAAGTATGCCCTCAAGTAATTGGATCTGTAGGATAGAAAGCAAAACATTGCAAATGGTACCGGTTTGCAGTAATTCATAATCCTTTAAGCATATAAATCCACCAGACAGCTTAGAAGTGCAATTTCTGCCACCAGCTATGTTGAAAATGCACTTGCATACTTAGTACTAAACTATGGCATCAAGCAACAAGCTATGCTCTAGGGACAGTGCAGAGCCCCTATCACTCCCGTGCCAGTCCTGGGAGTTGTCATGTCTTGGGGAGGCACAGTGCCTGCAGAGCTTCTCTCGCATCACTATTAATCAGGGCACTGTTTGCACTCCTCTCTGCATCTTGTCAGCCTCCGTGGCTGGTGTGAGGGGCACGATAGCCTCGTCCCCTCGGTGAATGCCACAAGAACTGCTGCAGTGGGTCGCAGCCAAAGCCCAGCCAGCCCAACAAGCGCTATCTGACAGTGGCCTGCAGCAGATGTTTAGAGAAAGAGAAGCAGACCAAGGCAATTACAGAGAGATACTTTCAGTGGTTTGCCGGGAAACCAGGAATGTGGAGGCTTCTTGAGGCAGATATTGTCTCTATGCTTTAGCATATGATAGCTGCATAGGCTGCCAGTGAACTTGTTTTAATCTCCTTTTGAATTATGTTTTCTCTTCCTGCCTCCCCAATATCTGATGGCAATACATTCCACAGTGATTCCCTGATGTGTGAAACCGTCATTTCTTCTGCTGCCTTTAACCTACCACCTGCTAAGTGGACTGGGCAATTTTCCCCTGTGGTCACCTTCCCATTCTTGCACTTTGAGAAAAAAGATACTTGACCCTGGTGGGCAGCAACATCTTCAGTCGGAAACATTCCACTCCTCCTGTCCACTGCTTGTACAAGGGGTACAGGTGGGGAAAAGATGATTTTGTGCCCAGATTGAAAACAAACGGGTGAATAAGAAAAGGATACGATCTGACAGACACCCTCAACAATGACCTTGTGTTTAGGAGTGGAGAAGGCTCACCTCTGTAACTTCTTGTCATAGACAGCAGCAAAGATCAGGGCAGAGATCCCTTTCTGCAGCAAGAACAGCAAACACCTTTTAGTGAAAGCAAAGCATGTTTCTAACAGTAGAATGTGGAGAGGATGTTTTCCCTTTAAGAAATATCTATTCAAGTTAATTGAAACATCTGTGTAAAATTCATTACATTGTTTCCTTTCAAAAAGAAATGACAGTTCAGTTCAAAGCTTTTGAATTATACTTAGATTTTTCTTTAGATGATTTTTTTTTCATTTAAAAATTAAGTTTACTAGAGTTTAATTTCAAAGAAAACAAAGGAAATGAAGAAAAAATGCAGGGAAAGCAAGAAAACCTGTCTTCCCCTCCATTGTGAACTGCTCCTGATAAAAAATGCACTTCATGAAAATAAAAAGTCTCCTCCACCTTCTCTAATATGAAGGATTAGACCTGCTAGAGAAGTGCCAGATACTTTGTCTTTAAAATGGTCTTTGTCAGGCTATGTGTGCTATGCAGTCCAGACCTGGTGGCTGATAATTATGATTAAAGTCACATTTTACCGTATTTACGTATTTTAAATTAGATTCCAGGTAGCAAATTACAAGAGAACCAGAGAAGGATATTTACAAAACAGCATTTAATTCTTTCCCTCCCTTTTATGTTTTATTTGGTGAGAATTTTCCACAGAGGAATCAGGATTTTTAACCTATCAAGTCTGACAGTTGTAAACTGAATGACAAGCAGAATTTAACATATAAACTTTTGCATTTTTTAAATATCTCAGCTATAGAAAATCTCCTATTCATTGGCCTAGCAGATGTTGAAATCAAAATAGATTTCTCTATTATTCTTAGAGGAGACCAAAATACGAGCTGATTCTGAAAGGGTGACTGAACAACAGTCCCTATCTCCCCCCATGATGGGAAAAGATACTAGAAAAATTAATGTTTTCAAATGCCTTATTTGACATTTCTACCTCTTATTTATTTATTTAATTCCAGGATAGCCACAGTGAAGTAAAATAGGTGCTAGTACTGCTGGCAGACTAAAGGAGACTTTGCAGGTGCAGGAAATAGATACTGAGAAGCAATGACTGAATATTCTTGCTAATGATCTCTCTAGCAATGGATTAGTATTTATTTTAGGAAATGTCTGAAATATATGTAGTATCAATAAACCTCAAAGAAGTGTTCTTCTGTAAGTCAATGCAATTGCCAAAAGACTACTGCTACGTAAATGAAAATCTGCTAATTGTTTAGTGTTGCCAAATGTTTAACTGGCCTCTGAAACTTGGCATACACAATGAAAATCAGTTACCAAATGGATAAAACAATAGCAATTACCAGGGAAACGCGATCTTGAGTTGTGTGCTGAGATGCTCTGCTGCCTTTACCACCTACTGGATGAGCCGGGTGAGCTCCCGGTGAGGTGCTCAGAACCTGAAGGCAGCTGTGGGAGGTGCCAAAATCTGGGCAGCTTGTGACAGCAGATGCAGCTCAGTGGCTCAGGGCTTGGTGAAGGAGCACACAGTAGAAGGTATAGCAGCAGTAATAGCACTGTATTTTTTGTGATGGGAGGCCACTATATACCTCTGGTCTGCGAATCTCAGCTGAAGGTTAGGGGATGATTGGAAGTAATTACTAGGAAAAGCTGTGTCCAGCATAATATCTTGATCTTGGACGGTATCAGTCTTTGATGGCTTCTGAAGAATGGTAAGAGTCTGAAATCAGGTTCTTTTTTCAGATGTCTGGACTTAGACAGGATAATTCTGGGTCAAAGTGATGAGACTGGGTCTACATGTGGCTCTCTGGCTCCAGCCAATCCCACATGGCCTCAGACAACTATAAAGAAATTCCCTTTGGGGTCTTCCAGCATGACAGAACTAAAAGCTCATGATTCATTTGATTCCAAAAAAATGGTGCAACAGCAATGCCCATTTTTTCCCCCTGGCTTAAATGAGGACCTAGATGGCTGGTTCAGGTGTGTCTGCAATGTAAAAATACCTGCAAGTTAGGTGAGATTAGGGGCCCATTTACAGTGTCAGTGGATTGTAGCTGTTATGAACTTCTGAATGCACACACCGTTCTGGCTTTGTGTCAAAGATTTGGCATGACGTTGCTCTAAGGGGAAAAATATTCATGCTTGGTTTCTTTGATCCAGATGTGGAAAGCTCAGTGCAGGAACCAAGCCTGGCAGCAGCAAAAGGTTGGGATCACAGCAGTACTTCCACTTGGCTACATTTGACCTTCCAAACGTCACTCTTCCGGTATACCTACACATAATATAGGTATTGCAGGTATTGTGTTGCTAATCAAATTATCACAGCTCTAAGGTTGCTTCCACAAAAATGGAACAGAAGCAGTGATGATGGCAAGCAAACCCAATATTCATTGTTTACACAGGTTTTGTTCTTAAAGGCCAGAAAAGAAGTGTGAGGTTTAAGGGACATGCTGGAACTTATTGCCTGTATCATCCACTGTGACTTTTCTATGCAGGATTACCCCATAATGTGCTGAATTGCCACAGGGTCATGGTAGTTTTCTGATAAATGACCACTGGAGTGAGCACTGAATATGCAATTTCCAAGTTACTATCCAAATGGGTAGTTAAAATCTATTTATAAAATCCTTCCTTATCTTCAGCGCAGCCTTTTGTACAACTCTCTGCAGGACGAAGTAAGCTTCTCAAGTTGATGACATCCTTTAAAAGAAAAAACATACTATTGCTTCCCATGCAAAAAAAAAAGTTCATTACAATCTCTGAAGCATAAATGAAATAACCTAGTCTTGCAGTCATTAAGCTTCTCCATAACTTTTCTGACCACCGATTTTAGTGTGATTAAGGACGGATACCGTGTACCCGACAACATGTTTGCATGTGCTCAGCCAGGAGATGCTTCATGCTGACCTCAAGCAGCCGCTACCTCAAGAACACTGGAATTCCAAGTGGATGATTTTAAATGCAATTTATCTGCTCACATCCTATGTACTATCCCCAAGGTCTCTCCAAACTGCCCTGTGGTTATGCCCCAAAATATATTTCATGCACCAAATGTAATTCAAATATGCCCCAAAGTGCTTGAAGACCAAGAAGTCAGTTCTGATTGAAATAATTCCTCAAGGGAATGTTTGTTGCTAAATTGTGGCTGAATACCACAGAGATTAATAATCCCGGTACAAAATATTTTTCCATGCTTTTTCATTCCACTCATTTATTTAAAACATATGCCAGAGAGCATTAATGTTTAAAAATGTCCCCACCCACATCCCTGTACAATGTCCTAGTAAGAAGGGCCCAAGGTTATTGTAAGTGTAGTCTTCTGACTGTGCAGTTAGGTACTTTTACATCACTGACTTTCTACCCTCAAGTGTCCTCTCTACCAAGAGCATGAGCTTTTTCCCAAATGCCCTTAACAGTGATAAAATGGGCCTTACAACATGTGAGCTTTTATGTCTGGGAAGAGAGAGAAAGGGGTTTCTGTGGCATAAATCACCTCAATTTACATGGCTGTATTAGGATGAATCCACCCCAGAATTGTCTCTTATGCATCAAAGTTTACGTGAGTGGCACAGGTGTGGATGTGTGAAGCTTGGAAGGGTGAATTCTGACGTGTTGTTCAGATGGTTTGTGGCTGCTCATTTTTTGGGGGTGGGAGCCTGCCTGCCTACTGTGTTGTTTCTCTGCTAAAGGAAGGTGATGGTACAGAATATGGGGACAGCAGCCTGTTCTCATTCCATACTGACACTGGTGTGGAAAGGCACTGTGTTTCAGGAGCTGGTCTTAGAGACCAGTGTGGTGTCCCCCTTCCGCCGCTGCTCCTACAGCTCCCCCTGCCCCTTCCCTGGCTCGGTGAGAGGCAGGCAGGACTGCAGTTCTGCTTATGCATTAAGCAAGACAAAACACGTAGCAGACAATAGCAATGCAGTAACAGAATACAGCAAACTTTTCTGGCTCATCACTATTTTTGTTTTTCCTTTGAGTGTATATAAAACGCAGCAAGAGAAACTGTATAACTTTTTTGAAAGTGAAGGTAAGGAAAAACAGAAATATGGTATCACTGAAACATGAAGATTACAAACAAAATGAGACACTTTGTACAACTGTGCAGAGAAAGCAGCTCTTAAAATTACAATGATAATCTCCGAGTCAGACCCAGTACTTGGGTGATTGTTTTAATTAGAACTGACATATATTTGTTTCTAGATGTTTCAGAGAGTAAGGAAGAAGGGAGATCTTGGCAGAAAGTGTGTATGAGGAGGCACCTGATGCTTTTGAGCCTGAAGCAAACCTCCCCCAAACTCTTCAGGATGTCATTGAAATACACAGATGTAATTATTTGAAGTTGCTGAAGGAATTGATGTTGCAGTAATTAGGCAACTCATTACATCAAGAAATGAGGAAATAAGACTGACACAGGTAAAAAGGAACACACTGATGATTTAGTGCAGGATGGTAAGAAGTTTAAGGTAAGGCTTTATGAGAGGAATAGCACCTAGGAGAGAATCAGCAGACAAAGAAAGGCTTGCTTTCATCAGTCCATCCAAATTATAGATATAATAAAGAAAGGGATGTCAATTGAGTGAACACTGCTGCTGTCTGGCCTAGGCTTTCACTCAGCATCTTGCTCCCCAGGCCTCCATCTTCTACAGACTCTTGCCAAATGTTGTTCCATGGAACCTCAAATGAAGGGTAGCATGTGTGAGCCATCTAGAGCTGGACTTGTCATGTCTCTCATCCAAGTGGACAGAGTACTTCCTATAAGTTCAGATAACTTTGAACCAGGGCTCCAGGTGCCTTATACTTATACCCTGCCTTGAATGAAAATGCCCGTGGAGTGTGCTTATTCTACAGTGCAATCGACTTCCTGTCTTTTCTCTTACTTTTTTGAGCTCTGCAACTACTATTTGCTGGAACTTCTAGTGCACCATTTCAGACTTTCCACCCCAAAATTGTCCAGGTTAATATTCTATTATTCATTCTAACATCTGTTATAAGCCAATTATTAAACAAACATTTTCCTCAGGGAAGCCATGGTGGAAATAACAAGAGGCAGAGAGGTACTTTTTACATGTCAGTAAATATTTTGAGAGTTATGGTGAAACTAAACTTTCACACATGACATTCTTACTACAGCAGTAAACTTTACCACGTACACAGAGCTTTATTGATTGTCTTTACAGGTGGTGTGGGGCTGTTCAAAACTTCTAAACAATAAATTATCAGCATGTGCTACCTCTTTGCAATTTCTCTTCCCATTAAGAGAACAAATGGAATAAAATTATTTCAGCTTTCCTCTCTTTCCCTACTTTTTAAAGTTTCCTACTAACTGTTCAATATATTTGAATTACCTTCAGCTTCAGTTTTACAATACAATTCTCAGCTGACCTTTTGAGTTTCCTATTGTGTCACCATACGCTTAATCTCTGCCCTTTCGGATCATAGATCTCCACTTTGTCTATTCTTTAGCTGTGAAGAGTCATCACCAGTTTTGCTGAGGAGTGTTGGGTCACTTCAGATCTGCAGGGAGAGAAGATGCTAACAGGGCCTGGGTACTTAATCAAGTTTATGGTGCAGAAGGGCCCTCATGACCAGTCACTAACCTGAAGCCAAACTTACTGGATCAAAAGTGACCAGAAGTTATTTCTGAAATCTTCTTGGCAGCTATACAGAAACAGAAACTAAAGCTAGTAAAGTTGGTTTTGGTTGTGCTTTTATGTGTTTCATTTGGTGGGATTTTGGTTTTGTGGGGTTTTTTCCTTTTTAACAGAGCATGTCCTGTGAAAGTTTTACTGGAAATTTTTCAACAAATCCCACCCTCCCCAGAAGTGCCTTAATTGGAGGTAGGGGTGAGAATTTGTCAATTTTTTTTTTCTTTTTCTGCCTTTTGCATTTCCCCACATAAACCAGGTTCCTGGTTTGGGCAGTAAAAATGCAAGAAAACCCAAACTCTAAGTACAGAGGTGGGAAACTGGGAAACGAGGATAATCCCAAAAGACAGTAGTGACCGGCTGTCCCGAGCAGCGGCTGAACACGGCTCATCCCAAAACGAGATGAGGTGCTGCCTGTCCTCACATTCGTCCCGCTGGCATCGTAGCCGCGCTCGGCACAGGGCAGAGATGGGGAGCACACACCAGAGGTGTCAGAGGCAGCAAAAACTCCTTTATCCCCTGGCCCTGGACACAGCTGCTTTGGAAGAAAGCAGCCCCAATTAGCAGCTCGGCGAATTCCCGTCGCTGCTCGGCAGCTGCAGTTTCGGGGTGGGATTTCGGGCTGAGCCAGCTCCCCGGAGCTCGGACCCAGCTCTCCCTCGGAGGCGCTCGGGGAGGGAGTGCGAGCGAGTTTGCACAGCTGCTGCCGGCCCTGGGCAGCCCGGACCCAGGAGCCAGAAAACCGGTCAATTAAAGGCTTGTCATTGACTCCGATGGGCTGCAAATGAGCGCCAGAGTGAATAAAGAGTTTCAGTTCCTGGAGCGGTTCAGCTGGCACCTTTCACCAGGAAGGGGCCAATTTTGCAGTTTTAAGTAAATAAAGTTTAAAGCAAACAAAGCTGTTTTTCACCAAAACTCTGGATTCTTTGTACGTGAAGAAGTGGAGGCTGCCATTGCCTCGGAGAAAAACTGACAGCTGAAAGGAGCAAAAGTAGAGCTTGTGAATGAAGAGAGCCGTATGACACATTGCAACTCCCCTAAATCATGCGAGGAAGCCTCCCGCAGTAATACCGGAGCTAACTCCAAACCTGAGGAGCTTTATAGACCTGTCGGCGCGGCACCCTGCCTGGGGCACATCTCTGGTACCTAACACAGCTGTTCTGCCTCTAGGACACAAGCCGGTGTGTGTGCTGTGCTGGTGGGACCAGCCACTGCCCCTGAATGCTCTGCGGACACCCAGCGTGATGTCCTGGTGCATGCTTGCACACATACTTGTCCTAGTTTGATGCCATGCTTTGGAATTTAAATCTGTGCATAATCTATATACAGGCCCTAGATCGACCAGAGTATTCAGCAAATAAGTGTTCGAGCAGCTAACCTGATGGCTTTTTTTTTTTTTTGTACTGAAGTTAAATGGTGCACTAATTTCACTAAATCAACCTAAATTCACCTTTTCTATTGCAGTCACACCAAACACACGGCGTGATTTGAAGAGCTGCATTCATGTGCCTCTACTATGCAAAGTAGAAAGACTGATACATGGATTTCTTTGGGACATTTCTCACGTTCCTGTTGAGATTCCATCCTAAGAAAGGTGCAAAAGGGAGCTAAAATTAACCATTTGGAAGTCTGTGATGTTTTCACAAGGAGATAACAATTTCCTCCTCTTCGGCTTACAGTATGTTAAGTATTTAGTAAATAGTCTGGAAAGAGACTCTTTCAAGGATTTTCATTACTTAACACCTACTGTTTCAACTATTCCTAAACTGCTGTAATAGTGCAAGCTAAAGGGATTTCAGATATACTGACTTAATTTTTTCTTCCCATTCCCTTCCCCTCACCCCATTCACTCTCCTTTTTCTGGCCAGAAAACCTCAAACCCCAGAATTCCTCCAAAAACACAACATCAGTAATAATCAGAATGTTGAATTTCTGACAAATGCCATCTGCTGATTTCTTTTTTTTTCCTCCCCAAAAGACAAGATTTTGGATAGGGCTAGTAAGTACTTTAGCTTCTTCTACTTTATGGTACCAAAATAATCACCATGGCAACTCTTTAAGGGCAGTCTTCCAAACAGATTTATTGTGAATGCAAGAACTCAACAGCACTCTCTAGCAAGAAACAAGACAGCATCTATTGCAGGTTATTTTGGTGCAATGCATGAATGATGACTAATAGACACAGGCATGTCTGTCTGAACTTTTTCAGTTATCCTTAATAGTTTAGCTTGCCATATTTATAGGTGGTGGAGGATGCAAGGGTGGGGGAGGGAGAAGCAATCAGTATTAAGCTTACACAGATTATGTTGTAATTGCCTTTCCTGAACACATTTTTTTCAGCCACTGATGGCTGTAAGAGAAGAAAGCCAGAGAAATAGCACAAATACTGGGACAAGGATGCACTAGACTAGAACGAGAGTAAAATTCTTTTGAGATAATAATGGAAGGTTTTGGCACATAGTTTTTCTCCTTCTCTTCCTTTCTTGTTTCATGTTTCTTAGTAAAACAATGAAAGTATGGAAGATTGTCAAAACTATTGTTTGTCATACTGGGGGAAGGGAAGGGAAGGGAAGGGAAGGGAAGGGAAGGGAAGGGAAGGGAATCTTCTGCATGGTCAGGAAGACAGGCCGGGATAAATGCTAAATTATTAATTCCAAACAGTCATGGTAGTGTATTCCAGGTAGCTCCTTTCTGGCTCAGGTATTGGTTGGAGTTAGCAGGTATAATCTGTACAAAACCCAGAATTTTGAAAACCAGCCAGCATTGCTGTATTATGTAGTTGTGTAAGAGGTTATATATGGTAGTTGCTTTGCATTTGGCAAATGGTTCTCACTTAAACATTCGTTTAGCATGATTACTTAAGTGAACCATATAAGGCTATTCCTTGGAGCTGCAAAATTAACTTGTTATAGTGATGTACTATGCCAAAAGCTAATTTAGGATCTACTTAGAAATTTATAACATTTATTTACCATGCCATTTGAATAAGGCAACTTTGCTGACAACTCTTAGCTGGCCACAACTTTCATGTCATGCTGTATCTCATCTCATGCTCCCAAACATTTGTTTTTCTGTTATGCTCTGTCACCCCATTCCTCTCAATGCAAAGTAAGAAGATAAGAAACTGTGTACAGAAGTAGAAACCCACTGAACCCTGTAAAAAGTGTCCTTTTCTGCATGAATGAGGGGAGGACTTTGGACTTTTGGAAGTACTGCTTTAATTGAATTGAGCATTGAAAGAAATACAAAGGATCTTTTCCACCCTCCCTCTGATTTGAGGAGATCAGAGACTCAAGGAGGGGAATGTTTCTCTCCTTTTTGTCAATTCAACCAAAAGAGAATGTTAAATATGCTGAAGGATTCCCTGCCTGCAATGTCATGCTTGGAGATAACGTCCTGGAGAGGTTACTTAAATATACACATGCACTATGCAGTAGGTACTCTTCTTCAGGTGTAAGATATCCCACAGGTTTTGTTTGTGGGCTTTCCCTGCCTCAGCTGCATAGCAAATTGTTTATGAAGTGAGACATGAGGTAGAGCAGACTTACTGATCCAGTGAAGCAACTTCTGCAACCACTGTAAAAAACTTGCAAGGGTTCCTTGAAAGTAGGGAGTGAATGGAGGCTGGGGAAAGCACTGATGTTGCTTTCTGTTCAGTCAGTTCAAAAGTTGGCTCACCAGCTTATGCTCAGTCAAATGAGGGAAGCAAATCCAGGAGAGCTCCCTCTGGCCAGGTTACAATACTCCTTATTTATCTCAAGAGAACCTGAGATCACAGTCTGTCCTGTTGTCTCTTTTTACGTCTCATTTTCTGTGCAACCAGCCTTTGTGCAGAAAGCTCCCTGTGTTGCTCTTCGGTGCTAGCTTCAGCTTTCTCCTCAATCCCAGCTCTTTTGCTCTTCAGCACTGTAACAATTCCCAAACAACAAGAAAAATAACGAGGGGAAAAGTTAATTTGCGTCTCATTGTAGATACTAATTGCAGAATGCGTCGTCTTTCTTTTCTCCCTTTTCTCCCCTTTGCTGACGCACATGCTCTATAATAAGCTCTGTTACTTGGAGCCTGTAAGCCTCTGTAGTAAGCTGAAACTGCTACTATATTTACTCACTTTCCACATTTAGACAAAGGCTATTTTTAACCGGAGTTCTATTTGCGGGGGCTGCCAACGTCACTTAATGTTCACATGCATCTTGGGCATCATATGCTTGTTATTTTTATTTACTGTGCCTCTGCCAGGTCTGCTTTTTTATGGGAAGAAAGAATGAGAACGCTTCTTCAGGCCAGTTCTTGAAAGCTCTTTTGTACAACAGCAGATACACAGATATGCAAAGAAAATCAATTCAGCGGCAGATTTGGCAAACTTGCTTTTTAATGGCTGGCATTTTTTATCTCTTGGTCTAGTCGCAAAGCTTTGTTCTTAGTCCCACTGCATTTGTTAAAGGTGAGGATGTTTCAAAGGTATGTTAATTATTCTGGTGTCTCCTGGAGGAGCCATGAGCTCTTGTTCTGTGGTTAGGGACATGGGGATCAGGAAATTATTACGATTCCAGCACTGCTACCAGGTAGTTAAAACAGATGATGTGTAAATAATCAGTGCTTTTCTGATCCTCCTTGTTAATAGGTGCATGTTTTGGAACTTGAATGCAACAGATGTTATTTTCAGATAATTAGTTCAGATTTTCAATGTAAGAGTCCCCTGAAAATGCTGAAAGTAGTGGGCTGCAGCCATAAATCAAGCCTGTAAACTGAGGCCTGTACACAGTGTTTTCTGAACGGGTTTCCCTGCATTGCTCTAGTGACCTGAACTTGACCCAAGGGAATTGCCCTTTACAAAGGTTTGGAACACTTCACTCAGCATGCTGACTCAGGACGCCTGATTCACTTGGTATTGCCATCATCATATGCCCAGGATTGTGAGATACCCTCTACCCACATGCTTTTGTAGGGAACAGGTTATCCTCTATACACAAAGTGGCATCTTCAGTCACACTAAAGGATGAATTCTTTAAAAAACTTTAGAAAGGGGTAAAGTTAGGGAAAATGCTGTGCTGTCAGCATACTTAACTGTGAGGTTTTAGCAGGAAACTAAGTTACAGAAGAAAGCTGGAATGGAGTCTCCTAAGGTGGATTTTAATTTTGAAATTTTCTGGAAAGCTTACAAGTCTGGGGGTTTTTTTAAAATCTCTCTCAGTACTTCATACTCCCAACATTAATTCCCTTTTCAGACTGATTTCAACATGAAAGAGACTTACCAAGCCTCACATAAGTCAAGATTTCTGTATGCTGATCATAACAGAATCAAATCTTTTACATTTTCCTGTAATTAATTTTTCCAGTGTTGTTTCTTTCTCCACTGTAGTGAATGTTTTCATTTTCTTAAAAAAACCCCAACAACTTCTGATTGTCTGTGAAGTGAGGTCTGGGTTTTAAAATCAAAACTGCTAATTTCACATATGTGCTTCCAGAACTGGGCAGTGAAATCCCCACTAAGTCATGGACAGGTGTTCAGACGCAGTGGGAACTGCACATGCTAAATCTTCTATAGGTTAATCCATTTATTTAGGTGACTAAACATGAATGAATCTACATAGCGGCCTTCAGAGGCTTTTATTTAAAAACATGTCCAGACTAATGATATTATCCTATGTGGGGTTCTTTCCATGGGAAATTATTTTTCTACTGCTAGCTGGTGCTTTTTTTTTAACAGTTTGGAGACTAAAACCTGAAACTAAATGCCAGGAAATGGAAGGTTGTAAAAAACTCAACAAAACACCACATAACTGTATACCTTTTATTAAAAACTGTTATAAAAAGCTTTTATTTTTCAGTCCCCTTCAGTTCCTGCTAGGCTTTAAATTTACCCTTGGACAGTAAAATGGATTCTAGACGTAAGGGTCACCTCAGGCTGGCACAGTGTGTGGTATCTGTGTAGGTCTCTTGCTCTGTCATGGTTCATGCTGGTGGGGCACAGTAGCAAGGGTAACTGCTGATCTGGCTTATTGAGATGAGAAATCACATTTAAATTTTTTTGTTATAACTTCTGGTCCTTTGCTGGGCGTGTAATTGTAAACAACCTGTCCCATGTGTAATGTCTTTGATATCCTCTGCCACATGACAGCTAAAATTGCACAAGAAAAAACATATGTAAGCACGCTTTTGGAGGCAGAACCCCTCTTGCCTTTGTCATGCCACCAGCATGTGACATGCACATGGCTGCCCAGTGACACACGGCCAGTGGCTGTGCGTATCAGGAGCAGAGGTGAGCTCATCTGCGTTTTCAAGGTAAATCCATTGGTTACGGTGCACCGAGGAGGAATGAGGACAACAAAAACCTGTCTAATTAAAAGAGCCATTAGTGTTTGCTGTCACAAGTTACAAGTAGCAATAACTTTGATTCAGAAGCACTGGCATAATCTTCATCTTTCTTCTACAAAGGCAGTTTCTCCAATTATTTTACTGCAGTGCCCAGGCAAGTTTTTGTAGTGTATGCAAAGATATGGTATGTTTATGCATATATGAATGGTTGTTTTTCTGTCTGTTCTCCACAAGGGAAAGAGTGGGCGTGACGGAGTCTGTAGAGATCAGGAAGCTTCAGTAACATCCTCTCACTGCTCTGTGTGATACAATTTTCTACCTCTCCCCTGCAAACAGCATCAAACTTTGCAATTTATAGTAGTACTGAACTTACTCTGTGGCCACAAATGGCAGGCAGGTTCCAAAAATATTAAACAGACTCATAAGAGAGCCTCAGCAGCCTGCTGCCAATATACATGATTTTTTACATTATCAAATATTTGCACTAGACTGTGGCAGGACGAGACTTATCAAAAGCAAAGAGAGCCTTTTTCATCTGAAGATCTGCTGTGGAGGGGAGGCAAATGGGTTAAGCATTACAAGAGTTTAAGCTGACAGCCAGCTCTTGTGCTCTGCTGCTTAGCAGAGGTTTCCCTTTGATGGAAAATATTTCAGTGACACAGGACACTGGCAGCTGAGGTAATACACTGCTGCTGCAGGAACCTTGTGCTTGCCAGGGAAAGTCAATGGGTGAGACAGCTCCGAGAACAGCAGCGGCCGGCTTCTGTCCCCCCTCATGCATTGCTCATGTGAGAGTGCCTGCTGCAGGACTGGTGGGGTGGATTGCACTGGGAAATGCACCAGATCAGGGCAAATTTGGATTGTTTACCTGTTGCTACAACGAAGAGCCTGAGGCATGACAAGCAGTGCCCTGTGTTATTCACTATGGAGAGAAGCACCAGGACAATGCTTATGGATCATTTCAGTCAAACTTGAGCCTTCAGAGCAATGTTTTACTGCCTTCCCTGTTGATTCTTGGACGCATTCAATCTATGTACAAGTGTATTGTGGCTTAATGCATGAGTTGTCAGGAGACAACACTCAAAACCAGTAGCACCAGTTCCATTTCATGTGGCCGATCAAACTTGTCTCCTTGTCAACAACATCCTTTGTTGTAAGACGAGCATTTCGTTTGTACTGTTCGAAATGCTCATTATGGTTCACCAGAGCACACCGAGGTCCAGAGCCCCCAAGCTGAGCCACAGACCTGAAATCTGTGCCAACTACCTTCTGTAAGTTGTGAGCCTGTGCTGCTTGAGCAGTGTAGGAAATACTGCTGGCAGCACAGGAACATGTACACACAGAGTTCACCCTCGGTGCCCTGGTATATTTAGGTACACAGCAGATTTAGGGTGGTACGAGGGAGACATAAGGCTTTTTTCCTCACACTGATCTCTCATTAACTAAAAAGAAATCAACAAATTAACCTCTTTCGATCCAAAAAGAGGAGGTTAAATTATTGGTAGGCAAACCAACAGACTGGAAATTTTTGGTAGAAAAGACTACATTCATTAAAATTACTGGCATTTTTTGGATCAGTTGAACCAACTTTTCCTTTTCTATTGAATTCCAGTATCTAGTGGCTTTGAGGAAGCCCTTCAGTCCAGGCATGTGAATTCAGAAGCCATTTCACTTGGAGAGTACAATCAGTGCTTTTGAAATTGTTGCTTCACGACACTACTTTTTTTGTGGAAAAAACTTGCAGAAGAAATGTGAGAGTAAAAACACTATTTTTTAAAAAAAATGTACTCAGATTATTTGACATATCCTGTCTCAGGAGTTTCACAGATGGGTTTTAAGTAGAGATGGCATTATTTAAAATAGACCCAGATTTCACATATCACAGAAATCAAAGTAATTTTTACCTGAGGTTATCATGTTCTAAAGAAAAAGACTACTGTACTGTTTAGATTTGGGCACAGTTAGGAATATACAAGAATATTTGAATCTAGGCTTAAAAGCAGGGTAAAGGCAGCATGAGCTGCATGGAAGGAAGTAGTGAATCAGGCCCTTCATTTCCAGGCATTTCCAAGCATTGCTTTTCTTCAGAGAGACAGAGAGAGTAAGCTGGCATTCAGCCCTCAGTCTTCATTCAAACCTAATTCCAGTTGCAATATTGCCAACTCTAAGTGTTAAAAATCAGGAGAATAAAAAAATACTAAATAAATGTTGTATATTTCTGTTTGCCGTCTGGTGTTTGAGACTTAATATGGGTTATGTTCCCAGGCTTTTCTCTGCAGCCAGAAGAGATTGAAACTCTGGAGGTAAGAAGTTGAGGGCAGAATGAGATTCTCACAAAGCATTTGACTCCAAAATCAGCACTTGAATTGAAACCCCAAATATTAGGAGATCCACACTATAAAATCCCATGAGTCAGAACACATTACCATAAGCTTGTGGGTATTTTATTGAATAACAATTGTGAAAGGACACCAGGAATAATTTCTTTATGTTACATATTACTGAACATACTCTCAATAAGAGTTAAAAAAATAACTTTTAAGAATTAGAAGCTCCAAAAAGACCTTTTTTTTCCCTAATCTGACTTTTATGGCGATCTGTCAGCAAATATACAAGATTTCAGTGTTCCTGACACATTGGGTTCTCTGTATGCCACGTGTCTGTCCCCTGGAATAGGCTGCAGCATAAGATAAAAACCAGGATAAATGAGGACATTTGTTATAGCCTGTGAATCCATCCAGCCCAAATCTCCTGATACATAAACAACACCAGGTCCAAACATCTTGTCACATCTGCTTTGTACACCAAACAGCTGGGTGCACAGATGCTTTGGTCTGCTGGAGCATCTTAGGCTGAGTGCATTCTTCTGGGTGCTTAGTTATTTGTTTTAATTGGTTTTGATGATTTGACTTAAATGGCTTCAGATCTAGCTGGAGTACAGGTACTTTTGTGGCTGATTGTGACAGCTGCCACGGGTGCGTGAGAGGCAACATCGGTCACCTAAAACTTCTGGGTGAGAGATCACCAGGAGCAGGCCCTGAGTTTAAAGACACTGATTTCAGAAGCAGGAGCGTTGCTCTCTGACCTAGAAAAGACACTTCATCACACGTAATGAGGCCCAGCCCCCTGGAAAACAGTGGAAAACCACACATAGAAACACACAGTTTCCGGGAATGGAAGTGAAAGTTAAACAGCTAAATTACATAACTGCTTGTATACATTAGGTGTAGATCAGACATACTTACATACACACATATATACATACATATATATACATATACATGTATATATATTACGTATATATGTATTTTTAATGAGTGGTAGAGCATCTTGTCGATTTCTCCTTGCCCTCCCTCCCTAAACCCATTCTGTCACGCTACTACACCACACCACACCATAATTTACTCTCAAAGCTGCTTGAAGGCCAAACCAGGTCTCTCTCATCCACACAGTTAAACAGCCAAAACGCCAATGAGGACGGCAAGTAACAGAGAGCATTTATTCTGAAAGGGGATATGCCCAGTGGCTCAGTGATTCCCCACGTTACTCAATCTTTTCATGATCCATTTCAGACACACTGGGAAGAGCCCTCTTGCAAACAGCACCTCCACAAGCACCTGGCACGTGTGTCAGTACTCCGCTACTGGAAGTATTGAACCAGTCTAATGTTCCTCAGCTAACAAAAGCAGAAACAATCACAGAGCTAGATGGCCTGGCGTCTGGCCAACTTTAATTAATGTAGTTCTACCAAGCATCACATATTTGCCTCCAAAAAAAATTTCAGTTCATATTAAAGGAAAATCTGGGGAAATAAACCACCAAATCCCTGTCAGTACCTAATCTCAGTGTCTCCCATTGCAGGACAATACCCCTTAACTGCCATTTCAACCTCAGGCTGCTCCCACATGGTGCTGAGCCCACTCCCTCAATCTCATGTTTGTTTTCTCTATCCCTTTGGGAAGCTTCATGCTTGAGGACATACCACACGTGTCCTCCATGCCATAAGCATCTACACAGAAACGACCCAGCTGGCAAAGACCTTTACAAGTTTTCTAGCAAGCTCCATAAACATGTGAACAGTTCTTTGTTCATTTGATGTGTTTAATTTAAAATCTATAGAACAAAGAGGAAGGGATATCGCTGGTTGGAGAGGAACTTTCCCTAACCAGCAGGCCAGGGAAAGTGCTTTGTGTCTATTGCTAGTAAACAGGCAGGAGGGAATCCTGTCCTCAGTGTCACCGCCAGGACATTGGCTCACCTCTAGTCATTCTAGATGCACCCTGACATTTGCTAAGTCAGACTTCTCTCATGTCTCTGAGCACTGTCCACGAGGCACCAAATTACTCACTTCTGTCTCCTGGGAACACCTCCCTGTCATCAGTCCTGTGCCACAGTGATACTGCATCACGAGTCACTTAAGATTAATTACAATGCTCCACATTTACTGAACCTTGAAGGATCAGCTTTCGCTCCTCCTCCTCCTCTTGCCTTACTGTGATAGGGAATTCACACAGAGTCCAGCACAGCTACCTGATATTCTTTGAAGTTATCTGCTGATATTTATAAACTTTGAGATTTTTGTGACATACTACTAAGTTTTGCTTTGACTAAATCTTACATTAAATTTAATTTTCCTGATTTTTGACCCAAACTCTGGGAAAAAAAATATCATTCTTGTTTCATTCAGTGCCACGATATTGTCCCTTGATGTAAATGGTGGAAAACTACCTTTGCGTTCAGCACTGCTTGTATAATTTTTTTTAAACATCAGTGCAACCAGTTAATTGTTGAGTTCACCATGCACCAGGAGCTGTACTATGCCACCAAATTAGAAAGGCTAATAAACATTTTTGCCTCGGGTAAAGAATTTGCAACAAGAAATGTATTCCATGAATGTAGTTTCTTTTCTGCTCAAGGACTGTCTCTGGGAATGTTGCTGTTTCCTGGAGATGGCTGTAATAAAAGCTAAAATTAACAAAATAGGCGTTACTATAGGCATTGCCAGTAATCTTGCAGGAAATGAAATAAAACCCCTCAATCTATGCATATTTGTGCATGTAAGATCATGGTTTGATTTCCTCCCATTGCTCAGGGTAGTTAACCTCCATCACCCGAATAATCATGCAAATCAAACTGGAGCCTTGTGAGAATGCTAGTAAAGCATCTTGAATCTGTTCAGACACCGTAGGCTTATCTTTATCCTTTGAAAGGCTGTATTTTGTGAGGCTGGGATGGTGCTAAATGGTAAAATTTCTACTTCACAGAGGTTTGAGTGCCAAATAAAGGTAAAGCACAAGTATGAGTGTTTGCTATTTCCCGCTGTGGAAAGAAGATGACTACATTTGCAGTGCTGGAGGTTCAGATGGGAATGGCAGAGAACGTATGGTTGATATTATATATTATCATTTTGTGTCAAGGATTTGGAATGCCATCTCATGGGTGATGGGGTGGGCAGGAGGGTGAAGATAGAAGAGTGTTAATAAACAACCTTATTGCTTCCTACTCCTCATAATTTGTTTGCTTTTTTACAGAAGAAATCCTCTTCGTACCTTATGTCAATCATAGCTGAGAATATGAACTATTTTTCATGTGAATAAATGAATGTGAATGTATGTGAATAAAGTAACATGCCATTTCCTATCTGGAAATTATGCATACAGTTCATATGGTGAAAATCCATTTTCTCCGTAAGCCCACATTGGTGTTTCAAATGCTGATGTTCTTGTAGACACAAGGAAAAAAAAAAAATCACTAGTTGGAGTTGGCTTAAAGGAAAACAGTCAAGATTCGCAAGACCATAATTTGGATTGAGAGAAGTCCTTTTCCTTTCCCCTCCTTAGTTGTATTCAAACAGCCTGTCAGTTTTTAGCCTTCTTTCGAAAGTAACAGTCAACAGTCGTAGCTCTGCCATGCCCGGGGACCAGCAGCTCCGAGCCGTCTGTTGGCCGGGACGGAAACAAACCTGGGGCTGGGACAAGTGTGAAAATTCTCAGTAGGAAAGCAGCTGTGTTTTGATCCTCCCAGAGCATCTTGGAAACTAGCAAGGGGAATGATAATTACGAAGACGATATTATAATATTCACATTTAAATATATAGGTTTTATAGTTGCTCCCTCTTCAATATGCATTTGCCTAGGCACGAAAGGTCACATGTGTGCGAGCTGCATATGCTTCGCCCTGTGCCACGGCAGACAGAAAATCACGTGGACTGTACGTGAACACAGCTGAGACCAAATAAATATCCAGAATAGGGTTGGGGGGGGGAAGTTTGTTTCCCCATTCCTTGGTAAGTGTCACAGTCATATCAAAATTCAGTCAGTACCCACGTTTCTGATGCTGTGGAGTGGCTCGGAGCCTGCTTGCAACATGGAGGCTCGTTCTGAGCACAGCTGCAAAACTCAACACATCTGCAAGAGGTAGAAACCTTATCCTCCCAGACAGTGCTGTATGGGGTTAATTGGGTTACACCTGGTAAGGAGAAGTGGAATTGCACTGATTGCCAGCAGGGAGAGAGGACATTTTATAGGCACCATGGACTACTGAATCAGATTTTAGATAGCCACTTTATTTTGTAAAGTTTGAAGGCCTGGCCTGCCTGTGCAGGAAGACAGAGAGGGTTCACAGCTGGCTGATGAAACACACACTGAAAGCATGTGTGCAACGCAGTTTTTGTGCCCATTAACAACACATATCAAATAGACCATATTTGCACAGGCCACAGGTAAAAGTGTGGTAGGGTCTGCCTTGGAGGGGGTAGGGAAGAAGGGTGAACAAGAAGAGCTGATACAACTCATACCATATCACTCAATACTGACAGAAGTAGATCTGCCCCAGTATTTCTCAGTTTGATTTTCCTTTTAATTCCCCTCCTGAGTTTACAGTACGTTATTTTTTGGTGCTTGAACTTTTACACCTGTTGTTTGTACACAGAGCATTAACACAATACTCCTAGATGTGTCTGACTTTAAAACTTTGTGTTGCCATTAGGCTATTTTCCTTTCTTTTTGTGAGAGACGGACAATTAAAAACATTCCCACTATTTGTAAATTCTCCTTGTGAGGAACACAGCAGATTGCCTGGATCTTCTGCTTGTTGTTCTGGCTTCAGTTTCAGAACTGAATGCACTCCTTCTGCTCCGTCTGTTTGAGTTTTGACAATGCAAAGGATGAAGCTGGAGGAAGTCCCATATATAAGCGAGGGCTATGCTTCTGCTTTATCTCATTTTTAATTGAATTTCAATTGGATTCTGCTCACTTTTATGTAACTCAGTGCAGGAGGATACAGAATTTTTGTAATACACTTTCTGCAACTACAAGTTTTCTCTAGTCACGAAATGGTAACATATAATGGGCATTATATTTAAGCACAGCTGATGTTTTCAACTAGTACCCTTTTCCTGCAAAATAAGTTGTTTTGCACACATTCAATTTCTAAAACATATATAGGAGTAGCTAAAAAATTCACTTGAATGCATTAGCATACATTTTTCCTTTTAATTAACAGCATGTTAATTATTCATCCAGAAGAAGACAAACTAGTGCATTTCCTTCAGCTGACTATGCAGTGTGCTTCTGCAATATGCCCTCTTCTTGTGGGACAAAGGAACAAATCCTCACTTGGTTGATGTACATAGGTGTTCCCCTCCACTGCAATGTCTCACTAGAAGCCTTTTCTTACAACTGAATTTTTTCTGCAAACTCACTTGACAGTGTCTTCTCAGCCTGGCTTTGTCTTGGAGGTCAAGATTCTGCATCCTTTCATTTTGCAAGAGTACCATGCTGATAAAGCCAGTGCTGCAGTAAGTGCTTTTATTGTCAAAAACCATTCCTGTAAGAAAGTCTATCAACACAGGCACGATAACTTGTCTGCACAGTATCTTTATGATATTTCATACAGGTAACTTTAAAAATTCTTAATTGTGCAATGAGTCTTTTAGTCATTAATTAAATATTAATAGCATTCTTTTGTAGCTTCATATAGGTCAAGTTCCTTTTGTAAAATATTCTGCAATGAATTACAGATGAAGTGAGGAACACAAACAATCAGCCTGAAGTAGGAGTTTAAGTTTGCTTGAATAGCCCAGTTACACATTTCTGTGTGTATTATGAAACC
Source organism: Oreocharis arfaki (assembly GCA_013398015.1). Lineage (NCBI taxonomy): Eukaryota > Metazoa > Chordata > Aves > Passeriformes > Paramythiidae > Oreocharis > Oreocharis arfaki. The sequence goes on from VZRR01002190.1 coordinate 188,621, forward strand.
AACAAACTTTTATTAGCAAACATCTTCAATTGCTAAGCACTAGTTCAAAGAACATATGCCATTATACACCCTTTTTATAAAACAAACAGGCAAATGTAGAAAACTTTATAAGCTCATCTTGCAGCTTCTTTGAGTGCATAACTTAGCAGTTTGCAGCATTGAATACTATAAAAGAAATTAAAAATTCAATTAGAGCACAGCATCACAAGATCATTAGAAGTAAAGATGTTGCATTGTGCTAACAGAAAAATTCTGCTGCTTTGGGGCATTGTAACTATGCCTGCTGCTAGGGTTGGGTGGACTACATGGGTGGACCTGTGAGTTAGACGACAGCTGTCTGCCTGGGAAATTCAGAATGTTTGTTCTGCTGCAAACACATAAGCCTAAAATTTGTGACATGCAGTGCAAATTCATAACATATTATTAATTCAAACCATTAAAAAGAACTACTAGTAAAAAGCCTTGCAAAAATTCTGCTACCAGGCCATGCCAGCTTATCAAATTGAGGCCAAAAATACTGATCTGGTCAAAAACTACCAGTGAAATAAAGGAAAGTTTACTGTAGAAGCTTGGATTCAAGCAGAAGAAAGGGAAGAGTCCACCTCCCCTATCCTGAGCCATAGAAAATTAGATATCTGAACTGACACAGTCATGGCAAGTGAGAAAAGGTCACCTTTACAAGTGTGGCTCACTCAACCCTTGGAGAAGCAATCTCCGTGAGATGGGGTCACCTCACAGGGCTTCTGGCTTTGGTGAAACACCAAGCTTTCCCATGGCTAACCTGTGGGGCAAATCCTTTGTCCTTGGACCCAAGCCCACCCTCCTGACTTTCCTCCAGAGGTGCAGTAGTTTTACCAGGTTGTAAACCTATTTTAGACATTCTCAGGAAGGATATAAATTGTCACTGAGGGTTTTTTTGTATGTGTACAGTGTTTCAGTGTATTGTCACCTGTGTTTCAGGTGGACGAGTTTGTACCCAGGATACATGCTAGCAGTGCTGGCAGTTTTCTGCCTTTGGGCCTAGCTTATGTCCCTGCACCCATTTCTAAACAGTGACATGATGCAATCAAAAGGGAGAGCGTGCCAAGCCCTTTGGCATAGTCCTGCTGACAAAGCCCTCCATTCCCAGGACAGAGAAGGGCAGGGCTGGCCTACAACGGCCCATTCACCCTCTTTGCTGCACAAGGATTTGCAGCCATGCTGTCTGTGTGAGCAGGAACAGTGAGAAAGGCTTATCTCCCCACAGATCCCAGCCCGCCACGAGTTTTAGGGTGGACAGATGGAAGCCCCATTGGATCTAGCCGTGTAGGGAGTGCAGATTAATTGCTATCTGACTGTTGCAGAACGGTACCAATTTCAATTGCCTGGGAAGCGCTGACTGTTCCAAGCCAAAGGAAGAATAACATTTGCCTGATGCTATTAGCTCTCTTGTTCTCCTGCCTGCAGGAGGAAGAAAGAGGCATGGTACTGCCATGGAAGCCTGTTCCCCCACTGAGGAGAAACAAAGGCACCTCATCCCGCAGGCACGTAATTTTGCTAGTCTGCTTTGGCAATTACCTGTTTTTAAAGCACTTTTAAATTAGATTCAACTTAATTCTGTTTCACTTTCAGGTAATAATATTGTTTAGAAACATTATGGAAACATAGACACAAAAAATGCTCTCTGTGGTTAAAAAAAGAAAGGGTTGAGGCTTTTATCTTTGCTGCTTGCTGAAGGCCCCTTCACTTGGCTTCAAAGGAAACCCAGCAGAGTGGCCCTGAGTACCTCTTAGCACCTCTGCCCCTGGTGCCCACACTGTGACTTCTCAAGGTGGATGCAGCTGTCGGCACATTATGGGACACACTTAGGTGGCAGCAAAGGGGATCTGCAAGTCATAGCTCGAAATGGCAATAGGACTGGGGTAAACATGAAGAGAAAGGGCGTGTGAGGCAGGCAGGGAGGTCTGTGCCTCTTGCTGCTGCCATGCTCCGTGAGTGGTGATAACAGCAGGTCTCACCTGGGATGTGCCAGGGGAAAGGTACGTGCTGTCCCTGCTGTCGCCCAGGGATAGCTGCCGATGTGGCGGTGACCGGTTATAGCTGGCAAATGAGGTCCTGGAGTGAGAGCAAGGCTGAGCTGCTGTGCAGAATAGATATGAGGAGTAGTGCAGAACAGAGGGAAAAGACCCAGTTGTGTGAATTTCCCTGTCTCTGAGACCTCTCAGGTCAGCATCTATTGAAGATGGTGTTGCTTATTATTCTGGCTCCCAGGCTTCTTTACTGATCATCTTATAGACATTGCCTTGCAGCAGTAAAATAGTATTTGCACAGTGCAGGATAAAACTTAGAACTCTTAGTTCTTCAGACAAGGCCTAGTATTTTTTCAGAGCTTAGACAAAAGCTTGGGCGCATCTCTGTCTGTTTAAATTGATGGATGTGTGCACAACTCCATTGAAATTTATCTCAATATAAATGCAGTTAATCCAACATAGAACAGGTGTAAATGCAGAATCAGGTTTCAAATAATTGTTCAAGTCTTGAAATTGTTACACATAAGTATGTAAGTCACACTAGTTTATTTTTACCATTAGCTAATGCAATAAAGTATTTCTTTGAATTTTTCTCCTTGTAGAGGCACGTAACGTGCTTTAGTGAAGTTAATCATGTGCAGCCTCAGGTGACTACTGCTTGTATTTCCAGTTTATTTCCTAGCCTTCTTTTCATTCTCCCTTATTAATAGACGTACTGAGGTTTCAGAGGAAGCTTAACTTTCTAGAAGCCATTTCTCTTCAACTAGCTGTGACACATGCCTGCCTGATGGATGTACTGTACTTGCTCTCTCTGCAGATGAGTATCTGATTTCATTGGGAGTCCTCGCTGACTCCAATATTGCTGAGACAGCTGCTCATCTCTTTTTTTTTTCCCCAGTGAGGAAGCACCATGTACTCACTCTAATTACAAATCCTATGATCTGGCCATTCTTCAGGTTATGCAGCCTGCCTGTAGCTCTCCCTTCTGAGGTTTTAAAGACGATCTGGAAGTGGAACACCTGTTCCCCCCAAAATATTCCATTTCATTTATTGCTTAGTTGTGTACTGATCCCACTTTGATGTGTTTACTGGGAGCAGAGGGGTAAGAAAGTAAAAGGTTGGTTGTTCATTTATATTTTCATTTTAGGGAAAGGGACTGAGAAAGCAAAATTATGACTCCCTGGCCACTGTTTAGTGTCTGAGGATGTAACAGCCAATGTATACTTTGAGGCTGGTCCTGACATCTTTGCAGAGCCTCCTCATTTTTGATGGCAGAAGGAATTCTGTGGTTCTGACAGGTGATGGTGGCTGTGGTGCAAAATAACTATTGTAAATGGTGCCCACGGGCACCATGGTAAGGATGAACATGCAAAAACTGTTAGTGACTTTTCTAACCAGTTACTGTTTGATGACTACCCAATTAAAATTCTTAAATACACAGGTGGCAAATACCATTGGAAAGCCCATCCCGGTCAGATGGAAGTGTTTTGATTGTCTGGAGCCTAGTGATGGTGACAATATGGTTGAGTATTTATGGTAAGAGTCAGAGGGAAGGCCAACAGGACACATATCCTGGTGGGAATCTGTTACAGACCATCCAGCTAGGATGAAGAGGCAGATGAAATATTCCCTAAGCAGCTGGGAGAAGTCTCACAATCACTGGCCCTTGCTCTTGTGGGGGACTCCAACATGCCAGATGTCTTCTGGAAATGCAATACAGCAGAGAGGAAACAGTCCAGGAAGCTCCTGGAGTGTGTGGAAGATAACTTTCTGACACAGATGGTGAGGGAGCCAAGGAGGACAGGCACCCACTGGACCTGTTGTTTGTGAACAGAGATGATCTGGTGGGTACACTGATGTCAGAGGCCACCTTGGGCAAAGTGATCACAGAATGACAGTGACTTTACTTCTTGGAGAGGTAAGGGGCGGGGGGGTGGCAGCAGAACTGTCACCTTGTGCTTCTGGAGGGCAGGCTGGTTTTAAGAAGCCAGTTGTCTGAGTGCCTTGGGAGGCAGTCCTGAAGGGCATTGGTGCCCAGAGAGGCTGGACATTCTTCAAGAAGGAAATCCTAGAGGTGCACAAGCACACCATCCCCACGTGCCAAAAGACAAGCCAGCGAGTTTATATGGCCAGTTGTCAGAGTCCCTTGGGAGGCAGTCCTGAAGGGCAAAGGTGTCCAAGGAGGCTGGACATCCTTCAAGAAGGAAATCCTAGAGGCATATGGGTGGGCCGTCACCATGTGCTGAAAGATGAGCCAGCGGGTTTATATGGCCAATATTCTCTGGTATGGTTTTGCCCAATATGGTTCATTTTGACTTTACAAGATGATGGCATTTCTTACACCTCTTTGGCCTTATGGAAGTCAAAGTCCTTGTTAAACAGGATACTCTTCCATGGGTTTACCTTGTCTTCCTCTCTGATGTTTGAAGCAATTTCTTTGTTGAAACAAATAGATAGCAGGGACCATCCAGAAGACCATTGGTTGGCTTTCATAGCTCTGTGTGTGCTTAAAGCCCACACAGTGTGAACTTGTGCTGACCTTGTGCTACTGTGAGTAGTACTTCCATAAGTTCATTTGAAGTTTTTTTTCAGGAGATAGTGCTGACTGCCCATCTGAGGATGTGCAGAAAAACACAATCCAAAGAAACAATCCATTCAGTTAGCTGATAACATCCCTGGTTTTCTTTCCTAAATTGCATTGTTTACCATAGAGCCTATAGCCATGTATTCTTTTTTTGAATCTCAGGCATGTGGCTGAACAGTTTGACAGATACTTAAAAAAAACAACCTTTTTTCCCCCCTTCATTTTGGATGGACTCCTAAAACAGATTCTGGCCGTGACTGCTGCCATTTTACACCCTTTGTCCTCTGTTGCTGTTCCATACTGGCAAAATCCTTTTCCTTTCTGACAAAAGCTTCTAATATGCATGTATCTGGGGAAGTTATTGTTTGATCCACAAGATTCCAAAATCATGTTATTTGTCTCGACTTACAAGCAGCCTTGTGCAGATGGTATACCTTTGGCCTCTATCTGTTAAGCATGCATGACACCCAGAGACATGCAGTCGTGGTTATTCCCTTAAGTATTCTTATTTTTAAAAAAGTGTGTAATATAAATCAATGAGCAAAAATGAAACGACTGAGTGAAATTGGCATCTCACTGAAGTCTACAGCAAAACTACCTCCATGGAAAAGCAAAACTGCCTTATTTATTTTGGACCTTAATCTTTTTTTTGCCGATTTTGACTTACAGGAAAACTTTTTGCATTGACATCACAGTATAAGAAGTACTGTGTCAACAGAAGTCATGCCTTTGAATGGTAAGTGACATGATTATTATTTCTACCTCGTCATGTGAAGTTCATTTACAGCTTGCAAACTCAGTTAGAGTTTGCAAGTCTCAGTCAAATCACACCATAAGGGAAATACTGATGTATACATTTAAAATGTGCATATACATCCACAATATAGTAATTAGTCCAGAAAACTAGAGAGGGATGCAGCACAGCACATATAGGTATCCTCTAAAACTAGAATAAATGTGGGCTGTAAACTGGAATATATTAATTTTCCCCATTATTGTTTTTAATGTCTTCGTAGCTGAACTTAGAAGCAGTGCAAAAATCTGCTAAGTTTTTATTTGCACTTTGCTGCTCTCTGGTAGCATAATAAGCAACACAAAAGGGGAGCTTTTGAAATAGTCCCAGATGTTCGGCTTGCTAAAGCACTGCACATGTGTCGGCTGTATTTGTCGGCTGTATTTGTTGGCTGTATTTGGTATTTTTAGATTTCTTTGAGATCCAAAACACTATCAAACTCCAACAGCTTTTTCTCTGTGAATCTTCAATCCATGCTGTGTGGCACTCATTTGTGTTGTATGACGCCAAGGCAGGGGCTGAATAATCAGACACCCTGGCACTTTGATGGATTTTCTGAAACGACAGAAAAAACCTGGGCCTAGGAATGCATTCTTTCGCTCCTCTGGTAAAATCCATAGCCAGTAATATTATCCCTGATCTGTTATGGGGTTAAAAAGAGGAATAAAAAAAACCCTCCTAAAACATTCTTCTTCCTTGTAAACCACATACAAATTTTTATATGCCTCCTGCCCTGATTCCTCAATGCTCCCCCCACCACCTATTCTGTCTTCTCTCATGTAAGTTATAAAAAAATTACAATGTTTCTCCTGGGCACCACGAGATTGAACTGGAAAACACATTTAAAGATGACACCTGTTTTCTACTTAGAGCAGATTCTGAATTTCAGCAGATACACTTGTTTCTCAATAAATGCAGTAAAACAAATTGGACAAGACTCTGCATCTCCTTTCTACCTCCCTCCTGGGACTTCTCCATCAGGCTTTTCATATCGTCTCGGGGAGACAGAACAGCTAACCATCTCGTTCCACCTCAACAGCTCATCTCTGGTAGGAAGCACATGGTGATGCTTGTTTCCCACGCCGCTCGCTGCGAACATTAAATGGCTGATGGGATCACCTTGTTACACCGTTAGGAAACGTGTGGTGCCTCTGAGGGAACACTCACAGCTTCAGGAGCCTGCAGTGGCTCAGTCGAAATGCAAACTGACAACCAGGAGCTGTAGCTCAAGGAGAGGTTCCTCCCCACCCTGCAGCCACCCCTGAACCAGAATGGGAGGTGTTTTCTCTGCTATTTCCAGCTTTCGTGTGAGGAGTCTCCTGAGTTATTTTTATGACGGATTTTTTTTTACAGCCTCTGCATGCCCCTCCTGTACACTCTGTGCTGGCTGCCCAAGAGCTGCTGAGTGATGGACAGAAGGAGGGACAGTGGCCAGGCTGGTGGCATGAGCCAGAGGGACATGTGACCCACATGGAGTCTGTGTCACCAAGCAGAGCATGCCTTGGCAGGACTGCCTGGCCACTGACCCCACACTGGCTCAGACCACTTCTTGGTAAAAGATTCCTTTCTGGGAAAGGGTTCTTAAGATCCAGGATGTCTGGGTGCTGCACTTTGAAACCGTATCAGATTGCTGCTGCCACTACAGCCAATGCTATTTGGAAGACAGGTATTCACGTGTTTTACAAAGTCTCTTCAAAAGGCAATAGGAGCTGCTTCGGTGTGAGTACTGAGGCTGGGACTGCTGGCCCAAGCAGTGTGGCACATGTAGCACGTCTCATTACATCAGAGCTCATGAGCTGAAATGGCCTTAATGGAAAATACCTAGTATGACAAAGAACCTTAGTCCCCAAAATAAAAGAGCTATACGGTCATAAAACCATAGAAAAATTTACATCAGAAGGAACCTTTGGAGGTTTCTAGTCCCACCTCTTGCCTGGACCAGGCCCAGAGCAGGCTGCTCAGGGCCTCATCAGGTTGATTTCTGAAAACCTCCAAAGACAGAGATTTCCTAGCCCCTTTGAACACACTTTCCCAAAATGAATGTGCAGTTTTTATGTATATCTCATGTCTTCAGGCAAGAGTAGGACATACTTTGCTCCTCTGCTTGGAGAACTACGCAGTACTCAGCTGCAAGTATTCAGGTCAGAAGTTACTCCTGTGACTACAGCAAATGAACGTGGCTAAATTCCAGAGGGTTTTCCTGGAGCTGTTACCAAGGCCAGAGGATTATAAAGCTACCAGTTATGAGGACAGTGCGAAAATATGCCCACATAACAGAATCTGGACTAGCTGTACCTCTTGGACTAGCTGTACCTCTTGGAGGAGGGGATCCAAACACTGGATCTTCCACTTGAATTTTTATGAGGTAGAGACAGAGTCCAGGCAAATACCCCTGTTTGTATCCTCTTCCTACTCCCTAACACCTGCTCTAGAGACTTCATGGTTGGACTCCTTAACCTGTGTCCAGGGCTTACTCTTCTGTCTTACCCTGTATCAGTATTTCCACTGTTAAGGTTAATGTTGAATTTCCACCTAATTCTTTAACCGCTAGGGACCTTTTCATGGGAAATACATACAGGTGGGTGCATAGAGCCTTTGTGTAGAGTTTCTGAAATTAAGAGAGTCAATTACTTAACTCAAAGTTACAGAAGACTTTACTAGTTCTTGCTGACTTAAAAAGCTCACAAAATATGGTGAGTGCTGTCTTTCCTTGGGAGCAGGGCAGAAAGTTCAAACATCAGGAAGGCAGGACCTCCCATTGTCCCACAAGGCTCTCACACAGCCCTATTGCTCAGGAAGTGTTGAACCAAGCCTTGACCTGAGAGCTCAGTTTGGAGTCTATCACAAAATTCATAATGAATTCTCCACCTCGTCACAGTTAAGGGTCTGTCTCGAAAAACTATGGGTTTCAAGTAGCAGGGCAAATTCACAGTTACGTTACATTTTTAAGAAGAGGTGTTCATTTATCAAAATGTAGCAAGTCTATGAAGTATTTGGTAAGAAAGGAATGGGAATGCCACTTTAATAAGTGGCAAATAAAGCAAATAAATGTCCAGCAGCGTTAGAGTGCAAATGATTCACGCCCTGATTTGGAAGTGAGATATTTGTGCATCTGTAGAATTGTGAGTGAATGAGCAAATGAAGAGACATCTCATCACCAGGGAGAGCAGACCAGAGCAGTACTGGCCCATGTCATGGCCAGAGCAGTGAATGCAGAGCTGCGTGCCGTGTGTGTGCAGTTATTCCAGCGAAAAAAGACCGGAAGCATTGCGACCGGTGAGCTTACCAGCTGCAGTGTGTGCTGTGTATCAGGAGTTGTGGTGATGGTCCATTTCCTCCCATGTAGAAGTGCAACATAAGGCACTGGAAAAAAAATCTCTTTGCTTTGAGTTCTTTAAATGTGAGTTAACATAAAAAGCCAATCATTTATATCCTTTGATAAGGAATCAGTATGTGGGCAAAACTCCCATGTTTCCAATGGGAATAGGATGAGTAACCAGCTGAATCTGCTGTAATCATTAGCTCTGTGATTCCCCACACAAAATTACTAAGAATCTTACTTGGTGCAAAAAATTTTAGTCTTCAAAAATGTACTTTTTTTTTTAAATCAGAAAGACAGAGGATATAAAGCCCTTGTCACCAAATACACAAAACAGTGGCTACATGGAACGTGTGTTCTGATTTCATGGGTGACCTGTGACATTCGCAAATGCAAACAGTCTGAGCCAGACCTTAGACTCTCTTTAAACCCAGCTCAGAGCTAACCAACAGAACCCAGGCCATTATCCATCTCATCCTGAGGCAAATATCTATGCTTGGCCAGATGGAACATCCACTAAATCCCAATTTCTATGCTGATTCCATCTCCACTGATGATAAAGGAAGAGTACAGGAAGTCCACCTAGCAAGGAATCCTATTTCTAGTTTTAAACTGTTAAAAATTACCTTGCCCCAGTAAGGCTTCTATGAATTAGGGCAGTGTCCATTGTGGTAAACTGTGGAGTGCAGATCCATAAAGGAATCAGAAGAGAAGGAGAGTTTTCACAGTAATTCTCCAGGAAAGAGTAACCACCAGAGGGAGAGACCACTCAACCTCATGATGGGACACTTCCATGCTCACCACAAAAATTGCAACAAAACACAAAGGGTTAGAAATGAGAATTTGCAGAAACATACATTAGATGAACTTCATGGATGCAGAATTGATTTTTGGTTTCGTTGCAAAATAAAATAGGAGGAGCATCTTAGGAAGCTGTAAGAAAAGCACAAACAAACCTCAGTGTGTTTTTCTTTTTCTTAGTAGGTGATCAACTTAAATATCAAAGGAGACCGATAGGAAAATTCTTTTAAAGAGTTAAATTGAACATATTCAAGTGGAACTCATTCTCTTTATATATTCATGTGTTTTGTATTCTGGCATAATTATTTTAAAACATGACTAAAATACAATGAGTTTGATTAAGATGGTTTTAATAAGGAGCACAGAAAATATGTCTGTATGTAATAATAACAATGAGCCTCGTATTTTACAGCTTAATTTGCTGGGTCAACATCTAATGCTTTTCCCATTAGCATTGGTGTGATTTGATGTGGAAAATAATCCTGTTTCCCAACAAACTTTAGGAGATAACAAATATTTAATGACACCCTACGTAGAAACAATAAATAAATTTGAGTTGCTCTTGGACTCCTGTGGAAAGAGGTTGTGAAAATTTTATAAGTTGGGAATTAATAAATTATAACCTGGTTGTTAAAATGTGAATCACTAAAGACTCTTGACACCCTTTTCCTTTCTCTAATTAGAATTTAAAAATAAATAAATGAACAAATAAACTTGTCATGTTTAGTGGCTAACTTACTTCTCTGCACAAGTTACGAAAGTAACAAAAGTTGATCATACACAGGTTGCATATTTTCATTTAAAACTTAGAATTTCTGGAAGGGACAGGAGCAGGATTAAGGACCAGCAGGATGAAACATACCCCATTTATAAAAACGTGTTGCAACATACAAAACAATTACCCAAAAAAATTCCTGGAGCCTCCAGGTACTTTTTAATGCTGTACACATTAAACAGTCATAAGAATTGTCAATGCAATTTTCATTTAGTAAAGCACAGTTACCTCAAAACGCTTCTGTATGTGCCTTTATTTATGAACACTTCACATTCAAATTCAGGATGAGCAGAAATAAACAGCATAATGATGATACAGGGACATTGGTCAAAACAAGATATGTACTGAACATTCTGTGGAGCTCAGACATTTGTTCGGGAAGGATGGGAGTTATGTAAATGCCTGCCTGGCTCTAGCAGCCCCCTGGGTCTTCATAACTTTCTGTCTCTGCTGAGCTCTCCCTGTGCCTATGTGGAAGGGCCAGCTGATCCTTCCACAGAAAAGGAGGGAAAGCAAACTTTTAACCCTCAGAGCAGAATGAAGGCAGGCCTCAAAAGTAACTGAGTCTGCCCTTGCTAAATCGAAGTCCATAATCTTGTCTGCTTGACTGCACTTTCTCAGCATTCACAGTCTAGGACAAGTTACGAAGAAATGTGCTAGTAAATAACATTAAAGGATGATTGGTCAGGCCTTCTACCTTCCACCTAATATTATTTCTGTTATTTTTCATGATCTGGCTAATCCTTGTGGCCATTTGATTGTCTCTTGTTCCTCCTTTCCTCAGTATATATGACTCATGATGTCACCATGACATCATGGAAACCTGCTCTGCAGCTGAGCAGAACCAGGCCTTACTTACAGCATCCTGTGTTGCTGTCTTTGCATGTCAGATTACTTGAAATGGTGGGTACAAGTCTTCTGGCTCTGTGAGGCCAACCCAGACTTGCAGAGTAGATCCTGTTCTGATCGTTCCTGGTCCTCTCTCTGTGTGGCAATCCTTAGATCAAGGGGAACATCTGGAGCCACTGGAGAAAAAGGGACAACTGAATGCAAATAAAATGTCCAAAACATCCCAAAACATCAAATTTTTGAACCAATGATTGTATCATGTCCATCCTTTCTGCAGACATGCAGTCTATTTCAGATACATATATTTATGGAACTAAAGTAGGAGAAAATCCATTTTCCCATGGAATTGTTCTGCTTCTGTTACTCTTACTATGGTTCGAGGGGATGCTATGATTTAAATGATGAGCTGAATGTGATTATTGTTCAGGTCTGGACAAGATAAATACTCTGTTTTATATAACAGGAGTGTGGAAAAAAAAATTGAGAACCTGTCATGGCTGAACCAATTACCTAAGTAGTGGTTGTTTCTTTTAGTCATATGTTCAGTATATTTTTGCAACATGCTGGAGCATTTCCTGCTTTTGCATGCATGAGTGCTAGCTTAATTCAGTCAGCTGAATTAATGTTATTTTCTTTAGAAAACAGATTAGAGACTTCAAAGACTTCTTGGTTGCCTCACAATGTTTTCCTAGGAGAAGGTAAATGAAAATAGATACTTTCTTGTTCTAATGAGACTCTAAATAATTTAGGTACTTTGTATCCATATAGGTTTCTATTACCAGAAAATTCACAAATTAGCGGGGAAAAGTTTAAAACCTTAAAAATGACAATATGAATTAATTTCACATTTGGGAAAATATGGGGCTCATTCTTGATGATCCTGCATTGATTCACTTGCCTTTTTTGTTAAAAATGAAAACATATTAACTTCCACATTTGACTATAACCCCCTCTTTATTGTATCTCCTTAGCAAAAAATCTGTCTCCCAACTGGCCACCCATTCTTTGTAAGGGAATTAGGCCTATGTGAATTTCCCAGGATGTATCTATTGGAAGTGTGGTAGAAAGCCACGCTCCTCTGGCTCAGTTCTTACCATTTTTCCTGCCAGTAAAAGTTTGCACACAATGACCTTGCCAGCAGCTAGCCATTTGTTAAGGAATGGTTACTATCAGTCTGTAAAGCCAGTTCATCACCAGTTTATCACCACTGGTGATAATTTTGTCCCCGCGGCATCTCACAAGGCAGGCCTAAGACTGAAGGAGCCACTAGTCTCCAGCTCATTGCTCCCAGAGTTTACCATGCTCAATCCCCTTCACTGTGTTTATGATCCAAGCACCCACTTTTATAGGAACACATCTCTTGAGGTCAGAAGGAAGATTAAAGCTTGTAATGGATCTTGGAAGCCTAATTTCTCAGTAACAGCCCAAGGGAAGGTGGAGTTTAAAGACCACTGGAATGGTCCAGCATTCCTAGTTATTAGGGTGACAAGCAGAGTTGATGGTGTGGGGAAACGTTAATTTCTGATGTCTATGCCATTGTCTGTAATGGGTAAGTAGAAGTCCTCCATAAGTGTTAGTAGCTCTTTTCCCAAAAATCAATGATTGATAGAAATAAGAAAAAAAAAAAAAATCCGGCCCTTCCTAGACTGATTTAGGAAGTAACACTGCTGACCAGAAAAGACTTTAAAAAATATGATTTAAGCCTTATCTAGTGCATTTCAACTCAGGGATTAATTTGCTTCTCACTAGAGGCTTGGTATCACCCTGTTTGCAAAGAGTAATTAAAAAAATTCATTAGTGGGGATGGTAAATTCTTCTGCCATTTCGGTCAATGTAGTAAGGTAATGCAGCCTGGAGCTTTGCACATCTTGGCACTTGCTATAAAAGAGGGTATTTCTAATAAGATTTACAGTTATTGAGACTACTGTGGCTGCTCCAATCTTGATCTTTTTGAAGCTAAAGAGAGAATTCTTACTGACTTGACATAGAATCTGACCCAAACAACAGGACAACTTGAAATAAAAAGAGATCTTATAGCATCCCTCATCTTGCTGGGATAAGAAATAACTTTAAATCAGCATTTTTTCCCACCATTTTTTCCTACTCAGATATACAACGCACATTCTCGTTCACTCACGGAAACACTTGGTTGGCACAGATATTTTTAAATAAATTACCTTAAAATAAGTTATGTCTGTACAAAGCACATATGACACAAGACACGAGCAAAGGCACTTGATTTAGGACAAATACAGGATTCTAGGCAAATTACTGTTTTCTTTCAACAGCTGGCCAAAGCTCTGTAACTTTGGATCCCTAACATAAAAGTTTTCCCTCTTAGGCGTAACTGTGTAAATAGAGTCAGACTGAGTTATGTTTGTGCCTGTACCATGATACGCACTCATTCCTTCCCCCGATCAAATACAACTATCAGAGAAAGATGTGATCCTATGAGGAATCCTCTAAGCCACGGCCTCCTACCTCAATATGAAGAAAAAATTTTAAGGCTGAATCGCTCTAAACACCGAGTTAAACCAGGATACCTCACCTAATGAGGTAAGTATAGCAGACATGGTGAAAAGGGTCAGCTGCTGAGGTGTTCCACTGCCTTAACTTGGTGTAGCTACTCATCATGCATGTTGTTGTCTTCATTGATGTTGTTCCCTTCCACAGAGCTATGGGTTCCATTGCACTAACTGACAACAAACTTCACTTCATATAGGTTGAAGAGGACTTACTTTGAGATGTTCTTTTGAAGAATTATCAGCTGACTGCCAATAGACTCTACAGGAAGCTGCCCAGCTTTCTCAAACTAAAAGACTTTGCATGCTGAATTTACTCATATGGTTAGAGAAGATATCAGCTGACTCTATAGCAAGTCAGAGTATTTCTGCTGCTGTTATAAGTTGATTGTGGCTGCCTGAAATGTCTTTTTTCTTATGGTATTGGCTTGTAAGAAGTAGAAGAACTTGGGGTGTCATCTTCACTCCCCGTTGTCTCTTTGAGAAAGGTCATCAGGTAGTTTCAGGGAACCTTATCGTTCTTACAACGAGTAAGGGACCAAGAAAAATTACCAAGTTCATCTGTATCATTTATTCGTTTCTTGGCATCCAGCATTCAATTTTTCCTAAATAATATTCTAGCTTTGGGAGTTGTTTTTCGGGAGTTGTGCCAGAGATGCATGCAATACTGAACAAATACCGTATCACAGGGTCTTCAACATGCAGCAAAGGAGAAGAGCAATCAGAACCATCATTGGTGCTAAACACTGGATTTTATAGAGGCAAATATGTATAAATAATTGTTTTAAGTATCCCAAGTCTTTCTGCATGAAGGCCTATTTTTCACTCAGAGCAAAATAGCCAGACTGGTATCTGCTCATGAGCCAAGTCACATACTTTAATTTCTATTGTGAACAAGAAAGAGCTTACAAACAAAGATTTAATTCTTTAGCTGAATAAATAGTTTCTTGGCAGCAATTGTAAGGGGCTCAAAATGCCTATTATGCTTTGATTATAATTATAATTCTCACTGAGTCATCAACTCCTATAGCAAGGACTGGTATTTTTTAATAATGAAGAACTGAATTTTTAGCCTTGAAGAGTCGTCTGCCCAGGACTGCAGTAATGTAGCAAGCATACAGCTAATGTGAATGAGAGTTTTTTCTGCATTGCCATTATTATTGTATAATTTGGGGAAAGGAAGTATGTCTATAAATGAGCAGGCTGCTTATAGCAAATACAAAATTTCAGTGTTAACTTTGTTTCCGAACTATCTATGGATGACATCTCGGGATGCTTTTGGAAAAATTACCAGTGTTTTAAGGTATTCCCTTAGCTCTTCTTCAGCCCTCTGTGTATCTTTTGTGCTCTTTCTGACTCGAGTTGCCCAGCCACCCAACTGAATGCAAGTAAGATTAGTCTGCAGATCCGGTCCATTCCTGAGGGCACAGAAGCTTTCAGTAACCTCAGCAGTTGGGCAAACGCTTGAGGAAATGGTCAAGACTGATACCTGACTGTCACCGCGGCAAATATTAATGGATGTCTTTAGAAGGCAAGGTTTTAAGTTCAGCAAGCTGGCATTTTTCAGCACATTTCTGTCAAATAACTCCATAGCTGCTGCATCTGAGATGCTGCAGTGCTGGCATAACCTTACTGACAGCTTTTAGGAAGCACTTGAGTTCTGAAACAGCTTGAACAGTGCCCAGGAAAGTTGGGAACCCCAGGAAATGCATTAGTTCTTTGTCTCTCTTTTAAAATAACATTGGATTGAAATTAAAACCAACATTCTTTCTGGAGTCACAGTGTTAGACTGTGGCCTCAAGCCATGACCATCATTGGCTATGAAGCAGAGAAGGATCAGCATGAGTAGACCTGGAAGCTGTGTTATTAAAGGAATCTGATCAGCTGAGCCAATATGTCTCTTGGAGATTCAGAGCAGAACATAGAAGAATGCTTTGTGCCAAATCAGTCATTAACTCTCACCTACTACATCTCACCAGACCTCTTTTAGGAAACAACAGGGACAGCAGTGCTACTACCCTCACGTTTTTATACTAAGGCACTGTACAAAGGCATGAAAGTCCCTGCCTCAGGGCTTCTTGGAGCCAACAGGGGGCTTCCAACAAATCCCAGGAGAAGGGATTTGGAGCCTTTGCATCTCCTCTCTCTCCATCCCCCCTCTCATACATATCTATGTATGCACAATCAGTTCTTTATTTAATGGGAGTTGAATTTACAACACATTAAAACAGTGTGTGGTTTGTACAAAAAGTGATAATACGGATTTAATTAGTTTGATCTTGCTTTCTGTGCTAAAGCTGAGTATGTTTAAATTATTTTTGTGGCATTTCTTCTCCATTTGCTTTGTATGTATCATAAATAATAACACAATAAGTTTTCAGATGTCTTTTCTGGTGGCTATTAGGCTGTGAAGCAAAATGGGAGTGCTCAGCGGAAGACTAACAATCACTTTATTGTTACAGTGTGTTTAATTCCAAACAAATCTGAAATCTAGGTGACTTTACAAATATTAATCCTTTCACCCATCCTGGAAATGCTGACACTTTTTGCATATGTCTGTTATGGAAACAAGCTCAGAAAAGCACAAGACAGCGAACTGGGACAGATACCCATTTACCCTTACCTAGTCAGCCAAAACTTGAATGAGTAGTCCAGGCTAGTTGTGCCAGCTCCTCTTAGTGGAAAGCTAATATAACTCACCATCCACCTCTGTGATCAGCTGCACTAACCCAAAGGAAAGGGCAAGAACACATGGCCAGGACCAAAGAACCATGGGAAGAATCTTTTTCAGGGCTTTGGATTAATTTAAGCTAGCTCTAAAAACCTCACCTGCTTGTTATAACTAGAGAAGTCCCTTGTTTCATTTTCAGGTGTGCTTTGCTTTTTACCCCCTTACAAGTCCCTTGTATTTAACTCTGCAAAGTAAGACAACAAAATATCAGGCAGATCACCTGAGGGGCTTGATATCTATAAAAATAACATTTAATTTCCTATTTATTTGCAGATAAGAAGAACAAAGATGTATTATCAGCATAATGTTGCTCAACATAAAAGAGTGGATGTTGACCAGCTACGAAGATTTCAATATTCCAATTAGAATCAAACTGACAGCAGAAGAATTGAGAGAAAGTAAAAGAAAAGAGGAGATATTCTGAGAAGACTTGACATTAGCAGAGCTGAAATTAAAGAGAACCCTTTGAACCAAAGAGCTTTCTCCTCTCAAAATCTACTCCAACATCTTGCTGGTTCCACATTGAGACAATGGGGAATTTCAGTGAACTGTGTTGGGCATAAAGGATAAGAAATTCTGAAATACCCTGTGTGGGCTCGGTAAGACTTAGCAGAATGTTTCCTTGCCTAGAAAAAAGCCTCTCCAGGGCTACTATGAGGTTACAGGGAAGAAAGAAAGAGTTATTGTTGGTGACACCATCAAGATTCAATTTGTCATTCTTGGGGAAGATGATGTACTGTCATAATAGACTGGTTACTGAAACTTGAAGAAATGGATTAAAAAATCCCCAAATATTGGCACAAAATTTGACACAAAATAAAGTCCTGAAACTTACAGCAAAGACTTTTAACAGGTACCAGAGGAGAGATTACAGAAAGTGCAAATTAAAAAAAAAAAAGCGCAAAGGTAATCTATAGATATATTGTGGTATAAAGGAGCAAGTGGGTCTTTTTTTGATTAGAAAATAGGTATCCATTCTGAAAAAATTCTGTAGGAATGAGCTCAATGAAAGGTCAATGAAAATGGAACTCAGGAAGAACAAAGAAGAACATAAATAATAGTCATAAATATATATGCAATGTATTTATTTATATCTAATACAAGGCATCTGCCAGTGTTTACCTAAAAGCACTGTGTAGACAAACTATGGGGAAAAAACTTTTTTTTTTTACCTTCATGAAAGTTTTGGAGGCATATATTAGACATATTTCACTCAGTTATCTGAGAAGACAAACTTCTGTCTGATATTAAGCTAAATCTAAATGAATAAAAAAAAAAATTAATCTGGAATTTTCATCAGGAAATTTGAGTCTTGGTAAGTCACAGCAATAAGCATTAACGTAGTACTTCACCAGAAATTCACGATCTCCTACTTAATTAAACCAGGCTGACCAAGCTGGTGTTCAGTTCACAAGACTCTTCATCAGAAGCTGAACTTAATGTTCTTTCCACCTGCACACCAGATGGAGCACAGTGACAGTGATCTCAGCCAAGGGCTTGTTTCTCACAGCTCTGCCACAGTCCACTGCCTGAGTTCAGGGCATGACCAGGCATCCATGATCAGGAGTGCCTGGAGGTATCACAGGAAGCAGTCGGTTTTCAGGGTGCTTTGGTGAGGAACCCTGCCCACAGGGCGTCTCTTCTTCTGGAGTCCCTAGTTTGTGGGCGTGAATTGGAAGAAACTGACTTTGTAGCTGCTATCGAGGGCTGTCTTTTGGCATTCCAGTGCCATCAACCAAGTCTTTCTGCATTTTTAGAGACTCTCCTGTATTCATGGCAAGGGAGCACCCTCTGGACAGTAGCCCAGCCCACAGCTTGTTCTACAGCATGGGACAAATGAGACAGGAAACCATGGACTTGGAACAATGATCTACTTCCCATTGACAAGACAATATTCCCAAGGGGCAAACTGCTGTGTCCTGTGACTAAATACAGATCAGAACATGGGAATTTCATGCTGTGTATACATTTGACTAACTTTGATACTCAATATTCAGGTTAGTGTGCTGTCTAGTGCATTGTGGAAGTAACACTTCATATTGTATTGCAGATAAACACATGAAAATATATTTATTCTCATATTAAAAAATTCATTACTGGCCTAAAATCAGGACTTTAAATCATAATTTGAGGTTTCTGATAATTTTCTTGGGCACTGAATTCAGATGTTATGATGAAGGTTTTTCTAACCTGCCATTAATGTTATGACAGTTCTCCCTTTATCTCTGTGTCTTCCCACCTCCTTGCCCAGACAACCATTTCTCCTTTGCTTCATGAGTCTCTACTCCTGGAGACACCGTCTTCCCTGGTACTTAGCTTTGCAGCTACCTCCCTGGGGATGTTCATCTGATGTTCTTAACAAAAAAAGTCTAGCATTCTGTGAAACTTAAGATGCCTTTGGGTTTCACTAGAGACTGAGATCCAAGTTTTTCTAATATTCATTAACCTTCTTGCAGGGACTTGGTCCTGTTATAAAAACCCAAACCACCACTTACTTTCATTATCAAGGACCACAGGAACCCAATGGCTTCATGACATTTTCACAGAAAACAGTTTGTAGTGATAGTTTCTAAATTCAAGTAATCTGCAAGCCTTGTAGGAAACTCTGGGGATGTGCATACATGCAAATCATATTCAGAAAAACTTTCTGGCTACATATAATACTCTTAGATTTGTTTTGTTTTAGCCTTAGGTCTTGAATTATCTGTAGTATTGTATGAGTTTTAACTTACTTTTAGCAATTTTGCTAAAAGCTGTCTCTCCTACAGCACAAATGTTGTCACATGGTTTCATTTTTATCTCCTGTGTGCACACATTTTGCCATTTTTGGTGTATCTTTCACAATCAGCTATTCCAATAAGTACTGTATCATTTATGTCTGACTCATTAACCATGCAGACATTTCTGTTTCACTCGGTTTTGCTCTTAGTAAAAAAAATGTTTTATCAAAATGGTAAAGCTGAGCAAATAATTTGCATCAAACGCTTTATCTTCCTTCTCCTTCTGGGAAATCTATGACCAGATTGCACCTATTTCTCAATTATTAATTATTTATACTTTTCCAACACTGACCAATTCATTTATTACTATATGGATTAATTACAGATATACTAAACAGAAATTAATTTCCTTCACTCTATAATTAGTCAGCCAGGTCAGGTCGCTTTGTCTCACATCCCTGGGCCATGTCAAGCACAAGTGTTCTTTAATCAGAAAAATGAAAATACTAGTGCCAGTGAAGTGGACAGCCTGTGAGTGTCTACAGAAATACACAAACTGTTTCTTTCCAGGCAAATGGACTGTGTTTCAGATAAGAATTTTCATTCACATCTATATGTCAGGTTGTGAGGATGCTAAGTGTGCAGTGTGGAAGTGAGGCCTTGATTTGTACACTGTTGTATGAGGCTCTTTTTAGTATCTGCAGAAGGTCTGAGTGACATAAAATTCAGTATTTAGCATCTCCCTAGTGTGGGTCTCAGACATCACCCTCCCTCACAAAAGTGCAGTGAAATCAAGGTTGAGCTATGGGTGCCTGTTCAGGCAACACCAGGCTGAAACCTGGGCACGTCTTTATGCCATGGTTTAACCCCAGCCATTCACCAAGCCCCAGGCAGCCGCATCCTCACTCTCCCAGCAGTGGGATCACGGACAGAATCGGAAGAGAAAAAGAAAGAAAACTTGTGGGTGGAGATAAAGACAGTTTATAGGGAAAGCAAAAGCTGCACACAAAAGCAAAGCAAAACTGGGAATTCATTCGCCACTTCCTACGGACAGGCAGGTGTTCAGCCACCCCCAGGAGAGCAGGGCCTCATCACATGTAACAGTGACTTGGGAAGACAAAGGCCATCCCTCTGAATATCCCCACCTTCTTCCCCCTCCTTCATATACTGAGCATGATGCCACATGGCCTGGAATACCTCTTTGGTCATTTGAGATCACCTGTCCCATCTGTGTCTTGTCCCAGCCTCCCAGGCACCTCCAGCCCCTTGCCAGCGTGGCGGTACAAAAAGCAGAAAAGGCCTTGGCTCTGTGCAAGCCCTGCTCAGCCATAAAAAAAACCCATCTCTATATTATCAACACTGTGTTCAGCACAAATCCAAAATGCAGCCCCACACCAGCCACTGTGAAGAAAATGACCTCAGACCAAACCAGGACACTTTCTTCGGAAAAGTTCAACACCAGCCACTGCTGCCCCTGAACAAGATCACCACTGGTATTAATTCAACTTGAAGGGCAGTGATGCCTCCTCACTGGTTCTTCTGAAGGCAGGACTCCAGGAAAATTGCCCCAGTCTACTTGTGAGCAAGTCAGAAACAAGCCTGGATGTTCTTAAACTCAGCCAGGTCTATTGTCACTGGTTACGGTCAGTAAGAAGCATTGCACTGATGTCTCATCTTTATCTTTTAGCATTTAATAAATACATTATACTAAGATTAGCCTTAAGACCTGGACACCAGGTCTCTCTCGTGCCAATTGTAGAGAGGAGTTTGGGGTGCTTCTCCAAAAGCACCGCCCTGAACATTCCTTTGGTGAGGGACAGTCTGCCAACCACAACTAAAGTGCAGGGCTTCTCTCAGCTTCCTGTTTGCATGAAGACCAAATAAGTTTTATCTTCTAAATAAATAAATTTTTAAAAATATGAGTAAGTACTGTGAAGTGCAGTTCAGTTAGTTGTTTAAAAGGATATGAGAATGTGGCTATAGTATGCAGACAAATATGTAATGAGTACATGATTTTAAAGGTGTCTAACAGCACTAAGGTTTTCAGAATTGAACTTCTTCACCCAGGTTCATCCTTTGAGCCTGGTGTCCTCTGGACTCACTCTCTAGGGAGCAGATCTCTCTATTAGTAGTGCTATTAGACCTGTAGTTGACACAGAAACAATTTGAAAACTGACAGGGCACTCTTCAGCCTCTCAGCATGGATTTGCACTGCTCAATTAATAAGTCAATAACATCTCAAAGCCAAAGGAGAAAATAGGGTTAAAGGCAGAACTACAGCCCCTATCAAGCACAAGTGCAGGAACCAACATAATTTCCAACTTTAAAACAAAGGTTTGTTTTATTATTTGGGCTAGCCTTTTAAAAAACATATTCATAATGGTCATAACATGAAAAGGATGTCTCCAGTTGAGTTGTGCTTTCTATCAGCACACATGTTGTCCATAGTAATGAATCTGAACAGATATTTCTACTGAACTGCTGCATGGGCTCAGCTTGCTGAAGTTGGCCAAACTGCAAGATAAATTAATGCATTTGGGTCCATGACCTGCATCTAGAACCGGATTGTACTTCAGGTCACATCCCAGCATACAGCAGACGGGAGGAAATTATATTACCTACTTGATAATTTATTCTAGGAAAATGCTTTGAGTGGCAACAATCAGCGAGATATTTGTCTTCCTTATTCAGCAGTTACATATTCTCTGTTCTCTGCAGAACATGGTAATATTGTGGAGTGATTTCCTCACTGTCAGCTTATAAAAATACGACACTAATTTGTTGTAGTTGGAGTGGCTCTGCTGGGAACTCTTCCAAAACAGTCAAATACCTACATGGACCGACTTGGCTGCCTGGCTTACTACATGCACTCTAAATATGGCAGGGTGAGGCGTATTAGAACATACCAGCCTAGTCACCATCTCCCTGCTCTTGTACTCTTCATATTAAAATCAATGCACATTGTGCTCTCAGGCTGGGGCTATTTTTAGGTGTTATTTTTCCACTCAGTCTGCAGCTGTTTTCAGTCACAAGCTTCTTTAACTAAAACAAATACACAGTCCTTGGCAAAGGAGTGGTTGTAAAGAGGACAGAAGTGTGCACATGAATCTTGTGCCTGCCTCACAGGGTTTTACATAGGGAGGGTCAGAGGGGAATAAAGAGGACCACTACGTCCTGGGAAGCTACGGTGAACACTGACCATCATGAATTAGCCCAGCTTTCAGTCCTCTTCCAGAATGACTGATGAAGGGCAGCCTTTTCAGGGCCAAAGAATGTGGGAGGAGGAGAGCTGGAATGCTACCAGACCCTGCATTATCTACAATACCTCCCTGAGAGATACACACAGACACCTTCCTTGATGAGCCTTTTGCATTTAGTATGCACAAGCTCCTTTGGCAGACTATGTAATCCCATCAGCCCTTCTCCACAGATGTCATTTGCTCCTTCCCTCTCCACCTTGGGGAATGGAGAGAATTGAAGGAATGGGAAGTTATCACATGGATGCCTCAGAACTAACTGGTCTCTGAACAGGACCTGTGGCTTTTGGAGCATTTTCTAAACTCTGCAAAATAGAGATCCTGTCCAGTTATAGAAAGGAAACAACTTTATTCTTTCTTCTCCATTGCTCCCTCTCTGCCCCAAGGCAGCATTGGAAGTCCCCAAGGCCAGAGTTGCAGCTTCAGTGTGGGAATGGCTTGGTTAGGCTTCCTGCTAATTAAGAGCGGAACAGAGCAGATTAATCCAACCATGCCTTGTTTGGTAATTGAGATTAATGTCATATTAGGATATGTTTGAAGTCAAAAGGGCTTATCAGAAGTCAGCCAACTGCTTTTAGCGCTGTTCGTCAGGCTCAAGTGATGGAGAGAAATGAAATGGAGTGATTGTACTGTCTGAAGCCCCTCCCATCCATCCCACTGGACATATTCACAGTCTACTGTGTTAACAGATAAGGTATTGAGAAGACACAGGTCCTGGGATGCTTGTAAACCTTTATGCAGCATACAAGCCATGAACACTGAGTAGCTGTGTTTCCTCCCAAAAGTTTCTCATGTCATAAACTATCCTACTTATGCTGGTGAACACGAGGATGTGAGCAGGCAACATCTTCACTTCTCCATTATCCCATTCAATTCTTCTGAGGGGTATCACTGAAATAAAAGGAATACTTTGGTGGATAGTGTATGCTATGCTTGACAGCATATGTTGGAGTGATTGGAAGCTCAAATTATAAAATCCCAGTTGACCTCCTTAATCCAGCACAAGGCACAATTGGGACATGGAATAAGGACCAGAGTGTCTTGCAGTTTTATTCTGTGATACAGGCCCTTCACAGTGAGGCTAGTGCAAGTAAAAAGTATAATTTTAGCTTTCCCTGTTTTTGCTAAGCAGAGTACTTGCCACTACATAAAAAGCTAGCTAGCTATGGCGGTAATTAGAAAAAGCTGCATCATGAGAGTCATTTATGCTCATCTTTTGACTCACATTGTTGAAAAATCAGCTTTCAGTAGCGTTTACTGTTTTGTTAGAAACTTTCTCACACTGCTCTCACACTGTCCATTAGGAGAAGCACTGTCATCCTTCACGTGGATTGTCTAAACCACAGGTGTGAAGTGCCTCTTCGTGCTATACTATCAAGTTCTTCAGGAGGTTTTGTATGAAAATCAGACACTTCTTCATGAAATCAGAAGTGCCCAGATTATATTTCACATGCGTGAGTTTCCTTGTTTTCATTAAAATTAAGTTTGCTAATTTGCCATTTTCAAGCTAGTTTGAAATGAGGATCACCTTGTATCCTAGGAAACACAGTGAGAATTTTATATGTGATCACATTTTTATCCATGTTATGAAAAAGCAGATGGTAATTAGGTGCATTATTCATAGGAAAGCTTGTTGAGCGCAGTGTCTGTATGGTTCCAGCTTCGATTAGAACTTGTTTGGAAGAACTACTTCATACCTTTCAATTGCCCCTCATTAAGTGCAATCATTACTCTTCTGTGGTCCCAGTGTGCTTTAATTTGTGCAAACCAGCATCCACATTATTATATAGAAAAAAAACCAGCAAATTTCTGGGGTCCCTTTCATTCTACTTGACATCAGTGTGATCTTTCTGTCCATCTGAATTCATTATTATTTATTGCAGCTGCAAATGCGCCTTGTGAGAGACCACTTGGCAGCAGGAGAGGTGCAGAGCTGTCACGTTTCAGGCACAGCACCTGAACCATTGGAAGAGGCCAATTCACCTACTTAGGCAGAGGAAAGGATGCTGAGAGCACACTCAGAGGCTGGGCCACTTTGCGTGAGGAGGGCAGGTGTCAGGATTCCTGCATCTCCAAGCCTTCCACCATGGACAGAGTGACAGAGCAGAAAAGGCACAGCCATGCTGCAACAACAACAAAGTGTCTTCCCTAGGACTTGTTAGCTCAACAATGACAGGGAAGTAGGACCCACCACACATAAGAGCCCCTTGTTTCTCACTGAACAAATCTTGTCAGCCTAGCCCAGCCTTGCACTCAGGCTTCCTCCAGAGACTACTCTGCAAAAGAAACCCAAGAAGTCCTCACAGATGGCACTCAGACTTGGAGATCTCCATATGGAAAATATTTTTGGAAAGACAAATAACTGTAACTGGGTCAGGCAAGGAGATTTTTTTCATACTGCCCCTGAAAATAAAGAGGGATAAGGCTATTGTTTGTCTGCTTATGCTATACAGAGGCTTCTGTAACCCTCCACAACATGCTACAGAGGGCATATAAGGATGTTCAAGTGCATATTAACTCTTGTATCATGCAAGAAAGTGTGTGTGTTTGAGAGAGAGGCTATCTGATCTTATCAGTACTGTAGATGCCTGTGTTATTTATTTTATGGTTAGGACATTCGCAGCTTCTGCTACGTCATCTGTACTTGCTTCTACAGAAAATAATTTGAGCATTTCCCTTAATGACAAACTAACACTCTAATGTCTTCTCTCTCCTCTGCAGTAGACAATACACTTACACAGTGCCAACTGCGTCCTGCAGAAATAGAGCGCTTTGAAGCAGAGCTCAATAAACAGATGTGAGGGTCCAAATAAACCTGGCAAAGTATACATTTGACTAAACAATGCAACAGCATATTTGAGACTTTTTTTTCTGCATTTGAAATGTTTGCCAAGTCCCTGACTGATACAGTAGATAGGGTGGTCCTCAAAGATTCAACATAGCCATCTTCAACCCTGGTCTCCCAGAAGAAAGGCAACAAAAAACTGTTATAAAATCAAAATAATTCAAATTGAAAACCTCTGGTTTGCTAATGATAAAACTGAGGAAAAATTTGCGCTTTCTATTCTTCACTTAGAATTCCTTCTGAGTAGAGTAGCCTACCATTTAAAGTGTCACCATGACTTCCAGCATAGATTTTTATCATTGATTTTCAGGCTTCTGCCACCAGAAAAGTTGCTCTTGCCTCCAGTAACCCAGCTCAGGAGTGACCTTAAGGCTTGTGACAATATTTTTTTTTGGTTCACCTTCTGGTGCCTCTGGTAATTAGATATCTCTATTGCAGCAACCTATCAGACTGCCAAAGGCACACCTTTCCAAGCACAACATTTCTGACAGTGTTGTCAACCCCATTTCACACGAGACCCCAGATGAACCACTGGAAGGGTGACTTCATTGTGTCCTTCTTCATATGACTTCCTCCTACACATTAGCTCTGAGTTTTCAGCTCAACAGAAGCCCAAGGGAAATAAATGCATTCCCTTCCCTTCCCTTCCCTTCCCTTCCCTTCCCTTCCCTTCCCTTCCCTTCCCTTCCCT